>OX637462.1:52910874-53510874 GCA_951799995.1 Trifolium subterraneum
AGAGGTTTCACCTCATGGAGCTGTGGAGTTACAAAATCCGGGTTCGTCTCAGATGTTCAAGGTTAATGGACAAAGGCTCAAACCATATAAAGGAGGCGAGATTCCTACTGAGAGGATCTCATTGGTACTGAATGACCTCTAAGGTCAGCAGGAGTCAAGCTAGTGACGGTAAAGAAGCGCTTAATGGGAGGCAACCCATCAGATATGTCTTTAATTTTGTTTTTTTTTTTCTAAGTTCTCTAATACCTCTACCCCAAACTTAAGATGTTGCTAATTCCAGAAGCAACCCCAAACTTTAATTGATGTCATGACAAGGAAATTTAAAGCTTCTATCTAACTCCAAGAGGGTAAATAGATAAAATTTTCCAGGTCTAAAAGGCTTATAATTTGGTTTGTCACTGAAAGAAAGAGGAATATTTTTTTAGCTCAAAGTGGTTTAGCAACGGATAGATAATAAACAGGATAGCTTGAAAAGGCTCAGAGTACAAAACAAATGTGCCTCTATGTGTGTATATGTAAAACCAATCAACGGTAGAGAAAAATCGCAAGTTCTAGAAAATATACAAAGCATGGATACACTCATAAGATGTGAAAGAAATTGGTATACCATGGAATTTATTTGGCTCAATATGCTCAGCAGCTTAGGTATCTAAAAGTTGAACCAGTACACCCTGCAAAACTTCATCTTTCCTACTCGTTTCTCTGTCTCTTGAACCATCACACTTTCATGAGCAGTCACACGTCAGTTATTCTTTTATGTGCAAGTCTAAGAGATTTTCATCATGCAAATTCAGGTGTTAACACACTGACAATTCTGAAAAGACATAAAAACATTCAACTTGATAATAAACAAGACAACATAAGGATGAAACATAAGGGATTGTCAGTATATGACATCTATGCCAATTTTTTTTTTCTTTTTTTTTTTCTTGATTTTTTTTTGTATTTTTGTGTTTCTATATATATATATATATATTTTTTTTTTTGAAGAATTAAAGACTAAAAAAAAAAAACAAAATTAAAGACATATCTGATGGGTTGCCTCCCATTAAGCGCTTCTTTACCGTCACTAGCTTGACTCCTGCTGACCTTAGAGGTCAGTCAGTACCAATGAGATCCTCTCAGTAGGAATCTCGCCTCCTTTATATGGTTTGAGCCTTTGTCCATTAACCTTGAACGTCTGAGACGAACCCGGATTTTGTAACTCCACAGCTCCATAAGGTGAAACCTCTTTCACTGTAAAAGGACCCGACCACTTAGACTTTAATTTTCCGGGAAAAAGTTTCAATCTGGAATTAAATAACAACACACTCTGTCCCGGGTAAAACTCTTTTCGGACCAGATTTCTATCATGATACCTCTTGGTCCTCTCCTTGTAAATAACTGCATTTTCATAAGCTTGCAGCCTCATCTCTTCCATCTCGTTCAACTTCAACAACCGCTTCCTACCAGCCGCTTTCTCATCAAAATTTAGGAATTTAACCGCCCAATAAGCCTTGTGTTCCAGCTCCACCGGTAAATGACATGCCTTACCATACACCAACTGATATGGTGACAACCCAAGATGAGTCTTGAATGCGGTCCGATATGCCCAAAGCGCATCATCCAACTTCTTTGCCCAATCTTTCCTCGAGTTAGCAACAGTCTTCTCAAGGATTTGTTTCAACTGTCGGTTCGATACTTCAACTTGTCCACAAGTTTGTGGGTGATAGGGGGTAGCAACTTTGTGTTTGACATTATACTTTGCTAGCACACTTTCCAGATATTTGTTGCAAAAATGTTTCCCCCCATCACTGATCAAAACTCTGGGTACTCCGAACCTAGCAAAAACATTCTTTTTT
Source organism: Trifolium subterraneum (assembly GCA_951799995.1). Lineage (NCBI taxonomy): Eukaryota > Viridiplantae > Streptophyta > Magnoliopsida > Fabales > Fabaceae > Trifolium > Trifolium subterraneum. Next base: position 52,912,716 of record OX637462.1, read on the forward strand.
AAGAAGTTAATAACAGTGTGAGCGTCATTAGCAAAACAAGCAGTTGCTTCAACCCACTTAGTGACATAGTCAACACAAACAAGAATGTAAAGATTTGAGTAAGAACTTAGAAAAAAAAAAAAAAAAAAAAAACCATTAATCATGAAAAATAGTGGTATCTTCAATAAAAAAAAAGTTCTCTAAATACCTAATTATTATTGAAATTGAGCCCCGATAATGATATTTTTCATTAAAGGATAGTAGTGGATACCTAACTCCAAATTAGCCCACTTTCCAAATTTATCCACCCATTACCCAAGCCAAGTTATAACCCTCAAGACCTCAAAAATGTGTGTGATGTATTTACTTTGATTGACGGTTTAGAATTTTTTCAAGCTTATGGTAAAATAACATTTGCATGTTGATGGAGTGAATACCTTATCAAAAAGTGAGTGAAGTAGTGAGAGAGAGAGAGAGAAAAAGTTGAATTTAGAACATCGTGTGGAACGGTCATTGAACCGAACTGATTGAAATCTTAAAGGCCAAAGCATTGATTGAGCAGACTCGCTGAAGTTAAGACCGGTAGCTCCATCACCGGATGAAGATAAAAGACTATGAGATTTTATCATTCAAATTAATTTGTTAATTCACTAACAATGTTGTTTTGACAGGCATGTTACTTGAGGACAAGCAACAGTTCAAGTTTGGGGTTGTGATGACAGTCAGTCATTAGTTAATTTTAATTAATATTTTTAATACTTTTTAGTAGTAGTTCATGGTCAAAAAGAAGAATATCAGAAGAAATTGACATTGCAAGAAGTTTGAAGACAAAAGAGATAAAGGAGGAAAAACACATAGAAAAATTCTAAGATTTTGAGCTTATTTTCACCCAAGCTCTCTGCTTTCCTCGCGTCCCCACAAGAATTGCATAGTGGCGCGATCTGCCACTTTCCTGCCCACGTGAGTTGATGGTGCACATGCATATCCTATGTTGACACATCATCAAAAAGAAAATAGATTGGTTTGAAGGCATAGGGACGCGATCCACATTCTTAGTGGCACAATGTGTATACCTACTTCAGCATGTATTCAGCAAAGATATAAATATTAGCCTGACATATACTAGGAAAATCACGCAGACTTTTGGAGAAAAAGAGGGGATACGTATTGTACCCTAGAGACAAAGGAGTTCATCAGGTAGCCATTATTGAAAGGTTTTTTTCATGTCTAACATCTAAAATTATTTATTATGTCAATTATTATGAGTAACTAATCTCATAAGATTAGGGATTGTTGATGATTTTCTGTCGAACTATTTGAACCATGTAACTACGTGTTCTTATTTATGCAATCGAAACTAATAGTTATTCAGTTAATTTTGTGTTTAATGCTTTTCTTTATTTGGCCAATATCGAATTGATTTCAAGAAATAATTCACTACTGACCCTAGGTTTTATTACTAGAACTAAATTAATTGTTTATCAATCGTAATCGCTTTAGGAATAAAGGATTAGTTGATATGATTAAGAATTTAACGTTCAATAGCGCTTTTGATAATATTAGTTTCGCCTAAGGAATTAGGGTACTTTATTAGATAAAAGGGATTATGAGCCAAGGAATTGGACTTAATCTATTTTGTTAAATTATCGTAACTATTAACTTTTGATTGTTGAGAATTTGAACCTAGAGTACCAAATAGGAATACAGAGAGGATTCGAAACAATCCCTAGTCGTTTCTCTCAATTGAAAAGTCTTCGCTTTAATTTCTTGCAATTTATATTATTGTTATTTTATTTCAACAAAATCTGAAAATCCCCCCTGCATTTTAATTACAAATCCTAAAGTAGAATTAATTGTTTTGTCGAGATTGAAACAATCCCTGTGGATACGAATTTATTTTATTACTTGCGACGAGTTTAGTTCACTTGCTAAATTTCTCATCAATAATCATATTTTCTTTTATTAATTAAATTATCAAAATATGTTTTCAATTTAATTTGCCAATTTCTAATAAGAAACGTTCTTCGCGGTTATCAAATTGTACCGAAAATGAAAGTATGAAGTGTGGTATTTATAGAATGAGATGAGTGAAAAATTATTAAACATTTAAAAAAAAAACCCTAAAATATGTGTTCCCCCATGCAGAACACGTAAAAGACAAAAAAAAAAAACCATGGTCAATGGCTACACTGTCAGTGTCGCCACCTGCACTGCAATGGCTACACTGGCAGTGTCGCCATTATCTTTTCCCTGTAGCAGACCTGCAGCTTCTGCCATCACTGTTCACGTGCAGAAAAAGAAAAAGAAAAGCTGCAAAGTCAATGGCTACACTGTGGGTGTCGCCATTGACCTAGAGGTGGCTACACTCCCAGTGTCGCCATTGAGGTCCCCACTGTGCAGGGGAATCTCTGAAAAAAATGAGGGGTATTGTGGAATTTTTTTTAAAATGGGGGGTATTGTGGAAATATTTGATTTTTTTAGGGATATTTGGAAAAAAAAATCCAAAGATTGTTTTAGCCAAAATTTGCCAAAGGGGGAGATTGTTGAGTTTTTGGTTGTTGGCATCATTTTGTTAAAACAATGTTATAGCAAGATGTTGAACTAGATATGGTAATATTGTGTACAACATCACAGTGTACGCCCTTTTCACGTTTCTTGGAAGATTTATTTTCGTGTGAGATCCTAGAAAGATTTGGTTGAAGAATTAATTCACGCAAACTTGTGTGTCAAGACGCATGTGCTTTCCAGAATATTCAGAAGGCGGTTTACTTGATTACTTGTTCCGCAAGATAAAATATTAAGGAATCAAGAAGATTTGAATTTAAAATATATCTTGTGAAGATTGTTGCAGATAATATAAAAGATTTATTTCAAATAAATCTTTGTGCTTCAAGAAGATTTGATTTTAAAATATATCTTGTGAAGATTGTTGCAGAGAATATAAAAGATTTATTTCAAATAAATCTTTGTGATTCAAGAAGATTAGAAGATTTAATTTTAAAATATATTTTCAACAAATATATTTATGGGAGGAATATTTTGATGCAAAGAAGATTTAGTAAAAATATATATTTTTCCTCTAGAAGATTTCTTGGAGCTGAAGCATTGTGAAGCCTATATAAAGGAAGTTGCTAAACCTATTGTATCAACCGAAACTTGATAAAATTAGAATATCAAAGATGTAGTCTTTTAGGATTTCGTGTTCGTGTAGCCACTCTCTAGGAGAGTTGGTGTAAAGTAAACCACTCAGATTGTGAGATGGTCACTGAGTAATCACTAAGAAACCTGTAGGTAATGAGTGAGTATTGTCATTGGAGGAAGCTTGTAAGCAACTCCAAGTTGTGTGCTTAGTCAAGAGTATTGGCTACATATTTGTCATGGAAGTGTGTCTTCTAATTTGTTCACAGTGTTGTTAAAAAAATCCTTGCGAGTTAGTAAGGTGGTAGGGAAGTGAGACGGGGCGTCTCATATCTAGGAGTTCCTAGGTAGAATTGCATGAGGTAGTGTCTAGGCGATAAGATAGAAACGGGGCGTTTTGGAGTCTTTGAACTAGAACTATATTAATGGATTCATTCCTGGATTGGTATCCCCCAGAGTAGGAGAGGTTGCTCCGAACTGGATTAACAAATTCGCTGTGTTATTTACTTTCCTGTCCTTTATTGTTTATTTTTCATATTCTGTTAGTCTGATGCGGTAGAAGATGCTACAACATTATATAGAGCATCTTACCATTGCATGCCAGAATTTCAAATGTCATTTATAATTTAAATAGAGCACGAGTTTCAATTTTTTTTTATAAAACATGATTTTTTTTATAAAAAATATTGTTTTTTTTACTTATTTATTATGGGTCCAATTTTAATATTCAAACCGGGCCTCCAAATACTCGGGACCGACCCTGGATATAACTTGTCAGTAATCACAATTAACAAAGAAGGGAAAGAGATCAAGAGGTCATGCTATATGATCCATGTAAACTACTCTTCATTGAAGGTGTGAAAAACACAAGAAGGGAGGTTGAATTGTGTTTTGACAAGTTAAAACTTTTTCTCTAGAAGATTGAAATGCAGCGGAGTATAAAGATAAAACACAATAATAATAAAGACAGAGCTAAGGAGAGAAAGACACAAGCAATTTTATACCGGTTCCTCTCACTAACGAGAGTAGTCCAGTCCCCTTGTCTTCACAAGAGATTTCACTATAATCACACAAGATTACACAAATTGCTCAAGCACACAAGCAAGAGACTTCACAATGCTCAAGCACACAAGCAAGAGACTTCCAGATGCTCAAGCACACAAGCAAGAGACTTTCAAATCTTATATAAAATAAGATATGCTGATTTGAACTAAGCACCTAAGACTTTCACTCTTTTGAACTTTGAATAACAATTACAGAGTATTACAACTTCTCGAAGAAAGTAGTCAGAGTTTAAAGTCTCGTGCAAATTGAACTTTGATAGTTTTGTAGTGTTCTTGTGTTGTGAATTTGCGAGAAAGATTTTCCGGTTCACCGAGTCTTCTATTTATAGACGGTTGAAATGTTGACGTTGGAAGTGACTGTTGATGGGTTTACGATGTCAGCGTAAACTTTGCTGCATAGATACTTGAGTTTTTGTCTTTATACCAAAAGAGGTAAACCTATAGCTATCAGCTTCCTTGAACACTACGATGTTTGCACGGAAGTTGTAAAGTCTTCCTTTTGTCTAGGCGCTCTTCCTTCAGATGTGTTGACTTGATTCAAACTAAAGTATCTTCTTGTGAGTACAGAGGAGAGCCCTTTCTTCAACGGTTGATTAATCAGAACTTCTGAGTGCAAACTCTTGATGGCCTCTGATAGCACTTGTTCTAGCTTATGAGTGTTCTTCAAGTTTTTCAGAGCCTCTGAGTCATCAGTCAGATTCTATCTTCTTGTATTTTCCTGCATTCTTACAAGATAGATTTTTAGTATGCCAACTGTGAATTAATACTTTGTTATCATCAAAACTTCATTACGCTCATAGGGTTTGTATGAAAAACCATTCTTGTTCCAACATTCATAACCTTAAGGTGGTGGTGAACTACTCAGACATACACATCATAAGCATCATAGCATAAATTAAACTATATATATGAACTAAGAACTTCGTGATTTATATGGTGTACCTATACTATTTATCTTTAATTTATTGGACAAAACTTACATGCATTTTTATACATGCATTTCTTACTTTTCCTCTTACAAAGAGGTAGTTTTTTTTATTAAAAAGTAATTTTCTTTTATTTTTTCAAAATGAAAAAACACAAATAACCACCTCTTTGTGAGTGGAAAAGTAAGAAATGCATGTATGAAAATGCATGTAAGTTTTGCCCTAATTTATTAATCAACAACTAAGATTTTTTACACTCGAGAGTGAATTGCTCACTTTTTTTTTTTTGTAAATCAAAGGTATCCTCTGCGTAAAAATGTATAGATTAATTCTCTCGAGATAACTGAGATCCATTTAAAAGGTCAAAATCTTTAAAAAAAAAAATACCAAATGTTATACTAAATTTAATAAGAAATAAAATCCCTTCAAATTTAATATTTTTTTTAATTTAAACTAAAGTAGAAATAATTTAAAAACAAATTAATTTTATTTTTGTATAACTATCCCAATAATATAAATTTTCCAATTGAAAAGGGAATTCTCGTCAAATAAAATTTCTTAAAGAAGAAACTAGGATTCTTCAAACAAAAAAAAAAGAAGAAACTAGGATATTTTTTCAATATATACAAGCAAAAGTATTTTATTTCTTTTTTGACCAAATGGTAATTTTATTAGTATTTTATTTTATTTTGACCTAATGGTGATTTTATTTCTATAAAGTCTTATGATTATGTTAAGTTTGCACTACAATAACATTACACTCTCAAAATTTATTGAAGTACATTACATTCTGAGTAGAACAAAAAATGAAATTCCTAAAATCCATTGCTTTCTTTTTAATATTTGTAGCCTATGCTTTTGATGTTTGTGAATCACAAAATTGTAGAAATCCCTTCAAGACCATTACTGTTAGTAAATCAAGGGTAGCAAATTTTAAAACAATTCAAAGTGCCATTGACACTGTCCCTGAAGGAAACTCTCAATGGATTCACATTAGAATTTCCCCTGGTGTTTATAGGTATATTTCTCCTTTTCAATTATATATATAAATATATGTAACATTTATTATACATTGATTTATTTATAAAAATTAAGCAAAAAATTATTTACCCTTTAACCCGTTTGGATTAACTTATTTTTGAGTTTATGTACACAGCTTATGCAATATAAATTAGGTTTTAAGCTATTTTATAAGTTCACACTAGTGAAAATTGTATTTTTATAAGTTATTTTTTCATAAGCTCAAAAATAAGCTAATTCAAATGACCCTTAGTCAAATTCTAGAGGATTAAAACTAATAAAAAAAGACAATCATATTAATTTTTTTTTTATAAATTTAGTGATGAAAATTAAAAAAATTAAAGATTTTTTTTAATTAAAATAAATAAATTTTGATATAAACTATTTACGTAAAAAGTTTTACATTGTCAACAAATGGCAATGTGATTTTAAAACATGTTTTAGAATTAAAAAATCAAACACTATCCGACAATTTTTAATATTTTTCTTTTTGGTGAAATTGATGGATACATTATATTCTTTGTGCAATATTCAGAGAACAAGTCTTAATTCCCATAAACAAACCATGCATTTATCTTGAAGGAGCTGGTAGAGATTCAACAAGAATTGAATGGAATGCACGTCAGAATGCTACTTTCAAATTAAAAGCAAACAATACACTTGTAAAGGGCATTACTTTCATGGTAGATTATTTATTATTTATGTAAGAAAAAATTATGGCATAATTATTGTTCTATATTAAAAAGTTAATTAATTTTTAATTTGTACTCTATATGTTTATAGAATACATTGAACAACCCAGTAATTGTAACATCCATGGTCGAAAAAGTCACACAAGCCCAAGCTGCTCAAATACATGCAGATAAATGTGCTTTCTTTAACTGTGCTTTTCTTGCGGTGCAAGATACCCTATATGATGATTATGGTCGCCATTACTACCACAATTGTTACATCCAAGGTGGAATTGATTTCATATATGGGAATGGTCAATCACTCTTTGAGGTAAAATAAATACTGCGTCCGATCTTTAATATAAGAAAAAGTTCACTTTTTAAATATATTATCTAAATTATATTATAGACTAGATACATCAATTTGTTAATGTATCTAAAAAAGTGAACTCTTTCTCATATTAAGGATCGAAGGAAGTATAAAATTAATTTCTTTTTTTTTTTTACAAAATTATTTACTATTTTATATTTCCCTCTATTCTTTTTAGTGTTATAAGTTTAGTTTATTAGAAAAACTCTAATTAATCACAATTACTTTTCTAGATTATAAAAATTTTTTATCAAATTATATATATATATATATATATAGTGCTATGGTGGACCATTTTCATAAGTGTCCACAGTGGACTAGTGTTTAAAATCATCACAAATTCTAACGACTATCAATAATATTCTTTAAGATAAAAAATTACAACTCTCCTAATCTTTACAGCTAAAATAATAACATGATTGAAGTCAGTTCAATACAAGTTTAATTTTTATTTTTCGTTGTTTTAATCTAAATGTTATCAATGAAGTCATTATTTTATTCCTAAAACTGAGATGATCATTAACTTATATTTTCAATCAAGAATGTATGTCGCCGTTGAAATTTTAAATATTTTATAACAACTTATCCACGATTGACCACTTGTAGGAGTGGTCATATTAAAAAATTTGATATATATATATATATGCATGTTTTCTGAGATAAGAGAAATTAGTTGTAATTTTTTTTAATAAATATCAAGTTAGTTAATCTTGCTTATATTTAAAACCGCGAAAAATAGTATCTAATTTGGTCGTAAATATGCAGGCAAGTACAATATTTTTTTCAATGGGAAAAAATGGTCCAAAAAAGGATGGGGTTATTACAGCACAAGAAAGAAACTCACCAAACGATCCAAGTGGATTTGTGTTTAAAAATTGTAACATAAGTGGGACAGGTGGAAAGGTTGAACTTGGGAGGGCATTGGATGCTTATGCAAGAGTCATCATAGTTGATTCATACCTATCAGATGTGGTTAGACCTGAGGGTTGGAGTCCTAGAGCTTTTGTTGGCCATGAGTAAGATTATGGGCGATTATCGGCATGTTTGTTTCCATTTTAAAAAATAGATTTTTTCTTTGTATTTTTGAAAATAGATTTTATAAAACCGTTTTTCAAAATATTACAAGTTTTTTTATATTTGTTTTTTCTAAATTTAAACACTAATTTTGACATCATATAACATAGAGATACATTATTGAAGAACAAAAAATAGTCAAAATCTCAATTTTTATAAAAAGTTTTATTTCAAAAATGATTTTCATGAAAATCTATTTGAAATAGCTTCAAAAAAAGTGATTTTTTTGAAATTTTGATATCCAAATTTTTTTTCAATAAAATGATGAAATACCTAAAATAACATTTTAAGAATAACTATTCAAACAAAATTTTCATTTGAAGCATTTATAAAAAATTTCTTTGTACATTTTTTTTATACAAAATTTTCTAACACTACAAAATCTATTTTCAAAAAAATCTAAAACAAACGGGCCCTATATTACACATTTTAATTTAATGAGTGCATCCTCAATTTAGTCTTTTAAATTATAAGTTTAGACAATTAAATATATAAAGGACTCAAATAACATACTATTTCATGTTTTAATTATTTTAAGTGTTAACTACACACTCTCTAACCCACACATTTTAACATACTTTTTTTTATCGGTTAAAATTCATATGGATCTGGTATAATTTATATGGGGCTCACATTATTTCATGAGATTCATATGAATTTCAACCGAAAGAAGAGAATATGTTAAGATGTGTTAGAGAGTATGTGTTTAGCGTTATTCTTATCTTAATGGGGAATTATTAATTTACTTAATGGGTGAATCATTAATTAGTCTTTAAATTATAGGAACTGAAAGAAGAAATAAAAGAAAAGTTGTGCATTGAAAATAGTTTTTTTTTTAATGGCAAATTGTTAGTTATTAGTATATTGCAATGTTATGTTAGTTTACTCTTTTGCAGGACTTGAACCCTGCACCTCCAACTCCTTTAACCCTTAACTCAAATAGTTTAATCGGTTGAGCTATCCATCCAACCCCGAGAATAGGTTTCTTCTAATCTACCCTTTCATATTAAGAGTATTTATCTATTAACCAACGAGAACAAACAATATGCAAATCCAAAAGTTTGTTAAAAGTTAGTTGTGGGTACCACATGCAAATTCACTTGGACTTGTTTTCTTTGGTTGATAGGTAAATATCTTCAAATTATGAAGGGATAGAGTAGGTCTCATCTTAAAAACATCAAAATTTAGACTTTTATTGTGTTGACTACACATTTTCAAGAATAATTTAAATTTTTTATTAATTTATTTGATCAATAAAATTTTAGACTAAAATTGTTATTAATTTATTTGATCTTACATTGATTATATGTGAAATAAATTTAATTGCAGAGCACATCTTACTTTTGTGGAGGAGGGAAATAGAGGACCTGGAGCAAACAAATCAAAGCGTGTGAAATGGATGAAACACTTGAGTGGACCTGAACTTGATCATTTCAAGAAAATCTCTTTTATTAATGAAGACGGGTGGATTAACAAATTGCCAAAAATCATATTTGGCTGAATTGCTTGATACTTTGAATCAACAAAACATTTTGCTACGTGTAAGGGAGTAACTTGAGTATTTAAAAAAATCAATGTAAAATGAGCACTTAAAAATGTATTCAAATAAAATAAATTACTAATTTAATCAATCAAATAAAATAAAGTATTAAGAAATAAAGTTGTTGAAAATAAATAAATAATATAAAAATAACTTGTAAAGAAAAATAAAAGAGATGAAAGAGAATGAAAAAAACACACAAATATTTATATTGATTCAGCTAAAAGATACACTAAAGCCTATATTTTAGTCTCCAAGAAAAAGTATATTCAGACTTCACCAAAGAACAAATTTTTAAAACAGGACAAGCTAGACACTTTTACAACCGAGAACTTGTTGTGGTTAAAATATGTGAAAGTATACACAATCCAACTATAGCAAGTGATAAAACTACAACATTTTGAAATTTAGGCAATGGTAAAAACTCATTGCTTAAAGACAAAAAAAACCGTACCTATAACTAAAGGCAGCAATTCAACAACGGTTTTGTAAGAGCACTTTATACGGCCATGACCTTTTCTATAGGCAATAGTTTGTTGAATGTTAAAGAAGGGAGAGATATCCGGCGATGTAGATGAGGGGTGGGATTTGTCGGTGATGTAGATGAGGGACGAGATCTGTCAATGTCATAGATATGAGACATGCAATTTAGATGAGAAAGTCAATGTAGATGAAGAAGAAGTGAGATGTGGCAGTTTCGGTAGATGGAGAAGGTTCAGTAACGATTAAGAAGTTTCAGAGGAGGGTCGATGTAGGAGACAATGAAAATTAACCTGTACGCAAGAAGTTTTAATAATATGCTCTATTTTTTTTTTAACATGTAAAAATGAGATATATTAATCAACCAAATATGCTCTGTTTGGTAAAGTTATATTTCGAGCTAATAGTTTATACCTTAAAGCTTATAAGCTCATATTGTCAAAAAAGTCTTGCTTGGTAAACGTTTTTAAAAAAGAGTTTATAGCTTATTTTTCAAACGCTATTTTAAGTAGCATACGAGCTTATAGCTTATCATTTTTTCTTCGAATTTTACCCTATTGGAACAAGAATGGTTTTCCATACAAACCCTATGGACGTAATGAAGTTTTGATGATAACAAAGTATTAATTCACAGTTGGAGTACTAAAAATCTACCTTGTAAGAATGCAGGAAATATACAAGGAATAAAATCTAACTTGAGTCAGAGGTTCTGAAGGACTTGAAGACTCTCAGAAGATCAAACTAGTGCTATCAGAAGTCATCAAGAGTTTGCACTCAGAAGCAGTCTCAACAGTACTACGAAACACCTTTCCAAAGAATAACTATTAAAAGAAGGACTCTCCTCTGCGTACCAAATGGATATTTTGATTTGAATCAAGTCAACACCTCAGAAGGAAGAGTACCTAGACATTTGGGAAAGTTTACCTCTTCTGTGCAAACACTGAAGTGTTCAAAGAAGATGATAGCTACAGTTTTTACCTCTTTGGGAATAAGGTCAAAAACTCAAGTATCCATGCAGCAAGGATTGCGCTGACATCGTAAATTCATCAACGGTCACTTCCAACATCTACATTTCTACTTCCTATAAATTGAAGACTTTGTGAACCGGAAAATCTCTCTTGCACATCTACAACTCTCGAACACTGCACTCTAAGCTATCAAAGTAAACATCTGCAGAAGACTTTAAACTCTGACTACTTTCTTCAAGAAGTTGTAACTCTCTGTAACTGTTATTCAAAGTTCAATAGAGTAAAAGTCTTAGGTGCTTAGTTCAAATTAGCTTATCTTATTTTATATAAGATTGTGAAGTCTCTTGCTTGTGTGCTTGAGCATTTAGAAGTCTCTTGCTTGTGTGCTTGAGCATTTGGAAGTTTCTTGCTTGTGTGCTTGAGCATCTGTGGAAGTCTCCTGCTGTGTGATCTGGAGCAAATTAGAGTAAGACTCCTGCTGTGTGATCTGGAGCATCTGTTGAAGTCTCTTGTAGTGTGCTTGAGAAAATTGTGTAATCTTTGGTGATTATAGTGAAATCTCTTGTAAAGACAAGGGGACTGGACTACTCTCGTTTGTGAGAGGAACAAGTATAAAATTGCTTGTGTCCTTCTCTCCTTATCTCTGGTCTTTATTGTTATTGTGTCTTATCTCTATATTCCGCTGCATTTCAATCTTGTGAGAGAAAAAGTTTTAACTTGTCAAAACACAATTCAACCCCCCCCCCCCCCCCCCCCCCCCCCCCCCCCCCCCTTTTTGTGTTTTTCACACCTTCATACCCCTATCATCTTCCTTGAAAAAATTAAATATTAATTAAATATATCTTTTTTATGTCTTTTCATACTTATAAGCTAGTTCAACCGCTAATTTTACTAAACACTACAAATTCAATCAGCTAGTTTATTCGCTATAAGCTAAAAGCTAGCTTATAAGCTATTCGTTGTAAGCTCATCCGCTATAAGCTAACTTATCAGTTATCCGCTATTTTTTTTACCAAACAGAGCTATAGTCGTCTCATCACAAGATGTGCCAAAATAAGTTTACAAATAGGACACTCGAAAAGCAACATGAGAGCAATGTTAATCAAATGCCGAAACAAGTAAGCGGGTCCGGCCACCATCTATGGTAGTTTGAAACTATATTGATATTTGTTGTCTATCTTCAACACTAATAAGAATAAAGTTTGACCTTGTCCAGCAATTAAGGTAAGGACATTTTTGAATGTCTGAATAACGTGTGGTTTCTTTCGTTCCAAATAATTCACACACATAAGAGTCAAATAAATTGCAAAAAGGAGTGTCACACGCAGAGACCACACGGTGCTCTATTTGTTATGTGTTCGGGTGCCTTAGGTTGGTTTTGTAGGTATCATATTATAGGTGTGAAATTTTTATTGTTATTTGTGGTGATTAATTTCCATCGAAAAATTTATGAAGCGCACATTATGGATTCTTTCTTCCTAATCTAACTAAAAATCAAACACCTAACCACTTAAAAAGCCAAAAACTCTTATCAATGAAATTTTGGTGTGTGGTCGGTTTCTTTTTAGCCAGCTTAATCTTTGTATGGGGTTATATAGACTTTGGCCCTCCTTGTGCTAGTTGGTCTTAATAAATCTTATTTTATCTTTTCTAAAAAAAAAAAACACTATTGTTACAGTAATAACTATATTTTAGTAAAATAATTAAATAAATCTTGACCAATTTCTTTAAGGTTTCAAATAATTAAATAAACTGATGTGCTCATATTAAAGATATAAATAAATTTGCAAAAAAATAGTTAGAAATAATTTAACCATTTTACAATAAATTATAATGCAAATTGATAGATAATGGTGATCATTGAAAGTTATATGGATGTTATTATTATTGATATTGATTCCTAAAAAAAAAAAAAATTTGATAAGTAATTTGAAATATAAAAATACAAATTTAATAGGAAAAAATGGAGAAAATGCAAAACCTGAGCTTTGATAACCACAAATATAAAATCTAGGAGCATTTAGCCGCTAGGCCATACCACACATTTTTTCAACTATGTGAACTAAACATAGGCCTTTATAAGAGCCCAAAGTTTGGAGCCTAAAGCCCTAGCTTCACTTGCTTTGGGCTTAGGCCAGCCCTATATTTTACAAACGAGTTTTAAACATGATACTAAGTTTTTATAATTGAGCTACCTCAAGTGTAATATTCTTAAAGGTGTATTAGAAAATAATTTTCCATCCATGAAATAAATATATTTTTTTCCAATTTAATGAAATTTATCAAAATCAATCTTTTTGTTTGAAAATTAATATATTTTAAATTTAACAAATATGTTGTCAAAAAAAATTATTTCTATAATTTTGTTTACAATTTTTTAAATATAAAAATCATTTTTTAAAAGATTGGAGATCAGATTAAATTAATATGTGATGGAGTTCTTTTTTTTTTTTTTGTATTTGTATTGCGGAAGTTCTACGTTATTATTAAAAAATTTGTAAAAAAATGATATATATTTAATAAATCACCAAATGTCAGTAAAAAATCACCCAATTTTATATTTACTAAATATAATAAGAAATAAAATCCCATCAAATTTAATAAAATTTTCTAATTTAAGCTAAAGTTAAAAACAATTTACAAATCAAATAATTTTATATTTGTAACTTTCCGAAAAAAACAAAAAATTACCCAAGTCGTACTTAAAATAAATGGGAATTCTTCCAAAAACAAAGAAACTAGGATATTGTGCTATATATACAAGCAACAATAATTTATTTTTTATTTTTTGACAGAATTGAACAGTAATTTATTTCTATAAATAAAATATATGATATTAGGAGGGAGTAATTTATTTCTATTAATAATTCTATAAATAAAATATATGATATTAGGAGGGAGTAATTTATTTCTATTAATAATATGTGAATTGAATACTTCACACTATTAAGATGATTAACATTTTTTTTTACTTCTATAAATTAAAGTCTTATGATTATGTTTAGTTTTCACAAGATTAACATTACACTCTTGAATAGAACAAAAAATGAAGTCCCTACAATCATTTGCTTTCTTTTTAATATTTTTAGTCCTTGCTTTTGATATTTGTGAATCAAAAGATTGTAGCAATCCCTTCAAAACCATTGTTGTTAGTCAATCAGGCACATCAAATTTCACAACAATTCAAAGTGCCATAGATTCTGTTTCTACAGGAAACTCTCAATGGATTCACATCCAAATTTCCGCTGGTGTTTATAGGTATATTTCTCCTTTTCAACTATAAATATATGTAACATTTTTTTTCATACATTGATTTAATTTTAAAAATCAAGTCAAATTTTTTATTTACCTTTTAGTCTAACTCCAGATTTATTAAAACCATTTTCCGATCTAAAGCCAGATAATTAACACTAAAACAATAGGATTCACATCCAAATTTCTCCTGGTGTTTATAGTGATGATTTTTTATTTATTAGAGAATTGTTTAATTAATTAATTTTTTTAATTTACCCATTCATAATTTGAGGGTATTATCCGTCAACAATGAGAACAAGTCATATGCAAATCCACATGTAAATCCAAAAGTTTGTTATAAGTTAGTTGTAGGGTACCACATGCAAAATCACTTATATTGCTTGTTTTCATTGATTGATTGTAAATACCCCAAATTATAAAAGGGGTAGAGTAACTCTCGCCTTAAAAAAGAGTTAAATTTTGATATAGTATGTATTTGCGTAGAGATTTTTTTACAAACAAATAGCAATCAACCATATGTATGGCTTTAGAATTAATTTAAATTAAAGAAAAACATTTTTATTGATATGAAGATTATAATTCATTGTAAATGTGAAAAATATTTACACTGTAATATATATGAATTAAATTATTTCAATAGGAAGTTCTAATATTCTACTTCTTTTCTTCATAATGCAATATCCAGAGAACGAATCTTTATTCCCAGAAGCAAACCATGCATTTATCTTGAAGGAGCTGGTAGAAATTCAACAAGTGTTGAATGGAGTACACATGTGAATGCTACATTTGTAACAAAAGCAAATAACACAGTTGCAAAGGGCATTACTTTCGTGGTATATTATTATTTTTATGTCAAAACAATTGTATAATTATTATTTCAATATTAAATATTTAATTCCATTTTTGTACTCTATATGTTCATAGAATACATTGAACAGTCCAGTAATGTTGGAAGTGCCTAGCATCATACAAGCCAGAGCTGCATGGATCTATGCAGATAAATGTGTTTTCAATGATTGTGCTTTTCTTGGGGTTCAAGATACCATAAATGATGATTATGGTCGACATTACTACAATAATTGTTACATTCAAGGTGGAATCGATTTCATATATGGGGCTGGTCAATCTCTCTTTGAGGTAAAATAAAATAGATTTCATATTTCTCTTCTTTTTTCTTTTTTAATATAATTTAAAATTCCACTTATATAAGTAGTTGGATGAGAAATAATTTTAATTAATCAATCTTTAGTTGGTTCAGTGGCGATTGCCGTTGAACTTGATAGGGAGAACCACGCTTCGATCCCCCTCCAACTGCATTCGGGAGGAGTCTGAAACCACTTGATATCAAACTGAACCTCAAATCAGATTAAGCGGTCCAGTGGACGAGATACTCGTAGTGAAAAGAAATAATTTTAATTAAGACAACTACTTTTTCTGTCTATTTTATAAGGAAAAAAACATCCAATTCTATTTTATAAGCAAAAAAACATCTATTTTTTTCTCCAACTACTATATTTGATGTTATTAATTATATTCACAAATGTATATATATTTAATTGAAATTTTATTTTTCAATATCGCTCATTCAATTCAGCGATATAAATATCATCGTTGAATTGAATGAACATATTCTCAAAAGAACGATATTATTCCTATCCAGTTCGAACTATTTATGGGATATTATTGAAATTAGTTATTTTTCCTTTATTTAATGTCAAGATGAAGTAGAATCTAATTTGGTTGTAAATATGCAGGCATGTACAATATATTATTCAATGGGAAAATATGGTCCAAAAATAGATGGGGTTATTACAGCACAAGAAAGGAAATTACCAGATGATCCAAGTGGGTTTGTGTTTAAAAATTGTAACATAAGTGGAACAGGAGGAAAGGTTGAACTTGGAAGGGCATTGCGTCCTTATGCAAGAGTCATCATATCTGATTCATACCTATCTGACATTGTTAGGCCTGAGGGTTGGAGTCCTACATCTTTTGTTGGCCATGAGTAAGATTATATTACATGATTTAAATTTAAGAGTGAAAATTCATTTTGCTCATTCATAAATTTCTGACAGGATAATTTAGTTTCAGACAAAAAAAAATCCAAATTAGTCCATGATTTTTTTTATTTTGAATCAAGGACTAGTTTGTCTTTTTTTTATTTCGAATCAAGGACTAGTTTGTCTTAAGTATGAAAATGTTAGGGACTAATTTGAATTTTATTTTTGTCAGAGACTAAATTATCCTGTCATATGGACAATGACTCACGTGTTATATCAACATGGCTTAACACATATGCTGATGTGACATGTGAATTATTGTTCACGTGGTAAAACATATTGACGTGGCATGTGAGTCACTTGCAACATGTATGTTGACTTGGTTAATAGGCAAAAATCACAAATTTGTGAAAGTTAGGGGTTAAAATTGCTTTTTTAAAAGTTAAAGGGCCAAAATCACAAGTTTGTGAAAGTTAGGCGCTAAGAATACAATTTGGCCATTTGTTTTTAAGTACACACATATAAGTTATTACTTAGGAGCTGGGTATGCGGGCTGGCCCGTCCCGTTTAACCCGCCCCGCATAAGCCCGCACATTAAATGGTGCGGACAAGCCCGACATCAAATATAAACGAGTTAAATATATAGGCCCGAGTCCGATCAGCGTAAGCCCGCGGGTTAAACGGTTAACCCGCGAAGTATTACAAAACAATTAAAAAATCACTTTTTTCAAAAAATAAACTAAATAATTGATATAATAAAATCTAAAAAAAACTATATTGTTAGTAATTTTATGTTATAACATATAAATTGTAAGTAACAAATAAAAAAATAAAGTTTGTGACATTTTTGAGTTTATGTATCATCTCTATTCAAGTAATGCAACCAAAATCAAATTTAACCGGTTCACATGTTATTTTTCTCCACACACACCTCAAATCTATAAAAAAATCAACACAGCTAATATTTAATAAGAACTTCAATAGTCTTCTTCAAAAAATTAAAAAGAACTTTAATAGTCCAAACCAATATTATGAAATTTATAATTAAGTAAGACGGGTCACGGGCCAACCCGCGAGCCCGCGGATTTAACCCGCATAACCCGCGGTTTTAACGGTTCAACCCACACGGGCAAAAATATAAACGGACCAAAATAAATTGGTATTAAGTCCGTCCGAACTGCGGGTTAAACGGATCAACCCGCAGACCTTGCCCTGTATACCCAGCTCTAGGAGCAACCAATTAAAACTATTGTACACTGAAAATATATTAAATAAACTTATTTTCAGAGCAAACCTTACTTTTGTGGAGGAGGGAAATAGAGGACCAGGAGCATACAAATCAAAGCGTGTGAATTGGATGAAGCACTTGAGTGGATCTGAACTTGATAAATTCTTGAATATCTCTTATATTGATGAAGAAGGGTGGATTTCTGAATTGCCAAAAACCGTATTCATTTGAATGAACATAACATACATTTTGCCCTATGATTAGTAGAAGTATAATACTGATCAAGAGATTTAATTACTAGTGGTTGCTTTTGCTGCAAGTTATTGTGGCAATCTACAGTTAGTTAGGTTGCTTAAAGTTATTAACTAGCAAGAAAACTCTAAGCAGTTATGTAAATCTATGCTGTTAATTAGTAAGGAGTTACAAAGTTATATTATGTCATAAATATTACTTGAGTGTAGACACTGTTTACTCCTCTTATTTTCTTTATTATTGAAGCAAAATGTATTTTTATTTTAAAAAATGAAAGATGCAAAACATATGTATTTTTTTTAAAAGGAAGAAACACATTAAGTTATTAGGGTCATGGATTTGATAAAAATATATATAAATTCTCTAAAATATCATGTTAAATATAGTCAAATTCTCTAGAATGTCATGTTAAATATCAAAATATCACGTTATAGTAAAATTCTCTAAAATGTCATATTATATATCAAAAGATACTTTAATTTTTGTAACAAAAAAAAAAGATACTTTAATTTCATTAGTCTATTTAAGCATAAATATAACTATTTATTTAAATATATTCATATACAAAATAGACTTTTAAATAAGCTAATAAATAATATCACACTTTGAAAACGGTTATGCTCTGACCTAGAAAATAAGCTCATATATACAACAGGATACATGTCAGACTTACTCTAGTTTAATTTATTATCATCTTATTTGTTTTGCTAATCTTTGTATGCTTCGAGATTAGTCATCGTGTGTTGATTTCTTATTTTCTTCATCATGTTTTAAACAGGCCCGGCCCTGAGGCAAGGCAAGCAGTCCCATAGCCGAGGGCCTCAACATTTTAAGTGCCTCAATTATTATTTTCAAACTCATCATATCAATTATTAGTCAAGTTTATTTCACAAGAAACTAGCGGGCGTAGTGGTCCGTATTTCTGTTTTAAGCAATCCTTGTCAAAGGAGTCGTGAGTTCAACTCACACCCTTGCCAATTTTTTTTTACTTTATTTTTAAAATATCAGAAAAATGAAAGAAATCATGCGGAAAGGAATTGATCCCACTATAACTAGCAAATAAAGATGGTCTTGATAAATGACCATTGAAGAAAACTACAATTAATTTATTAAATTAAGTTGCATTTTTTATGGAAAACTTGCAGTTTTTAATGATATTAGTTTGAAAGTGTACTTTCATATTATTGATTAAAATATGACTATTTTTTATATTATCGATGTTATTTATATTTTAAATAGAATATTACTCTTTTAAAAAAAATATTACCTTTACTAAGTTAATTTTACTTTTAAAGGGCCTTTATATCCAATTCGTCCGGGGCCTCTAAATGTATAGAGACGACTAGAGGCGGCTTAAATGCATGTGCAATATGAGCGATGACATAAGGCCTCCTGAAAGTGAGGGCCTAAAAAAAAATATGCATGGGATAGTAGTAGTATTAGTAAATTAAAGGTATAAAATTTAATACATTGCAATAAAATGTAAGACTCAACAGTCAGGTCCAGTTTCTCTAAAAAAAGCAAAAGAAAAAGGTTGTTTTTTATTATTTGCAATTTTTGAGGAAGTTTTTTTAATTGAGGGGTCACTTTTTAAATTTGTATATGACCTCCAAAAATTCGGAGACGCCCCTGGAGACGGCCCTGGTTTTAAAGATATCATGGTGATATTGCAAATTTGGTAGAGTTAAAGTCTTCTGTTGATTTGTGGTGGTATCATGTAGATTGTTGTGATGAATGATGATGATGATGATGATTGCATGATTAGAAAATGTTGGAAACCAACTTGTAAAGAAATCGGGTGGGATGGGTAGCTCAATTGGTTGAACTAGTTAAGTTAAGGGTTAAAGGAGCTAGTGGTTCAGGGTTCAAGTCTTGGTAAGGAGAAAATGACAATGTAATATGCTAACAATTAACGATTTGTCATTCAAAAAAGAAAATTTGTAAAGAAATTTGAATCAATCGAAGAGAATAGTGATTTCCGAGGTTCAAGTTCTAGAACCTAATTAATAACTTCTCTTATCACGTTAGTTTAAAAATGATCAACATTCTATGACTCAAATTCTAACATAATTCTATGTAATGCGCAAATACTATAGTTCAATGATGAAGTCTCGAAATCATTATCTGATTTAACAGTAAATCCAAGGAGTAGTATTATTGTTGAAGAAGTTGTAAGGCATAGTGAGTATTTTTCTCATTGTAATCGTATCTTGAGAAAGCAAAGGATGATTCGAACGGCTAAAACACTAACTGAAGTTTACGAATTGCAGAGAAACTGTCACATAAATGTAAAAGGTGGTTAATTTAGAACTCAACAATTTTTAAGGAAAACTTATAGGGTCTATAAATCTGGGAAGCCTTTGTTTGGTGGGGTGTTCGCGGTTCAATTTGAATTAATTTTGAGGCAAAAATTCATTATTTAAAAATAAATTTAAAAGGTACACAAGATAATGGAAGAATTCAATGAAAGGCGCATAAGATGAAGAAAAGGACCAAATTCTTTTTATAAGAAAAAGTGTTACAAAGGAATAAAAATTACAGTACTAATTATCCTTACTCATATTATAGTAAAACAAAGCCACATCCACACTTAACAAGACTTAAAACATTTGAAATGAAAATAACAAACTATTAACCCTAATTATGTTAGAAAAATTTAGGCTCTGTTTGGATTGATGAAATGTAACGGAATGGAGCGGAGCGGAATAGAGGAGAGTGGTATAAGATGGAGCGGAGCGGAATAAATCTTCCATTCTATTGTTTGAATAATTTAATAAGGAGATGAACAAAATTGAAGGTATTGACAGTATTGGATGGAATTCATTTCATCCTATTCCATTATTATTTTGCAAATTCAAACAATGAAATATTATTTTATTCTATTCCGCTCCCTCCATTCCATTATATTCCATCAATTTAAACAAAGCCTTAAATTTTTATCGACATGTTCTTATAATATCCTCCATCTAGTTCTATATATAAACAAAATTTAATTTTTTAGATTTATTGAAAAAGTAATGTACCTAGTCAATAATATAGACTGTATACATTATTTTTTCAATAAATCTAAAATGTCAAATTTTACTTATATATAGAATCGGATGGAGTATTATAAACATGAATACAAAAAATTATTCAAAAATGTGAAAGTACACGAGGTTTGATTAAAAGTAGGACCAAAAATTGTGATAGAAAAATTTTCACGAACCAAAAAATGTGGAAAAAAATCTTTAGAAAATAAAAACGAAATTATGTACACTATAAAATCTAATTTAAAAAAATCTATAATAAACTCGTGAAATTTTTTTTTTTTTCACCATCAGTTTAATCTGATTTTGGGGTCAGTTCTGGCATAAATGTTTCAGCCCTCTCCCGATCACAGTTGCGGGGAATCGAACCGTGATCCTCCTTACTAAATTCAGCGTCAATTACCATTGAACCAACTAAGAATTGTTCACTCGTCAAACATCTTTAATCCTACCGTGAAAAACAAAAATCTTTAATACTCCTACGTTACTTGTCTGTGTCTCTGAAGCTGTTATTGAAATCTGTGATTTCGTTTCTTTCTTTTTCACTTTCCTATAATAAGAAAACGCTTTACAACAAGCAATGTGCTATCACAAGAGACAAAAAAAAAAAGCAAAGCATTTACATTTTACACATCAAATTTGCACCTTTTCTCTTCTCCTACGAAATCTCCTTCTTCTACATAGCACAAAAAACGTGAAAACACAAAAACATACATACCAAAAAGACCAAATTTTTCTGCATCAAAACACTGAAAATCAAGGTGGGTTTTTCTTTATCACATTCAGTTTTCAAAAGGGTTGTTGAAAATCACATAGATAAAGAGAATGGCTCAGTGGCAAAGTGATTTGCAATATGAAGGTATTGATAATATGTTCAGGATTGTTATGATTGGTGATTCTGGTGTTGGAAAATCTCAGCTTTTGAATCGGTTTGTTAGAAATAAATTTCATTTGAAATCTAAAGCAACAATTGGTGTTGAGTTTCTTACCAAGACTGTTCTTATGGATCACAATTTTATTTTTCAAATGTGAAATATCAAATAGCATATTCCATACACCACAAGTTAATTAGACTGGCCTATTCCATACACCACATAGCAATTTCTCAAATGCTATATTTCATACACCACAAGTTAATTAAAAGTAAAGTCACTACTAATCAGACTAATCAGACTAAGCATAAAATAAATAAAAAACAAGAAAATTATGTAACTTATAGGCTGCAGTTGAGTTCTAAATGAGGTCACTTAGCACAACATCTAAAAAGGTGATATCAAACTCTCAACATAGATTTCTGATACCGGGAGTCTATCATTACTGGTCTTGTTTTGAAATTTAAGAAGATTAAAAGTATTATTTATGGAATCATAAACAACCAACCTATAGCCCATCTTTACAACATAAATCTCCATCAGCACTTGGTCATCCTCATAAACATATAATACCTTGCTATAGCGAAGAGTACCCCATGCTTTCATGTAAGGAATACTTAACAATTTAGTCCAAGACTTTTCAATACCAAATTCTTTCATAATCCAAACCACAGAAAAATCGTCATGCATGGAAACAAGAAGCGACAGACAACCCCTCAATGTCCCTAAGGTACCACCACAACAGTTATATCTGAATTGCACATTAGCGACGGGTAGTAAAAACTTTTGATAAGACTCTTTCTCCAAATCAAGAGAAACAATGAATTGTGATGTCAACCAATTAACAGAGTCATTCACAAATATTCCCGTCGATGTAGCCATAAGTTCGGGTTCCGGTATTGAACTTGGAAAGTCTTGAATAATCCTTCTCCAATAATCCGTACCCAAAGTATGTACATTGACTTCACTTTTGGTACTAAGAGCGAGAACAATAATCTTATAATTATTAATGAAACGATCATACACTAGTGTATAGAAGATATTATATTTTTGGTCTGAAAATTCCAAAGGAGGCAATATTATGAATTTTCTAATAGAAGGATTAAGCAAAAGAACTGAATAGGTATCTAACTTATAACATAAGATACCGTGACAAGTGGACACATAACCACCACCATCACTATCAGATTCTCCTTTTTTAAGGATCTCTCTTAGAGAATAACTGGACATAGTAATAGTAGTAGCGTCTTTGAAGCTAAAGATATTGGAGATTGGGGATTGTAAATTAAGAAACTGCCTAGTCTTTATGATGAGATGGTGGCAGCCTTGGTTTGAGATTGACAAGCGGAGATGCTTCTTGGCAAAATTAGAATCTTTAGAGAAAAGAGAATTCCATGATTTGCAGACGCAACGGAGTTGGATCAGTTGTTTCACGGGAAGTCTACAAAGGATTTCTTCCACCAGATCGAACGGAAGATAATGATGCACTGATAGCGATTTTGTTTCATCATGAGGTTGTTTCCTCCGTTGTCGTAGACGCCGTGATGGTTTAGGTTGCTTCTTCAGTAGCACCTGCGTCGGCGTATTGTTTGCCATTGCTTCCAGCCGTCTTATCAAAAATCCTAACGAGAAGAGAAGGCTACCTTTTATTTATACTATAATTCAGTTTTGAATATGTACCGGTCTATTGGATTGAGATTTCAAGAGATTAATATATTAGGAAAATTTCAAAAGATTTAATAAATTTTAATAAAACAAATTACTAGAGTAATAAATAAATAAATAATATTTATTTTTGGAATCTAAAAAAAAAATATGATGAAAAATTATGTGTTTTTTGTATGTTGAAAATAAAAGCAGATGGAGCAAATGAATCACATATGACCGATTGTATATAAAAAAAGATGTACTTTTTCAGTGTTAAACCAACTGCATAACTCACTTCAACGGCCGGAGTAACACAAGAAATAGCAAAAGTGTTGAATCTAATAGTAGAATTTAAAGAAAACTTGCAAAAACCATATTTCAAAAATTCTGGTACAGTGATGATGAACTCCGAAAGCAAAAAAATCTTGGAGAGTTTGAAAAAGTCTCAAGATTTTTTGTGACATTAAGAGTCTTTCAAGTGTATTTTTAACTAAAAAGTCTCACAAAATCCACTAAATGAAAAAATCCACCAAAATTTGTTGATTTTTGAATATCAAGTGATATTTTATAAGTTCTCAGAAATCTCAATCGAATACTCCCTCCGTTTTTTTAGTGTCCGTTTAGAATAGTAACATCAAATTAAGAAATTGGATTTTTGCACATTCTCTTCCTATTATACATTCATCAATAGATTTATTGTTATACAAAAAAAAATATTCAGATTATTGTTATCAATAGAATATAACAATAGACAAACTTTTTTGTTTTTTTTTTTTAAAAAAGCCTTTAGTTTTTCAAATATATATAAAAAAATATTTTTTTTTTGAATATATATATTTATTGAAAAAGATAAGTGTAATTAAAAAAGGTACAATTGACAAACCGTACCCTTAAAACACAAAATGGACAGTTAAATAGTTACGCTAAATCCGACAAAACTGGACACTTAAATAAAAACGGAGGGAGTAACAACTGATTTTATTGTCCTGAAAAAAATCTTAATTGTCTTAATTAAATATCACAAGATTTGATTCGATTTTATAAATGTCTCGATTGAATACCAATAAAAAATTTTAACATAAAAAATTCTTTTAAAATTCATTGAAATCTCAAGCCAATATATCCCCTTATATATGGGGATTGCTAACTTACTCGAAGTAAGTTAGCAAGCCTACTCCCACTATATATTGACCAAAAAATCAATTATATCTACTAATATATGTTTTAAGTAAAAGGATAAATTTTATAAATTACATTTTATTCTATTTTCTAAAAACAAAGCATTAAAATTATGTTTCCTTAATTTTAGCAAATATCTTATTAAAAAAAACAAAAATAATAGATGTGTGTTTTGTTTAGCGTGATAACCATCCTAGATTTGCACATCCATTTTCCTCTTTTTAGTTTAGCTTAAACTGGTGTCGATGAAAGTCTCGTTGTGTTTATATAATGCCACCAATTTCATTTCGATTCTTGGAAAAATTTTGGGGAAAAAAATTATTGGACAAGGAAAATTGTGGTTAGGTACTTCTAAGTGTTTGTTATTCTATAGGATCTAGGGTTCAATATGATCCAATTTTTTTATTAAGTGAATAAATCAAGTTCAAATTGTGCGGAGGTAACCCTGTTTGTGCGCTACAAGGAAGCAAGATTTGTGGAAATTAAGAATTATGAAATCAATAATGTATGTCTGAAAATAAATTTACCAAATTAAGTTTTAATAAATATTTAGCTAAAATAGTAGAACAGGAGTTTTTATTCAATGTGCAGCCGAAGTAGACTTGCTAACTTACTTTCACATATTTTTAGGTGGAGTAAAGTTAGCAATCCCCTTTATATATACTAGCGGTCTGTGTCTAACTTATGTAAAAAAAAAGTTTTATGTTATGGTGAGTTTGTTAATAAAAAAATTTTATTTGGTAAAAAAAAAAATGTGCCTTAGCCCTTATGTCTTGGCATGTTCGTTAATAAAAAAAAATTTATTGCTACTAAAAAAAATCGAGGTATTGTTGGTAATGGTATTATGTAAAGTCCACGTCAAAACTCATGTATTCTTTTTATATACTAACTTATGTCCAAAAAAAAAAAATAAAGACATGCCCCTATGGTAAGTTTGTTAATAAAAGATTTTTGTTGCTAAAAAAAAATTCAAGGGTATTATTGGTATTATGAAAAGTTCACACCAAATTTTTTTTGTATCCTTTTTATATATATAGTACTAGCGGGCCAGGCAGGCGCCGAAAGCGTCTGCTTATGTCTAACTTATGTAAAGAAAAAGACACATCTTATATTATTGTGAGTTTGTTAATAAAAAATATTTGCACAAAAATGCAGTTATGTTTTTTATTGTTATAGTTGAATAAAAGTTTTTTAGGGGCAAAATATATAGATATACAGAAAGGTAAAATTGACATTAAGAAAAGTCTACACCAAAAAATATATGTATGCTTTATATATATATATATATTCTATTCTCTAATGTTTTTGCCTTTCTAACTTATTAATTTAAAACCTTTTGGTTTTCCTTTTATTTAAACTCCAAAATTAAGATTTATAATCATCGTTATCATTTAATAATTAATTATGGGGCACTCTTTTTTGGAAAGATACCATGTGTCAAATGTTCTTTTTATGGAATTTCTATATAAGTGTTTGGAACTATGATTTGTATTGTCTTTTCTGTTTCTTTTGTTATTTTTGGCCTAGGAAATACTAATGTTTAGCATTCTGATTTGAAACAATGTATTAAGGTGAAAAGAAATGTATTCTTTAGATTCTAATCCACTTCTGAGTTCTCAATGAGTCTTTTATGCTGCAAATGTATTTAGAAGGGGCTCAACCCAAACACATGTTAACCTCAAGTGTGGATAGGGGGAAATGGATTCCCTGCGATCACTATTTGACTGCAGATTAATCTCAGCCTTCTAATTTTATTAAAGTATATTATTTATTTGATCAAAATTCAATCTAAGGGTTCACATGAAGTGACTGCAACATGTTTTGACTACATGGGATCCAGGTCCGTGGATAGGGTCCATGAAAGAGTGAGACAAGTGGTGCACGGTGCACCACGCACCACTTGTCAATATCTCGATAACGAACACAAATTTTATAAAATTTATATTATATAGATCATTCAAATAAATTTTTAGAAAAATTGAAAATCATTTGATGTGTTATCGAGATCAAAATTAACGGTATTCAATAAAAATTCATAAACCGTTAATCTTGGTGAGTCTCAATAACATATCAAATGATTTTCAATTTCTTTAAAAATTTGTATGGAGAATCTATATGATATAAACTTTCAATCCAATGGTGAATTTTGTAAAATTCGTATTCGTTATCGAGATATTGACAAGTGGTGCACCTCACTCTTTCATTTTAGCCAAAGTCGTGGATGGGTTATTTGGAAAATATATAATTAGAGAGGTACTGCGGACAACCGGTCAATCGGGTAGGCAACTTTAAAAATGCCAGACTAGACTAGACCATAACAAATGCCTTTCAAGCCTATTTAAATAAATATTAATAACATTTTATTTTTTTATAAGGTAAACTTAGGGTGAGGGGATGGTGCCTCGGTCAAAGGCAGGGAAAACCTTAAAGTTCAAATAGCGCTTACAATGATAATTATATTTACCTCCTTCCAAAGACACTAGCGGGGCTCGAACCAGGGACCTCTCATATTCAAGATCTGTCTTTTTACCACTAGACCAAGCCTTTGGAGTTTTAATAACATTTTTATTACTATAATCATTTTATTTTAAATATTGAACTTTGAACAAAATTTTAATTCTTTCAACTTTAAAATGAATTAATTTTTATCATATATAAATATATTATAAACTAGAATTGAAATATTATTTATATATAATCAAATTCTCTAAAGTATGATGTTATATATCAAAAGAGAGTTTAATCTCATTGATAAATTAGTTGATTAGTATATATATATATATCGAAATTCGATTCTCTGGTGGATAGATGTTTTATACGATGTGTAGGATACCTGTGTATTCTATCAGATGTCTCAGACAACTAGTATGACAATTGGTTGGCAGGATCAATATAATATATTGAAGTAAAATACTGACAACAATAAATGATACAAGTAATTATTTACCCAGTTCGATCGCAACCTACAATGGGGGATACCAATCCAGCAAAGGAAACTCACTACTCCAAATTAATATTTAGTCTTACAAAACACACCAAAGTCTCATTGATGTGTATGTCTTTTCTTAATCCTAGTGTTTTTCTACTTAAGAGCTTACTCCCCCTAGATTCGAGTTCCTGTCCACTTCCCTCTCACCACTAGTTCCAAGTGATGGTAATCATCTTTTTCATTCTTTAATGAAGTTGAATACACAATCAACAACAACCAAATTATAATCGCAATCAAAGGTTGGTTCAATCTTGTGCAGTGGGCACAAGTCTTTGACTTATAATCTTCAGTTATTGTGAGTGATTTGAAACTCTGACTCGAGTCTCTATTTATAAAGTTGTAGCTCCTCTTGATTGTAGAGTATTTGAGATGCTCCTCGATAGGAATTAGTTTTAAAACAATTTTTTTTTTAATAATTATTCCATAAGATAAAAGATTCAACTTAATCTTTTATTATTCAGATGCAAATCCTTTGGATTGTAGAGTGATTGAGATGCATACTAATAGGGAACTAGTTTTAAAACAAACTTTGTTTTAAAACTAACTCTCATAAGATAAAAGATTTAAATTTAAATCTTTTTATCCAAGTTAGTTATGATTCCCAATCATATCTAACATATAGGATTGATAACAAACTTTGTTATCCATCCTTCATTAGCTACCAATCACAAACGCGCCTTGTAACAACTTTGGAGAGATGCATGCGCCTTAAGATGATCTTGATCTTCAACCTTCAGTTCTGGGCACGATGTCCTACCACATGTTTGAGACATCTTAACTGACACATTATTCTGAACTTGTTCAACATGTTGCACCTGCACATCTTTGCTTTGCACATGTTGTTTTAGCCTTATAGTGCAACCAACCATATATATATATATATATACACCACCTAAAAACATGAAGGTGTCTAAATTAGCAAGATGTATATTTTCACTTTGAACCAAAAAAATATTCATATTTATTATTTAAAACTAGTAACTTGAGGGTTAGTTTCGTAATTTTCATAAAAAATAGGCTTAATTCCACTTTTGGTCCTTATCTTTATTTTAAGTTTCAAATTGGTCTCTTTTTAAAATAAAGTTGGTGTAAATTAGCAAAATGGGTGCAAATTAAGGAACATTTTAAATGAAAGTTACAAAACTATCCCTCAAGTTACTAGTTTTAAATAATAAATATGAATGGTTTTCTTTGTCCAAAGTGAAAAGGTGCACCTTGCTAACTTAGACCTTCATGTTTTTAGGTGGGTGTAAGTTAGCAAACCCCATATTTTTGCAAATCTAGACCCACCTAAAAACATGAAGGTCTAAGTTAGCATGGTGCACATTTTCACTTTGGATGAAAAAACCAATTACCACTACTCAAACATGTTATAAATAGAAGGGTAGTTATGTAAATTTCATTTAATTAATTAAAGAAAATAATTAACTTAGACCTTCATGTTTTTAGGTGGGTCGCAAACTCATATATATATATATATATATATATATATATATACACACACACACTTAGGCCTTTAATATTTTGACAGACCGGATTCAGGCTTTTGACAAAGCAGATTTTTTTTCTACCCTTACATTTATCCCTTTACGCTAACATATTTTAAAATATTTTCAAAAGTGTTATGGTATGTAATATCTGGAGAATCATTTAGAAATACATACTGAAACACTTTTGAAAGTGTGTCGGTATGAAAGAAAGTGTACCGGTAACAAGTCAAACCAGAAAACTGTGCCGATATGATTATTCATACTGACACACTCATATGATAGTGTTCCGGTACATATTTCAACACTTACTCTCTCGTTTTCCCCTTACTCACACCCGCACACATTTTCTCAAGAGTGTAAAAAATGATTTTTTTTTTACAATTTTACCTTACATATGAGGGCATATTCGTCCATTCAATTTTAATTATTGGGGTAAATGGATAAATGAGTGTAGAAAAAATAATTGAGTAAAAAATACCCCCTGAAATTTGTAAATAGGCAAATAACCCCCTGAAATTGTAAAATGTCAATCAAATCGCCCCCTGCTCCATTTACTCCGTCTAGTTTGATGACATGGTTGTTAACTGTATACGTGTCACGTCACATGAGGGGGGTAATTGATCAGAATACACGTCACAAAAGGGTAATTGACTAAAATTTGCAAAATCAGGATGCTAATTGACTGAAATTAGAGCAATTTGACTGACTTTTACAATTTCAAGGGGTATTTACTTATTTTCAAATTTCAGGGGATATTTGACAAATTTTAAAATTCCAGTGGGTATTTGACATATCGCTCAAAAATAATTCTCGAGAAAGTAAAAAAAAAAAAAAAACTTCAAATTCAATCCTCCTACGTTACTTGTCTGTGTCTCTGAAGCTGTTATTCCTATTTGTGATTTCCTTTCTTTCTTTTTCACTTTCCTAATAAGAAAACGCTTTACAACAAGCAATGTGCTATCACAAGACACAAAAAAAGCAAAGCATTTACATTTTACACATCAAAATTGCACCTTTTCTCTTCTCCTACGAAATCTCCTTCTTCTACATAGCACAAAAAACGTGAAAACACAAAAACATACATACCAAAAAGACCAAATTTTTCTGCATCAAAACACTGAAAATCAAGGTGGGTTTTTCTTTATCACATTCAGTTTTCAAAAGGGTTGTTGAAAATCACATAGAAAAAGTGAATGGCTCAGTGGCAAAGTGATTTGCAATATGAAGGTATTGACTATATGTTCAAGATTGTTATGATTGGTGATTCTGGTGTTGGAAAATCTCAGCTTTTGAATCGGTTTGTTAGAAATGAATTTCACTTGAAATCTAAAGCAACAATTGGTGTTGAGTTTCTTACCAAGACTGTTCTTATGGATCACAAATTAGTTAAGGCTCAGATTTGGGATACTGCTGGTCAAGAAAGGTCAAAATAATTCTCCTATTTTATTTTTGAAATGTGAATTATTTATTTAATTGGATTTTATTTTGTGTTGAGCTAAAATTAAAAATTATATATTTTTTTCTGGTTAATAAAGAATATAGCTAAGATCTGATCTTTTAACCTGCATTGTTTTTTTAATGTAATATAATGAAAATGTTTTGAAGTTGATGGCTTTTTGGTTGTATGTTACTTTGTGCTGAATTTTGATTATCAGAATCATTGGATCAAGATTTTATGACTCCGATTTCGGGTTTGCTTGTAAAGTTGATTTACTGGTCTTAAAATTGTACAACCGTATAACAAATTTAAAATCGGAGTCATTTGATCTTGATAATATTTTTTTGAATGATGGCTCTGTCATGTGTTTAATATCGCAAGAGTCCGGCTTCTGTATGATGCAACATAATGTAGTTTGCCAATTGACATGATACTGTGTTTTATTAGTTAGATTGTTGATTTGGTTCCTAAGTGTGTCCTTCAAATACATTATGCATGACCTATGAAACACTGGCACAAACACAGACACCGAACACGACACTATGTTTTAAAATTGTGGTCGCGGTTGTTGTTACGTTGCAAACCTTTGTATTGCAAAAAAATGTGGGGAAATACAGTTGGTGTTGTTGAAATTGCAGTTGTGATTCCATCGTGGAGATCTCTCAAAATCTTTTATATTGCGGCCGCAATTGCAACTGCAGATCGTAATTTAAACCACGCATGACACTTAAATAATTGAATGTAGCTGTTAAAGAAGTCTCACATCGGTTGCGAGATGACCTGAATATGTGTTTATAAGTGTGAGACAATCGTCACCTTACAAGCCGGTTTTGTAGGGTTGAGTTAGGCCCAATACTCAATCCCCACCTACCATTCATATCCGCGCACCAAACCCAATAGTGGGCGCGAGGGGGTGTTTTTATAAGTAAAAGGCAAGCCACACATGTTATGTTAGTGTTG
This sequence comes from Trifolium subterraneum, assembly GCA_951799995.1. NCBI lineage: Eukaryota > Viridiplantae > Streptophyta > Magnoliopsida > Fabales > Fabaceae > Trifolium > Trifolium subterraneum. The sequence continues at coordinate 52,944,285 of OX637462.1, forward strand.
CATACTGGCACGTGTTGGACACTTGACAATACACATTCAATATGAAGTGTCGATACTAGACCATGTCATTTTCATGTGACAATGTTAGCACTCATGACAGGTACCAAGCAATTACAACTGCGTATTACAGAGGTGCAACTGGAGCATTACTAACATATGACATAACCAAGCGCCATACCTTCAACCATATCGAAAAGTGGCTGGATGAACTACATAATCATACAGATAAAAACATAGTTGTCATGCTTGTTGGCAACAAGTCTGACCTGAGTTCTAACCGAGAAGTGCCTATCGAGGAAGCAGAAGAGTTTGCCAAACAGAAAGGTCTCTTCTTCCTGGAGACATCCGCGCTTGACTCGCACAATGTAGAACCAGCTTTCCTTGGTCTTCTTTCACAAATATATATGACTGTTGGTAAGAAACACATAACTGCAGATGGACATGAACCAAATTTTGGTAAAGTACATCTTGAATTCGAGGGAACAAAATTATTAGTCTCGCCACAAGAACCGGAATGTCAAAAATCTAAAAGGAGATTCAGCTGCTGCAGTGTTTTTTAGAATATATTTTCACCTACAGCTACCATTAGGTATTGATTATGTATATAATATACTCTACCATCTTTTTTCGTGTTCAATTTTTTGATGTAGTTTTTAACTTTGCAAATTGTTGTTAGGCATATTTTGTTTTGCCTTTGAAGTTACTTTGTTATTTTGATTGGTATTAATATGAAATTAGTTATCAATTCAAGAATGATATGATTATGATGAATACAAGTTTTTACTCAATGTATCTGTAAAGTGACTTCATTGCCATGAATAGTACTTAAAGCAGAACATTATTCTCTCATTTATAGCAACCATATACAATGTAGTGTCAACATGCCGCAATAGCGGCATATATTTATAGCATGGTGGATTTTGTGCCAGCCGCCACAGGCTGCAACGACACATTTATATGGCATATTTTTTTGTTGCTGAATCTTCTATCTTAAGCACACAGATGCAAATGGGGGAGGGGGTTGAAGATTGAAGCTTCAAATGAGTTTGTGGGACTCGGACAAAGATGGCCCTCTTCATAAATATTGAATTCGCAAAAACTTATGTTTCTCTCTATCCATGACCTGCTTTTAATTGATAAACCAGTAAAATATTTTGTGCAAGATTCTACAGATATGCAAAAATAAAAATGGCGGAAAATAGATATGTTAAATGTTGTCTAATAGCAGTTTTTTTTCTTATAATCGATTGATAGATATTAAGAGTTATCACTACCACTTTTCTGTTAGTGCTAGTTAAATTGTTGATATGTTTGTTGGTTAGTTTTAGTTGAAATTATCCTTATATCTGTGGTAGTATATAAGGTGAAAACCCTCCAATTTGTACTCACTTTTGGGACCATTGCACCGCAGTGGACGAGTAAATGACAGTGGAAGTGAGATCTTTGGAGATGGAGTTGAGAATCGACAGTAGATTCTTCTCCGTTCACAAAAGGTTCTCGTAAATCCCTTGTGATCCTCCTCGTCTATGTAGATGATATTATTGTCTCGTCTATGTAGATGATATTATTGTGGCTAGTCGAAGTAAGGATCAGTTCAAGTTGAACATTATTGGTGACTTGAGATATCAAATTATCAAAGATTCAAATTCACTCTTTTATGGCCTACTTGAGACTCAAATACCAAAATCAGTTAAAACATTTGATACATCCATAATAATAATATAATTTCATTCAGTAAATCATGGTCAAAGACTTAATAAAACATTTATAGAATATCTTTTTAAAATAGCAGTTTTTAATTATTATTATTTTTGAAATTACTAATTTTTTTTTGGCATAAAAACTAATATATTTTAGAAGAAATGTATTATATAAATAACAAAATAAAATACCATTACATTCACATTTTATTATAACCAAAGGTGAAAATAAGCTGAATCGAGTTAGGCTTTGCAAGACTCAAATTTGGCGAAAAGAATGGCTCAGTGGCAAGGTGATTTTGAACTTGAGGGTATTGACTACATGTTCAAGATTGTCATGATTGGTGACTCTGGTGTTGGAAAATCTCAGCTTTTGAATAGGTATGTTAGAAACGAATTCTACATGAATTCTAAAGCAACAATTGGTGTTGAGTTTCTGACCAAGACTGTTCAAATGGATCACAAACTAGTCAAGGCTCAGATTTGGGATACTGCTGGTCAAGAAAGGTCAAAAATATTCTCCTACCCTATTTTATTTTTTAAAATGTGAATTATTTTCATTGGATTTTCTTGTGTGTTGTGCTAAAAATATAATTTTATATGGATAACAATAAAGAGTATAGCTTAGATCTAGGAACTCAAGATCTGATCTTGTATCTAGCATTTTTTTATATTACATAATGATAATGTTTGGAAGTTGATGGTTTCTTGGTTGTTACTTTGTGCTGAATTTGGATTCCTAGCTGTCAAAGATTCCTCGCATTCACGTAATTAGTAGCTTATAGCTATTGGATCAAGATCTGATGACTCTGATTTTGAGTTTGTTTGTAATGCTGAAATCAAACTCAAAATCAGAGACATGATCTTGATCCATAAAAGTGTTAAATATTTAAGAGTCCGGATTCATTTATGATGCGTCATAATGTCGAGTGTACGGTGAATATAAATTTAACTAGTTCACCAATTGGCTGATACTATGTTTTATTAGTTAGATTTTTTATTTGGTTCTCAAGAACGTCCTTCAAATATATTATGCATAAGTTTTTGAACCACGGATATTGAACATGATACCATGGTTTCCAATCCTAAGTGTGTCCTTCAAATATATTTGCTTAACTATATGAACACGACACCATGTTTTAAACTTGTGGTCGCGGTTGTGGTTATGCTGGGAACCATTATATTGCGCCAAAACGCGGGAAAATGCTATCGATGCGGTTGTCCTTCCGTTGTGGAGACGTAACAAAATCTTTTATATTGCAGCCACAATTACAGCTGCATGCCACAATTTAAAACCATGCATGATATAATATTTCAATACCGGTAATAATTTGATAAAATTAAATAATTGAATGTAACCACGTAGGTTGGTGTCGAATATTGACACGTGTCGGACACCTGACACGCTCTTCATGCTCTCAATATGAAGTGTCGATGCTAAACAATTGCATTCTCATTTGATAATGTTACGATTCATGACAGGTACTCCGCAATTACATCTGCATATTACAGAGGTGCAACTGGAGCATTGCTAACATATGACATAACCAAGCGGCGTACCTTTGACAATATCGTAAAGTGGCTGGGAGAACTACATCGTCATGCAGACAAAAACATAGTTGTCATGCTTGTTGGCAACAAGATTGACCTGAGTTCGAACCGAGAAGTTCCTATCGAGGAAGCCAAAGAGTTTGCGAAAGAGAAAGGTCTCTTCTTCCTGGAGACATCTGCGCTTGACTCGAACAATGTAGAGCCAGCTTTCCTTAGTCTTCTTTCACAGATATATATGACTGTCAGTAAGAAACACATGACTGCAGATGGACATGGACCAAATTGGGAGAAAGTAAATCTTGGTTTTGACGGAACAAAATTATTGGTCTCGCCGCAAGTACCGGAATGTCAAAAATCTAAAAGGAAATTCAATTGTTGCAGTGTTCTTTAGAATATATATCATTCCTTGTTCTATTGATTATGCATATGGTAAGTATACTCTGCCATATTTTTCCCCTTCAATTTTTTGAAGTATTTCTTAACTTTTAAGATATTTATTAGGCATAGCCTTTTGCCTTTGAAGATACTATGTTGTTTTAATTGGCATTGATATGAAATCAGATACTAATTTATTAATAATATGCTGAATATAAGCTTATACTCAATGTATCTGGAAAATGGCTTATTTGCCATGGCTATTACTCAAAGTAGCAACATCATCCACTCATATATGCAGTATTGTTAAATTGGCGCTGTTGCGCCGCGCCATATATTTATAGCATGGTGGATTTTGTGCCAGGCCGCAACGAAAAAATTGTTGGATTTGCTTGTTCATGTATACATTTTATTTGATGGATCTCATAGATTGTATTTTCCTCGATATATTCATGACCTATTTTATCTGGTAAACTAGTAAAAAATGGCGGAAAATAGATGTGTCACATTACACCACATGTCACAATGGAAGAATTTTCTTAAACTAGATATTTAGATTTTTCACAGACACCGCGCCATTTGTTGAATATTCAAATTTAGGATTATCAGTTATATTTCTCATAACAAACTCTTACGTGGTACTCCCTCCGTCCCAAATCTTTGGTCCTTTTATCTTTTTAATTTTGTCCCAAATCTTTAGTCATTTTAAGAAATCAATGCACAATTAGTGATACTTTACTATTTATACCCTTACTAAAGTTAAATCATTAATTAAATATATTTTCTCTTTCTTAATAAAGTAAGGGTAAAAATGACTTAACTTATCAACCTTTATCATTTCTTAATCTCCGTGCAAAACTCTAAAAGGACTAAAGTTGTGGGACGGAGGAAGTATATTTGTTATGACATTTATGTGGCAAGTTTACACACCACTGGAATCTAACGCAAGTAGTTGGTGCACAAGGCGTGCGTGTATTGTGAACTCTAAAGTATCGAGTTTGATTTTTATTGATAAAAGAGGTCTAATCAATTTACCAAATAGATAGCCATACAATAATGTCTATCAACTCATTCCTTCTCTAACAAAACCTAATAATGTAATTTGCTCCATGGCAAGTGAAAGTGTTAGTTGCATCATCATAGGCATAGCTATAAGCCATAGGGCAAGAAGCCTTAAACACCTTTGAATAACTACTTGGCTGACACTTATTAGGACTATTAAAATCTCCAGTACAACAATATTCTGGCTTGTTAAAAGCCATACAAGCACTCTTACAACCAACGACGCGGCCTTTAATGTTTCTCACCTTCAATCCGTCCGGACATTTTTTGTTCAAATCCGAGCGACATTTAACCACTTTACACATTCCAGATACTCTAGAGGGAATGATTGAAACCGGCATGTTGTAACCGTCAACAAGACTAACATCGTAAAAATCTCCCTCTTGACTGTCTAGTGTAAACTCGGCCAATGAAGCTGGCGGATTGCCTCCTGCTCCGGCACATTTAAGTTTACCTCCACAATCTCCTGTGACGCATTTTCCGTTTCCGGAGGCATCAAATGCGCATCCGCGTCGGCCCCAGAAACGGCCGGACCACCCTTTTGGTGCAGTGATGTTAATAGCTTGTCCGGGTTTTAGCTTAACTCCACCATTAATTAGTTGAGGTTTTCCTGTTGCTGTTAGAATTCCTGGCCACATTGTGTTTCTACATTTATTTTGTAGAGTGAAAATAGTTGCATCCACTCCTAAAAATTAAGGAAAATCACAACTTAGATACATTGTCATAAAATTATTACAATAAATGTGAAAAAAAAAAAGAAGAAGTTAAAAGTATAATTTAGATGCAATGTAAATGAAAAGTTTGTTATACACTGTTTGTCAATCAATCAGTATTTCTTTTTTATAAAGTATAGATAAAGTTAAACGTTTTAGTCTAACAATTACAATTGAACGAAAGTGTAAAAATTATTGACACAGATTGTGTATATAAATTAAATTAAAAAATATATACTACCAAAATAAGGTGTATATCAGATAAAAGAGAAGATGTAATTATCATTACCTAATGAGAAGAGCATGAAAATAAGGGACAACTTCTTTAATGCCATGAAAGATAGTATTAGTTTGTAGTTTGTGATTTGAGAAATTCAATTTATGTTAGAGATTATAAATTGCATGAAAGTGGTGAGATGCTTATAAACAAGGGAAATTAGGAGGTTCAACAAACAAAGTCTTAAAAGAATGTTGAACAAACTGAAGTTTGCTTGATAATAGTGACAAGTGTAACCCTTTAGGAATGAAAGAATCAACATATTACCAATTTACCGTTATTTTTATGTTAGATTGGCCTAAGTTTTCTCATCTACAATCAAAGAAAAAGGAGACTAAATCCTCTAGCTTGAAATTAAGAAAGAAAGAATATAATACATAGTAGTTCACCTAATTTATGAACAATCTAATGCATGCCACTTTTTATGGCCTTATGATTTGAACTTTGGCATTAATTTTTCGGTTGGCTTAAGTCATGATTAGATGAATGAGCCTCACAAAAAATATTCTTATAGATATATTTAGGGTTGGACAATGGTGGATTCCGGTCCAAAATAAAATGGTCAATCCAAACTTGAGAGTCCAAATCAAACCGCGGATACTTCCGACCAAATAAGAGTTCACTGTGTGCGGGTTTTGATTTACCGATTTTCTCGGTTATTTTGGTGGGTTTATTCAATTTGAGCCACTAGATGTCCATCTTATATTTTTAGCTAAATTGCACTTTTGCCTCTTTAACTTTTACAAATTTGTGATTTTGATCTCTTAATTTTCATAATAGCACTTTTGACCCCAAATTTTAACTCATTTTGTAAAAGGTTGATCCCCCACTGATTTTGACAAAGTCAATGCACATGTGGACAGTGACTCATATGACATGCTGTCGTGACATGTGGATCACTGTCCACTTGTGCGTTGACTTAATTAAAATCAGTGCGGGGCCAACCTTTTACAAAATGAGCTAAAGTTAGGGGGTCAAAATCATAAGTTTGTGAAAGTTAGAGGTGCAATTGAAAAAATATTTGAACCCCACAAAATTTAAGGGATTAATTTCTACAATTGTATGTGAAGATACTTTTCTTACGCAACAACAAAAATTGATAGTTATTTCTTCTTTTTTTTGTAAGTATTTTCAATAATAATTTTATGGCAAAAATTTAAGAATTTAGTAATTCATAGTTGCACTTCAACCACTTTGTAAATCAACAAATCAAATGAAATAAAATGAAATTATACATATTAAATTATCAAATCTTTAAATTCATTGAATTATGGTCTGTCGGGTTGGCCATGTATCCCGATCCACTACCTTTAAGACGAGAAAGACATTATGAGCCTGTTTGTTTCAGCTTTAAAAAATGAATTTTTTTTTGTATTTTTTAAAATAGATTTTGTAAAACCGTTTTTCAAAATATTACAAGTTTTTTTGTATTCGTTTTTTCTAAATTGAAACACTAGTTTTGACATCATATAACATAAATGTACATTATCGAATTTCAAAATATAGTCAAAGTCACAATATTTTCAAAAAGTTGTATTTCAAAATTAAGTGATTTTTTGAAATTTTGATATCCAATTTTTTTCTCAATAAAATGATGAAATACCTAAAATAACATTTTAAAAATAATTATTCAAACAAAATTTTCATTTGAAGTTTTTATAAAAAAATTCTTTGTAACCTTTTTTTATACAAAATCTTCTAACACTACAAAATCTATTTTAAAATAAATCCAAAACAAACCGGGCCTATGTCTTTGGTCTCTCTCTCTCTCCCTCCCTCCCTCTGCTTGTATTTTTCTCACCTTCTCACCTTCAAAGATACTACTGACCAAGAGACTTCCAGTCCCATACAAGTAAGGAAATTCAATCAGATTTATCCAAAAGATTGCTTGAGTTTTACTTACATTTGAGACTCAGAAAGTGGTATCCTTGCAATAAAGCTCAAAGTAAATAACTTCATATGCACATTTCTACTATCAAAAATATATTTTCAATCTATGGTTTTACACACTTAACATACATTAGTATATCCGACTGTTCTCTTATATGTTATCATCAAAACTTCAGATTTTTTTTCTTTCTAAAACTCATTTTAAGGGATCAATACAAAATAAAAAATTCTTTTAGGAACCAAAATAGTAAGGGGAAAGAACCATTTTGGTCCCTCAATGTGTAACTCGTTGTCATTCTAGTCACTGAATAAAGAAAAACTATTACATAGTCCACGAATCTGCATTCCGTTAGTCAATTTAGTCTCTGACATTAAATTTGGCAGTTAACTCAACAACAACCTGAATGTGCATCTCACTGTTATTCTAGTCCCCCGACTTGCATAAAAGTACAAAATCATTAGTTAATTCAGTAGTTATTGATGCGAGAAATCCCGAACCAAATTAAACAGGTGATAAAAAGGAAAGGAAAAACAAAAATCAATTAAATGACGTTTATGTTCTATTTCTATGTGTGCAAGTTCAACCCTCCTCCGACTCGCGTACCTAAAATCGCCTCTCTATCTCTCTCTAAACAGACAGACAGCTGAGTACGAGTGAAGGAAACTTAGACATCAGACCATGGTGAGTTTCTTTTCCAAATTCATTCTAATCAACAACACTCTTTCATTATGAATCTTTCTTCAATCTTCACACACAAAATCAAAAAGACCTAACTTTTTTTTTTACCAGTCTGGAAGGAAAGAAACGGTTTTGGACTTGGCAAAATTTGTTGATAAAGGAGTTCAAGTCAAGCTTACTGGTGGTAGACAAGGTAACCAATTCACTCAATGTGTAGAAAATTATTTCTAGAATTTGATTTTGAATCAATTATTTGTAGAAAATTGATTCCACCTAAAATAGAGTTAAATGTAAACTGATTTTGTTTGAATACATTTATGTAAAATCGTGTTGAACAATGTATTCAGCTAAAAATCAATTGTAGAAGTTAGTTAGAGTCAATTTTACTCATGATTATTCAAATATGTCAAAATCAATTATATACTTCATATTTCATTTTCCTCTAATTATTACCCGTGTCTACGTCTCAGTGTCGATGTAGTGTTTGATGTCTTGTGTTTGTGTCGATTTGAGTGCTTCATAGTTTGAGAGTTTGTTAAGTATCAATTTCTCGCTTAAATTTACTTACCATCCTTTGAATAAACAAATTGGAATTTGGAATTGGAATTTCCATTGCAATTTTGTACTTAGTGGTTCTTGTATTGATTTGCTTTTAACATTTTTTATTTCTTTATCGTAGGTCAATAGGTCATGTTCTTGATTCACTTTAATTTTTTATTGGCATAATGCATTCACTATTTAGGGGTACTTTAGGTTTTGTGTTTGTAACAGTTAGGTCCTTTAAGCTTTTTACGTAACAGTTAGGTTATGTCCTTTAATTTTTCGGTAACAAATGGGTTCTTACGTTTCTAACTTGTTGCACCGTTACCCTGTAGTCAACCTCCGTTACCTTGTTGCACCGTGGCCGTTAACGTTGACTTCCACCATGGTGGATATTTTAATGAAAAAGGCACATATGTTGGAGGAGATTAACTGGAAGGGTAACGGTGCAACAAGTTTTTTAACGAAGGATAACTGGAAGGGTAATGGTGCAACAAGTTAGAAACTTAAAAGACCTATTTGTTACCTAAAAAACTTAAAGGACCGTGAAACTTAAAGAACCCTTGGATGCTCTTGGCCTTTTTCATTCTACTCTGAACTTAGTTTGTATGTGTATTACATAGTTTGTGTTTTGTAATCCTGTTAGTCGAATTTGATCGTGAAGCTGATAACAATGGGATGGAAATCTAGAAGATAGAAATCATACAAATGCAAATAGTTGGTAGTCCTTGTGTGTGTGTGTGTTAACTGTATTATATGCAGTTTATCAGTTTATGTTCTGAAACAATTTGGTGGAGTTATTTAAATTGAAAATATGTAAGGTTGTCTCTTTCCTATTGAACAATTTTCGGGGGTATTCTCGGTGAGCATTTGCAGTGTGAGTGTGCACTTCATACAATTCTTTGCTGCAGTTTACTGGCGGAGCTTAATGCTTGCATCTTTAAGGGCATTTTTCCCTGTTAAAATTTGCTGTAGGGTGGAATAATTTCCCTATTTGAATTGCCTTCTAGCTTATTAGAGTTTCTCAATTGAGATAAACACTTGTTTCCTAACTTATGGAAATATCCTTATAACTACACATACACTTATAACTTATAAGTGTATGCGTGCTTATGGAGAATTCAAATTAGAGATCTTCTAAAAAATTTGTGCTGGAGAAATTAATTTCAACTTGTTTTAGAAGTTACATGCCATTGCTTGATCGATTCAAGATTTCTTTTCATTGAAGTTCTTGTTGTGAAGTATATCAAAACTGACTTTATTTTACGGCTTCTCTTTTATGGTCATACCATGGTTCTTGTATTTTCTGCAATCTGTTGGAGCAAGTTAAAGATTTACTTGGGAAATGGTGGGTCTAACATATTACAATTTGTTGAATTGCAGTGACAGGTACTCTGAAAGGATATGATCAGTTACTTAACCTTGTCCTCGACGAAGCTGTTGAGTTTCTGAGAGGTAAATACTACAAACATAGTACCACAACCTTGTATTCACTTTTAGTAACTAGATTAGTCATTCGCGTATATTTGGAGTCGCTATAGTGCCCATGAGTTCATCTTTCCTATAACACATCAAAATAAGATGGTCTGTAAGGATTCAAGGCTAGAGGGAAGTTAAGTTAAGTGAAAATTAATCTAATTCAGGTCATGATTGTTGTTGCTTTTTTAAAGAAAAGACAGGGCTTTAAACTTTTCAAGCAATAGAAGATAAACAAATAGTCTTAGTTCTTTTTCAAAAGCTAGAAAATAGCTTATGCACCAAAGGTGTCATAAATGTGATTTTTCCGTAAGTTGACATTTTTTGTATTTTTCACAATATTAACAAAGTACTTAGTCAGAGTATCAGACTTCTGCCAACTCTTTGAGTGCGAAAGCCGGAATGAATAATAAATTAAATGTAGCATGTGCTAACATCAATTTTCAACTAAAATTGCCCACATTGATAATACTTTATCTTTTCTTATTTGTTTTGGCAATGTGTCAAATATCAACATCTTTATGATTTCCTGTTTGAAAGGTCAGTCATGTAACATGGACAAAGGAGACATGATGCACATTTCATTATAATAATTAGATTAATGAATCATTTACCAATGGAAATCCACAAATATTTTACATGCTTGCATACATGCTAAGCCTTTCATGTCAAGTGTATTAAGCTCGGTCATTCTGATGTAATTTCATAGCGTAGAAATATCCAATAGAGTTGTCATGCAATTTTGTAAAGCCATCCATGAAAAACTGTCTATTTTAATTGGGAAACTATGTTTTGTTTGCCTAAACATACTTAATTTCTCAAATTAGCACTTGAGAAGGAAATTAATAATGCCCCTCTCCCAACTATTTAGTTAAATGTCTTATTAACATAAGACCATTTTAACTCATTCTTTTATAATATCTCCTATTTCAATTCATAACAAAGTTCATGTATTTTTATTTTTATGCTGCAGATCCTGATGATCCACTGAAAACTACAGATCAGACCAGAAGTCTTGGCTTAATTGTATGCATCTTTCTTTTTCTTTTTTGTAAATTTCAAATGCTTATTGACAAAATTTATGGAAATGGAAACATAATTTATTGCACAGATGTTTTGATTTTCTAATTAAACTAGTTAGTTTGTCATGAGTTAAGTCAGATGAATAGATAAGAAAAGGGAAAACACTCTTTTTTTTGGAAAAAAGGAATGCACTTATTAATCGGAACGGATGGGAAGTTTTTGTTTGCATGCAAATATATGTTTTTCTCCTTTTATCTCTTAACAGTAACCTACAAACAAGGCGAAATGCTAATAACACAAATTTTAGGCATTTTCTGTGTTTTGATGAATTGCATGAAAATATATGTATAGCGCTTAGTTGTGATTTTCTTTTTAAAAGAGTGATGATAACTTATTTTTGTAATGGTTCAACATGGTTAATGTTTATTGAGAGTGAAAAGCATCTTTCCTTCTATACATGTGAGCTAAATTTGAAATTTACATCAAATTTGCAGATGCTTATTAACGACATGTGATGCAAAAGCATTTTTTGCAATTTACACGACCAAAACAATTATATGAATGATTATTTTTGAGCATATTATCTATGTTGGAACTAAACTAGTTTTGTCGCAATGCAGGTTTGCAGGGGAACTGCTGTGATGCTTGTGTCCCCAACTGATGGTACAGATGAGATTGCAAACCCCTTTCTTGAGGCAGATGGGGCCTAGGTGTAAATGTTTGTATAAATTACCTTCTATGTATGCTAACCAAGCCACTCTTCAGTTTAGTTATCAACCATCACTGTGATCTGCTTGGTATTTACACTCCTATGCATTAACACTTCCGCTTTGATGAAAACAAATCACATTTTGTGTTTGCTGATTGAATTTTGAATATTCCTAAATTTAGTTTAGATGCTTAAATGACAATGTGATGTCTTTCCTTCCTTTTTTGTGTCAATTTTCTTTACTTAACATTTCAAAATTATGCACATTTAATTTGTGCTTTAACTTATACTATGAAAGATAAGATGAAATAAAATAAAATCTTACGCAAACTTTCTGAAATAAAACTCCGCTACATTTCATGTAAAAAGAGTCGAGCAGAACTCTGTCATTATATTCGAAATTTCAAACTGAAGTTAGCTATTATAAATGTCACAATACTATTGCAGTTTATAAATTATAATCACAATGCTGCTGCATAATTCAAAACATCTATTGTATTGATTAGACATCCCTGCCAATGTATTTCATTTTGTTCAATTGAGTCTATATGTGGCAAGTGAAACCTCATCTGACTAAGTTCAATCCATTCAAAACTCAGTTTCTTACATCTTTAGTTATAATGATTTATAACTAAATCACCTAATAATCTTCTAAGTTGGTGGTTGAAGATAGTGAGAAAGATGGATCTTGATTCTCTATTGAATTATGGGAGAAACTGTTTGAAAGTGTACTTTCAAACAATTATGTCATCGGAAAGTATACACTTCTGAAATATTTGCGGTTTTTCAGAATACATTACAGTGAAAGTGGCACTGTTGAATTATTCATATGGATTAAAATGTACAACAGGAATACAAATAAGTGGATGAACCATGCCTAAAGACATGCCAGAACCAGATTGCATATCAACCTTTTCTCCTTTTCCATCTTCACCAATTTTCCAATCAAAGCACTGAACCATAGCAGCAACAGCAGTGTTCATCAAGTTAAATGCCAGTGCTGTCCCTGGACACCCTCTCCTTCCTGCTCCAAATGGAACAAAATTGAACTCCATTCTTTTAGCATCATTCTGATAATCATGATCATGATCACTACTTGGATCATCTTTTTCTTTGAAGAACCTTTCAGGTTGAAATTCATTTGGATCTTCCCAAATTTCTGCATCCCTCATTATAGCATATAAATTGATTGCTACTGCTGTTTTTGCTGGTATATCAAAGCCATTAATTTTGCAGTCTTGGTTGCATTCTCTTGTTGTTACTGGTGCAGGTGGATAAAGTCTCAGTGTTTCTTTCACCACTGCTTGTAAATATTGCATGTTTGGGATATCTGATTCTTCAACTAGCCTAACATTTTGTGTGACCGACTCTATCTCATTTCTTACCTTGTGGAATACTTCAGGATGGTTAAGGAGCTCAGCCATTGCCCATTGCATAGCTTCTGCTGAGGTGTTTGTGCCTCCAATGAATAGATCCTGCCACAAGAATCAAATATTAGTTAGACAGAATACAAACAAGATCCTGATCCTTGCTTGATTTTTCTCTCTTAGATCTAGGAGTCTATAGTCGATTACACTCTAAAGCCGACTGTAGAGAATCCCGATACTTGCATTATGCATCAATCCTACTCCACTTTTTAGAAAATTGGGAGTTGTGCCTAACTTAATTGAGAATTGCCTCCACTTATAAACTCATTTTCAGGTCATCTCACATCTAATGTGGTACTCTTAACACACTCTTTCACGCCCAATACTATTAAGCTTGGTGCGTATATATAAATCGTGGGTGGCCCGATAGCGAAATTCTGATTGCGAAAACTTGACAGCAGGTGGCCTAACCGATCTTCTAGGAAAAAGAGTGATGGGTAAGTATTTGTTTAAGAAATAAAAAGAGAATGTGTCATTTTTTTTAGTAAAGAAAGTGTGTAGTTTAAGCATGTGAAGAGAAATGATGCATTTTCCTAATAACATAAATGGGAAATGACAAGAGGGTAGTAATATGTAACAATCAAGATAAGCATATGATAAATGAAAGTTACCAAAAAGAAGGCTTTGATATGAGTCCTTGTGATCTTGAACTCAGCATGAGCATCATGATAAACATCCAACAGAATATCCATTAAATCCCTTTCATTTTCATCACCATTTCTATGTGATGATGATCTTTTGTCTTCATGCTCCTTCAGCACCTTCTCCAATAATTCATCATACCTTCTACTAACATCCATAGCCTGTTTCCCATAAATCCAAAAAGTCAACTGTTTGAAAGGACCCAACACATCCCCAAAGCACAACTTGGCAGCTAGCTCAAAGGATTCCTTCACTAACTTCCTAATCTTCTCAGCATCCTCACATTTCTCTGAACACCTTGTTCCACAAAATGACAATAAATCAAACAAAATTCAAGACACAAGTGGTAAAAATCTAAACATTTTTAACTTCCCATTGTGAAAAATGCACCCCTCTTAGGATCTATTTCTAATACACCCCTCTTGAATAGACTGGGTTGGTAACTTGTCCTGAATCAACCTCAAAACCAGCTCTAAACCTTTCACTGGGATCATTTTAGTTCATAATTTTAAAAGCAAAATCAATTATAATCTCGAACCTCTAAATATATCAAAATCAATTTTAACCCTGAACTTCTAAATACTTCAAAATAAGAAAATAAATAAAGACAAATGATGGATTTTAATGAACTCCCCTAAACTCGAGTTCAATTTCTAGGTAGAACAGTTATTGGCAAGACTTTGCCGAATTTCTCCATTATAAGTCTCTCCCACAAAAGAGTGAACTCAAATATGCAACAATAAATCACCCATTGACTAATTTTAAGTTTATAACTCATTTACCTGGTGCTCATGGCCATTCTACAAGTAACATTGTTGGTGAACTTCATGAGCTCAGCACCCAAATCAACAGCAGTAGCAACACTAGCATTCTCCAGCACCCTTTTCACCGAACGCTGAATCTCATCTCTTCTTATGCTCGTCGACCGCTCCAATTGTCGGACACTCAGCAGTTCTGTCATGCATAACTTCTTCATGAAACGCCAGTACGTGCCATAAGGAGCGGTGACAAAGCCGGATGTACCATAAGGAAGTCTGTCTGCAAATGCAAATGTCGGTCGGGAAGAGAAGGCAAGGTCATTTGTTTTGAAGATGGAGGCGGCGGAAGAGGCACAGGAGACGAGCAGGAGGCCGCGTGAGGGACCAAGACGGAGGTGGAGGAGAGGGCCATGTTTGGTGGAGATGGAGTGGAAGGATTTGTAAAGGGATGGAGTGAGGAGGTGGAGGTGGCCTATTAGAGGGATTGATGGTGGACTTGGTGGAAGGCGGAGAACGGTGGTTGTTGTGGTGGTGGTGAAGAAGATTATTGTGTAAGCTATGATGAAGAGTGAGAGAATGAGTAGCAAAAACAAGAGGGTCTCTGTCATTATAGTGGCTGCACTACTATGGCAATGTAGGATATGAAGGTTCATTCACAAAACAAATGTAGGATATGAAGGACTACAAGACATTAACATGTGTTTTTAATTTCATTTTTGTTATATATATATATATATATATATGATGAGGGATCCGTTGACTCCGAGAGTAGTCTTTATACTTACTCCAATTATTAGCCATTGATCTAAAAATCATTGGATGGTTGTGATTAGTAATAATAACTCTTATGGGGAAATTTTACTCACCTCTCTGTAAGCTAAGGAGCACCGCCGCAGTTCTATCTCTATCATATTTTCTCTTTCAACATCATTGCCTGTATCCATGGATTTTATGAATAATTCAATCGGTGAATAAAATTGATTAACTTTTTGTTAGATTTTGTATTAATCTACTCATGCCTTCCACTATTTTTTGTTTGATTTTGTATGAATCTTCTCGTCTCACTGCTTTCAAATTGATAGGGTTTCGTAGAGCCTCCATTTATTAGAATGCTCCAAAACTTTCTCTAATTTCAATATATGAAACTTCTCTTCATTAGAGTGGCTTAATTTTTTTCTTTTTTAATGTAGATGAAAGAAGCAATGGTGTACGAGAAAGAAGAAAGGCACCGAATAAACAAAAAAAGCATATGAAATAAAGTGAATAAACATAAAAGTGAATTAAGGTTGAGTAAACAAAGTGAATGAAGAAGGTATTGAATTACTCGCAAGAAAAGTGAAAAAAGGCGTAGAAATTTTGCTGCTTGTTTTGACGGCGGCAGGTGTTTTGAGCACGAGAGAACAAGAATTGTAAGGAGTTTCCCACCATAAGAGTTATTATTATTATTATTAATCACAACCGTCGAGTGATATTTAGATCAAAAGCTAATAATTTGAGTGAGTATAAAGACTTACTCTTGGAGCCGACGTATCCCTCCTCTATATATATATTCCCATCATTCTCATATAAAGATGTCATTCTCATATGATATATTCCATATATATATATATATATATGGGTAAGAAAATTTAATTATTATGAGGAATAAGAACAATTGATTACATTCGTTGGTTTATAATTAATAATATGGATTGCTTTTGTACACAAATCCCAGCTCAATGGTAGAAATACCGAAATTGCTAGTGTCGGACGCTATGATCGGGGTTTGATCCCTAGTTACTCCACTTTGTGTGTGTGAGCTTCCAATGAATTTGTCATTTCGTCTACTAACAAAAAAAAAAATATGGATTGCATTTTAGTAAAATAGATCACACCCTCTCAACTCCATACAATTGATATGATTCATAATATTTGTGGATACAATGGCCTCGGCTGAGCCACACCCATGTTGCATGTATGTGGGCGTGTTGAAACTCCAAATTTTGAGACTCTATAATAATATATTTTTTTTAACGGGGATAATAGTAGTTATATATTTTGAATGTCACGTATATATGAATTTACGATAATAATTGTTTTTTATGTATTTTTTATTTTGTTTTTTATTAAATTTTCTATAATAACATCTGGAAACTTTCTATAATATTTTGTTCTTATCTTTATGCATATATTATTGAGGCTTTAATGCAGTTTTGATCCCCTATTTTGAAAATTTTTTTGATCCCCTATTTTAAAATCCAACTTTTTTATCTCCTATTTTGAAAAACTTGAAGTTTTGACCCCCCAACTCATTTTGGTCAAATTTGTGATGATGTGGCAGTGTCTATGTGTCAACCTCATATTCCATGTCATTTTTTTAAAATAAAATATTATGCTTTAAATGTATTAAAAAAATAAATTAATAATAACTAAAAAACAGTAAAATTAACCTCTATACCTATATATAATTAAAAATCAATAAACTCTTAAAGTGTGCATAAACTTCTATGCAAGCCATTCAGTTTTGGCTTGTCTGTTTGGTGGTTTCCTATGACAGTTATGCTCATCTTTAAGGATTACAAGTTGCCAAAACCGATTTCCAATCTTCTTACTAAATCTTATATGAAAAGGGCAACCTTTTTCGCACTTAACAACCATTCTTTTGTTATCATTTTGCTTTAAAGAAATGTTCTTTTGTTTATACATTGCATACTCTTTAATTGCATCTCTTACTTGTCGTTTGTTGTCGAACGTTATACCTCCTACAAGCTCTACATTATCCTTAAATGTTGGATATCTCTCCATCATATCTTCATCATCACTACCTGGTGGAGTACGCAACTCATCAGAATCACCATTTTCATCATCAAAAATAGCATCAGTTGATGAATTTCCTATTTCTTTAGGTCCCTTTTCAGTCTCACTAGCAAATGTTTCTTTTGGCAATACAGTGGTCCAATCAATCTCAGCTTCAAAATCACTATCATCAACCCAATTCTCATCATCATCATCTACATCACTCTCACTAGCAACATATTCAGAATCATCCTCACTTAAGTCTTCAGGTTCCTTTTCACTTACTCCCGGTTCTTTTTCCCTTATATGGCACATTTTAATATTACGTGGCATTTATTAATTTAAAAAATTGTTGCCACATGGGCAGGGGCGACCCTATACCATGGGCAACATGTGCTATGGCATAGGGCCTCTTAAAAATAAGGGCCTAAAAAAATATTTATAGAGTAATAGTATTAGTAAATTAAGGGGTGTAAAAAATAATTATATTACAATATTGGTAGGTCCAGGTCCAGTTTTTGTAAAGAAAAAAAAAAAACAGTGACATACAATACGAAGATTTGATTGATGAATTTGCTTAAAAAAATGCTGGAAGAATGACTCGTTTTAAGTAGCAATATTATATTTTGTTGTTATTGTTAGACAACGAATCTTTTTTATGTTAATTACAAGAATGATTATATTTTTTATGTTATTTGCAATTTAAATCGATGATTTTTTTTTTATAAAAAAAATTTACGTTTCTTTATTAAAGGGCCACTTTTATATTTTTGCACATGGCCTCCAAAAATTCGGAGACGCCCCTGCACATCAGGTTATATTAAAATATATATAAAAAAATTAATTTTTTAAAATCCTAAAAATAAATTAGAAAACAAAAATTACAACACAATTGATAAAAGAAAATACAAAAATACGAAAAAATAGTTTTAAAATCTGGAAAAAACAAACCAGAAAAAAAAATCAAATAAATTAACAGAAAACAGTTTTAAAATCTGGGAACATGAAAATAAATGAAGCAAAGTAGCAGAATTTTTTTAAAAAATCTGGAAAAGTGAAAATAAATAAAGTAAAGTGGCAGAGTATTGTTTAAAAATCTGGAAAAATAAAAAAACATGAAATAAATCAAATAAATTACCAAATAATAGTTTAAAAATCTGGAAAAATGAAAATAAATAAATTAAAGTAGCAGAAAATTGTTTAAAAATCTGGAAAAATAAAAAAAAGATAAAAATCAAATAAATTACCAGGAAATAGTTTAAAAAAATTTCTGCTACTTATTTTCATTTTTCCAGATTTTAAAACTATTTTCTGGTAATTTATTTGATTTTTTTCGGTTTTTTTTTATTTTTTCAGATTTTTAAACTTATTCTGATACTTTAATTTATTTATTTTCATTTTTCCAGATTTTTAAAAAAATTTCTGCTACTTTACTGTATTTATTTTCATTTTTCGAGATTTTAAAACTATTTTCTGGTAATTTATTTGATTTTTTTTTCGGTTTTTATTTTTATTTTTCCAGATTTTTAATCTTTTTCTGCTACTTTAATTTATTTATTTTCATTTTTCCAAATTTTAAAACTATTTTTTCGTATTTTTGTATTTTCTTTTAACAATTGTGTTGTAATTTTTGTTTTATAATTTATTTTTAGGATTTTAAAAATTTAATTTTTTTATATATATTTTAATATAATCTGATGTGGCCACGATTTTTTAAATTAATAAATGCCACATAATATTATAATGTGCCACATAAACAACATGAAATTAGGATGAATGTAATTTCAAAATTTGACGGAGACCAAAATTGCTGATTTAGAAATAGGGGTACCAAAATCCAATTTTTTTGAAAATAAGGGTATCAAAACTGCCATTAAGCCAAATATATTTGATTTAAATATATTGTTTTAATATTTGATTTAAAGATTTGATAAAAAAAACTGATTTAAAAAAAAATTAAAACTTAATATTTTATTTAAAAAAAAAATAATGACATGGAATATGAGGTTGATACATAGACACTGCCACATCATCAATGAGGTTGATACATCATCACAAATTTGACCAAAATGAGTTCGAGATCAAAACTTCAAGTTTTTCAAAATAGAAGATTAAAACTGTATTAGAATGTGTTTGATTTGCAAAACAGTAGGTACTGGACAGGACAAAACAGTACAGTACAGGACAGAACAAGATAATACAGGACAGGACAAAACTACATTATAGAGAGATAATATTTTTTATATTCGAAAATAAAATGGGTATTTTCGTATTTTTTATAGTTGTACTGTGGACAAAAAGTTGTACTGTGGTTCAGTAGGGGACAAAAATTCTTGTTTTTGTCCTGTCCCGTACTGCCTATTTGTCCAGTACCATAAACAGTTTCTAAATCAAACAGAGTACAATAAAAGTTGTCATGTCCAGTCCCCTGTTTTTTAGCAGATCAAACGCACCCTTAAAGTCTATTATTAATAGAGTAAAATTGCAACGAAGAATATAAAATTTTAAATATTATTAAACTAATAAGGACAAATTAGTACCATCGATAGTAATCGATTTTATTATATAATATTATATTAAAAGTAGATAAATAGATGATACGAAATTTAAAGCTGACTCATATAAGAATAGAGAAAAATGTATATGCACTGACAGTGTAAAATAATTTTATGCTGTCAACTAATACCAACCATATTTTCCGCCATGTCACCCCACTTTCTTAATATGACATGACAAAATGATAATTGTTTATTGGATGATTGTGTAAAATTATTTTACACCATCGGTGCATCTCCCTTAAACTCATAAGAATATCCCTTCTAACAATTATCAACAACAAAAAAAAGAAAAAGAAATGAATAAATTATCAACAACAAAAAAAAGAAAAAGAAATGAATATCCGTTCCAACAATACTTATTATATATACTCTCGACTGGGAAGTTTCTTTTGTGGTTATAATTGAAATAACATAATCAATTTAGTGTTGAAAGGATAAAAAAATAATATTCGTGCTACGCGTGATGCTCGTGTACAAAGAGACAGTGGAACAAAAATACTAATAATAATTTTGGTACAAAAATAAGAGATCAAAATTTGTCAAAAAAAAAAGTCCACATAAATACTGCATTTTTGTTTTTGTTTTACTTAAAGATTCTTATAACATTTCATTCATAATCTTGTTCAAAAAAATCATTTCATTCATAATAATATGATTGATAACCTCGATGAAAATATTAAAGTTAGCTAAAGACCTCGCAAGAGCATCAGCTGCTTCATTTGCTTGTGTCATATCAAACTTAACATGAGAGTTTTCAAAATACAAACTAAAAACACGTTTACATTCATTCAAAATAACACCCAATTATGTAACATCATTCTGGCCTTTGTGAAAATAATCAACCACCTTTTTCGAGTCCAACATAAAATCGAATCCTTCTAATTGTAGTTCATGCATCCAATTAATAGCGTGTAACAATCTCAAAGCTTCTCCTACATCCACCTCACATATTGGTGAGGACCACATTGTTTTAGCAAGCACAAATCGACCCTCATCATCTCGTATACACATGCCAAAACCAATACAATTTCTTTGTTTTGCGAAGGAGGTATCAACATTGCATTTGTTTTATTCAACATAAATATTAAAGTTTTAATATGTTTGTTCTATAAATAAAATGGTGTGTTATTGGAAACTCCCACATAAAATGGGCAGATTGTAGTTCGAACTCTATTTATGACTGCAGGTGAGGTAGAGTTTGTTGAGCTAGGATCTAAATGCATAGCATGCTTCTTATTAACTGAATTTCACTCTTTTCATATCATCATTATTTTTAAATCATGTGCCTTTTCTATTGAAATGCAATTTGACCAATTGGGTCTTTTTGCATCCACACTCTTCTCACGTGTTCCCTGAAATATCATCAATGCCCTGCTTGAGTTTTAAAGTTCGAGTGTTGAAAAAAAATAAGGTTATACTTTTAAGGTTTTAACCATACAAATAAGTTTCTTATTCTAGGATTTGAACTTGTATGGTACAGAAGAATACATAAACTTTTCAATAACATCATCATAGTATATAAAAATTAAGATCAACAACATAAACATAAATTAAAAACGTAAATTAAACACAAATAAGATTATGGAAGAGTTAAATTAATTACTTCATGTTGAAACAAATGGTGCAACCCTCTCTTATTATTCACACCACCACCTTTATATATAGGCATGGTGAAAGCATATTACAAATGGGCCAATTGGGCTTAACACACCTAAGGCCCAATAAGGCTAAAACAATGCAAAGAGTCCTATAACAAACTCTCCCCTAATTGAACATCTCTACCAACTTGATGTTCAATACTAACTGCAAAACACAAGCAATTGATAAAAACATAAATCAAAGACTTAAGCTAGTAAACATCAATTACACCAATACCAGAAGACACATAGTAGACTTCACAAACTTCAGCAAGCAAACAAGAATTTGCTTTAAGCTATCACACCAATCAATCCTCTAAGCTTCTCAAACGAATCTACTTTCAAAGGTTTTGTCATCAAGTCTGCAAGTTGATCTTGAGAGGCACAGTGCTTGAGCTCAATTACTCCTTCTTTAGTCAAATCTCTCAAAAAATGGAATCTCACATCTATGTGTTTGCATCTTCCATGCATGATGGGGTTCTTAGACAATTTTATTGAGGAACTATTGTCACAAAAAATCACACTGTGTTTGTCTTGACCAACACACAAGTGTTTCATAATGTTCCTCAACCATATGCATTGGCAAGCACACTGAGAAGCAGCTACATACTCAGCCTCATGTGGTTGATAGTGTGACTATAGGCTGCTTCTTTGACGACCAAGAAATAGCACCAGATCCTAGCTTAAACACATAACCAGATGTGCTTTTTCTGTCATCCAAATCACCTGCATAGTCAGAATCTGACCAGCCAATCAATTCCAGCTTCCTACCATTTCCATGTTTGTACATAACTCCATGTGCTAGTGTGCCTTTAAAGTATCTCATGATTCTTTTAATGGCCATGACATGAATTTCTGTTGGCTTGTCCATGAATCTTGCAGTGAGACACACAGAGTAGGCCAAGTCTGGCCTTGTAGCTAGTAGATACATGAGACTGCCTACCATCTGCTTATATTCTCTTGCATTAGTGAGATTGCCATCCTTGTCTCTTACAAGTTTGCAACCTGGAACTATAGGACTATTTACCTTATTACAATTCTCCATACCAAATCTTTTCAGTATTTCCAATGCATATTTGTGTTGATTTATGAAGATTCCTTCTTCTGACTGGGTAACTTCTACACCAAGAAAGTACTTCATCTTTCCCAAATCAGTCATAGCAAACCTTTTCTTCATTGAATCATTGAATTCAAGTATCATTTCCATGTTATTTCCAGTACAAATCAAATCATCTACATATAGGCTGACAATGATTATCTTACCATCAGTGCCTTGCTTAACAAACAATGTATGTTTATGTGGACATTTTTCAAAACTCTCATCATTGAAGTAAGTTTCAATCTTGCTATACCATGCTCTAGGTGCATGCTTCAGACCATATAGAGGCCTTTTCAATTTATAGACCTTGTCTCCATTTCCTTTCTGGTAACCAAGTGGTTGTTCAACATAAATGTCTTCAACTAATTCACCATGTAAAAAGGCACTTTTCACATCTAGTTGATACACTTTCCAATTCTTACTAGCAGCTAAAGCTAGTATGGATATGATGGTATCCCACCTTGCTACAGGAGCAAAAACTTCATTGTAATCAATGCCATGCTTTTGACTGTATCCTTTCACTACAAGTCTAGCCTTATGTTTTTCAATTTGACCCTTTTCATTACACTTGGTCTTGTAAATCCACTTTACACCAATGACACTAGCTCCATTTGGGAGGGTGGTCAATTCCCAGGTCTTATTGTTTTCTATGGATTCCATCTCTTGATCCATAGCTATTCTCCAAACCTTTGATTTTTCAGCCTCAGCATATGTCACAGGATCATCACTTGGTATGTAAATGGCCAAATTGTGTTGATCAATGTCATCTAACTGATCACCAATCACATAGTCTCTTAGTCTCTCTGGTGTTCTTCTGATCCTTGGTGGAAATTGATTAGTGTCACCTTCATCCTCACTAGAAGTATCTTCTACATACTCTTCTTCATCATCATTAACTGCTTCACCATTCATGTTTATAGCATCAGTTAATTCTTGAGTTGGCTGAGTAGATTCAACCACTTCATTCATATTTCATCATCAACTTTACTGGTGGTTTCTTGGTTTACTTTCTTATGAACTTTTTCATTCCACAACCATGCTTTGTTTTCTTCAAACATAACATCTCTGCTAATCAAAATTTTCTTCTTTAAAGGATCATACAATTTGTAAGCCTTAGACTCATCACTTACTCCAAGATGCACACACTTGATACTCTTGTCATCTAGTTTGGATCTTTGGCTATCAGGGACATGGGCATATGCTAAACAGCCAAACACTCTAAAGTAGTGTACTGAGGGCTTAACTCCACTCCAAGCCTCTTCAGGAGTGATATCCTTAACAGACAATGTAGGGCTTCTATTCATAACATGAGTAGCCCATTTCACAGCTTCTGGAATTTAAAATTCATGGTTTCTACAAAATTCATCAAATGCAGTTGAGAGAAACTCACCTCCTCTATCAGTTCTCAAACATTGCAATACACAGCCAGATTCTTTTTCTACTTGGACTTTAAAATTTTTGAACACTTCAAAAGCACTAGATTTTTCTTTCAAAAAATAAGTCCAAGTCTTTCTAGTTAAGTCATCTGTAAAGGTTATAAGTACCTGTTACCACCATTAGATGTAGGATTTATAGGACCACATATGTCAGAATGCACCAACTCCAGCTTCAAGGTAGCTCTCCATTTGGCTTATTTTGGAATTTTCTCTCTGTGTTGCTTGCCAGTCAAGCAATCAGCACATTTTTCACTTAGGTCCTTCAAAGCAGGCAAACCTTTCACCATATCTTTGTTGGTGAGAGTGTTCAACCCTTTGATGCTCAAATGGCCATATCTATTATGCCATAGCTGAGACACATCCTTCTTAGCAGCTTGTAAACACCTAGGTGTTACAACCAAATCCTCGATGACATACATTCTGTTTGCAGACATGTGTGTGCTGAATAGCAATCCCTTCTCATCATGGTAGGCTTTGCAAGTATCCTCTTTGAACACAATGGTTACATTCTTCTACTGAATTTGACCTATACTCAAGAGATTTGTCTTTAAACCTGGTATGTATTATACACTACTGATCACACGAACTCTCCCATTTATGGACAATTTTACATTGCCTTTGCCCATAACTTGCATTTTTGAGTCATCACCAAGTTTCACAGAATCTCTAGTCTCATCAAATTCATACATCCAATCTCTATTTCCAATCATATGATTGCTACAACCTGAATCCAAGAACCAAATTTCTGCTTTCACTTCTTCACAATTGGTTTTGGCCATGAGTAGCATTTCCTCTTCATCATTGAACTCAGCATAGTTTGCATTCTCTCCCCAGGTTGGACATTCATTCTGATAGTGTCCTAGCTTGTGACACTTGTAACATTCAACCAGTTCCTTGGACTGTCTTCCTCTTCCTCTTCCTCTACCAGTATTTCGTCCTCTACCTCTCCCTGATCCTCTTCCCCCATTAGAGGCTTTCAAGGCTTGTTCCTCATGATTTACTTGTTGACCAAGCATTCTTTGTTCTTGAACCAGTAGAATACTCTGCAATTCATCAATGGAGAGTGAAGTGACATCGTTTGATTGTTCAATTGAGCAAACAACATAATTGAACTTTGCAGGCATGGATCTCAGCACTTTCTCTACTACTGTTACTGTTGGAACAAAATATGTGTTAATACACACCCTTAGGTTTTGATGATAACAAAGTATTAAATGGACAATTCATGGTACTAATGTTTAAATTAAGTGCAGGAGAATTCAACGTTATATCAAGAGCACACTTAATTTAGACTCTGATGAAACCTATGGAAGTCTGAATATTTACACTCTGAAAGAGTTCAGAAGCTACAACGTGGTGAAGAGCTAAACAAAGTTCAGAAGCTCAAAGAGGATCATAACGTCTGAAAGAGTTCAGAAGCTCAAGGATGTTCAGATGCCTACAAGAGTTCAGATGCTCTGCTAGTCATGAGTCATTCAGAGGATGAAGACATTCAGAAGCTGAATTGCGAAAGACTATCAGAGGCCAACCATTCAAGACCAATCAGACTCCAAGTTAATCAAAGGTTCATCAGAAGCAATGGAATTTCCCAAATCATCAGAAGGGCTACTTCAACTACAATTATCAAGCCTGATGATTTGTTCTAAGGTCAACTAATTGCAACGGTCACAAAGGATGTGATCCCTCTCTCTCTAGGAGCTAGTTGTACCTTATAACTGTACTATTGGACAAACAGTAAAGGTGAAGCCTCTCTGCAAAGGAAGACGTGGCTTTACTCAACGGATCTTCAAAGACTACAGCTGTCCATTTTACAACGAGAATTTCTCCAACGTCTCAATGTCTTTCTCAACTCATATAAATATGTCAAAGAAAGAATTGATGACTAGCGATCTTCATTAGAAAACATCTCTTAGAAGAAAGTGAGAATCTGCATTGTAATAGAAAATATCTCTCAAATGAAGTGAGCATAGAAACTAGCTTAAGCCTCTAAAGTTATTATGTTTGTAATAAGTTTAAGCTTATAATTTAGTAGTAAGTCTTCTGCTTAGTGTAGAAGCTCTTCTGCTTAGTGTATAAGTAAGAAAGTCTTCTGCTTAGTGTAGAAGCATATAAGTCTCAATCTTAGTGATTAGAGCAACGAAGTCTTCTGCTGAGTGTAGGAGCAAGGAAGTCTCTCTGTCTTGTGTGACTTAGAGCAGGAAGTCTTAAGCCTGTGTGCTTGAGCAAGGAAGTCTCTGATCTTGTGTGATCAGAGCAAGGAAGTCTTTGATCTTGTGTGATCAGAGCAAGGAAGTCTCTCTGTCTTGTGTGACTAAGAGCAGGAAGTCTTGAGCTTGTGTGCTTGAGCATCTATTGTAATCTTTGTGATTATAGTGAACTCTCTTGGAAACAAGGGGACTGGAGTACTCTCAATTTGTGAGGGGAACCAATATAAATTGTTGTGTGTTCTTCTCTCTCTCACTCTCTCATTTACTCCTTCATCATTCACTTAGCCATTAGTTTAATTGTGTGAACAATCCGCTGTGCTTAAAGACTTTGATAGATTTAAATATCTAGAAAAGTTTTTAAATACCCAAAACACAATTCAACCCCCTTCTTGTGTTTTCTCCACGTACCTTCAGTTACTTGTTCAATTCTTTCACCGAATGAGGTCATCTTGTTCGCAATAGTTAGAGTTCTTGCAAAGTAATCATTAACAGATTCATTCTCCCCCATTGCAAGAACCTCAAACTCTCGTCGCAATGCTTGAAGCTGTGCACGCCTCACCTTGTTGCAGCCTTGATACTTCGTTTTCATGGCATCCCATATATCCTTTGCAGTTTCACGATGAAGAATCGTTTCCAAAATCGAACGATCAATAGACTGAAACAAGAAATTTTTGACCTTCATATCAGTGAGCCTTCACCCAGAACCTGTCCGTTATAACCGTTTTTCTTGACCGTTACGATGGTTGCGGTGGTTGCAACTACCTCCAAACAAATGGGCCACCCTCTCTTATTATTCACACCACCACCTTTATATATAGGCATGGTGAAAGCATATTACAAATGAGCCAATTGGGCTTAACACACCTAAGGCCCAATAAGGCTAAAACAATGCAAAGAGTCCTATAACACTTCATCTATTTCGAGCTCAACCATGCACACCATGATCAAAGGTCCTTGAAGGAATCAAGTTTGAATTGATAGCTTGAACAAATCTGGTCAACCAACAATAGTCTTCATGTGGATCTGCTCCACAATAGTGTAAGCATGAGATCTGATGCGATATTTCTGCAAGTGCACAGACTTATCGTGTAGTTATAAAAGATTATCGTTCCTTCAGGGACTATTTTCCAAAACTTCACTTATGTTTTTAATATAATGTAAGGTTAAGGCTAAATAACAATTGGAAAGTGATTTTAAAATAATTAATTTAATTTAAACAATTAGATTTTACTAAATTGGAATGTTACTTTAAGTCGCTTC
Organism: Trifolium subterraneum; assembly: GCA_951799995.1. NCBI lineage: Eukaryota > Viridiplantae > Streptophyta > Magnoliopsida > Fabales > Fabaceae > Trifolium > Trifolium subterraneum. The sequence goes on from OX637462.1 coordinate 52,972,079, forward strand.
AATGAGTTCGGTAATTAAATTGCATTTAGAAATAATGTTTCTTTTTAACAAACTGATATTGATTTAAAAACACGCTCCTCACACTTTCGCGCTGTTGGTTAATATTATAAAGTTATAAAACAAATGCTTCACTCTCGCTCTCACATTTACTTATAAAAATACTTTTTGAAAATCAATTCAATTTAATTAAAAAGATCTAGTTTTCACAAAACAATATTAGTTTAAAGACTGAGGTCTCACACTTTCGCGCTATTGAACTAAATCATAAAATATAAATAAATACTTCACTTTCGCTCTCATATTTAGTTTATAAAATATTTTTTGGAAACTAATACTGTTTAATTAATTTTAAAGAGCTGTCGCGGTGTTTAAAATTAATGTCCAGTTTTTACTATCTAGTATAAATCTCACACTCTCGCGCTGTTGACTTACACTTTAATTAATTTTCACTTTCGTGCAAAATCATAGTTTATCGTTTAATTAAAAACTGAAACAGAAAACTAGTTTGTTTGAAAATAAAGTTTACAATTTAATTACTAAACCCAGATCGGCTTCTTATTCACATTCCAGTTATATTAAATTAGTTCGACATAATTGTAAACAAAAACATTACGATTAAATAAATAAAAATTGATTTAATTAAGAACATATCAGATAACAAACAAATAAATAAAAACGGAATCTGAAACAGGACTGTATAATTAATACTGGAACCGATTAATAAAGTATAGTAACATTGAAGAATTATTATAACATAAAAAATAAAAACAGGGAGTTAATTAGTATATACTGTTCGTGACAGTATATACTGTTCCTGCAAATCAAAACAAGCTATGATCCAAAGTATTAAAAAGGAAAATAAAGGAAACTCACAAAGTACCAGGTACTGTTATGGTAGAGAATTTAAAATTAAAAATAAATAATTCAGATGTACTGTATCAATGGCAATAAATAAACTGATCGGAATTTAAAATACTGAACTGAATTTAATATATAAAATAGAGTAACTTACAAATAACAACTGGAATGAAAGCAAAACACCAGAATAATAATAGCTTAAAATCTCAAATAATGCGTGAAAGAAGAAAAAATAACAGTGAAGGCTCCTCTATATATAGGCTCTATGAAGTAACAGTTGAACCTTTTTTTTCTCTTCATAATAGGAAATTCTGTTGCCTATACGATAGATCCGGTACACAGAGGAAAACGTGGAACAGTTTGTTGAGTGAATATAGCTTGTGGCTGGTGGCCACAAGCCACGTGCCCAGCGCCTTGTTCAATTATTATAGGAGAAAGTTGTTTCTCTGTGGGGACCACATCTCCCTTTGAAACTTTCTTCTACCCACGCGGATAAAGAAGAAATGCTGGTGGTCACAAGCATCATGGCCAGCGCCATGTGCTGTATGTGAGGTGGTGGGCACAAGTGCCATGGCTAGTGCCATGCACTTGTGTCTTGGCTATTGTTTTGACTTCTAGTCCCATAAAACTTATGTTTTGCTAAATTTCGGCTGCATCTGTATTTCAATAAAATGTAATAATTATTTTATTGATAACACAATAATTTAGAGAAAATATTAAAATATCAAGACAAATAATATTAAATAAATAGTGCATTTTTCGGTGTTATCAAACTCCCCTAAACTTGAACCATTGCTTGTCCTCAAGCAAAAAGATATATCATTTAGTGATAGAGAAAACAAAACAAAAAGATTTTTCAAGAGTAACATTTTTAATTTCGACTAAATCAGAGAAACTAATTTATTTATCGTACCAAAAATATCATGGAAACACAAATCACAAATGAACATGAATTTCTTCCTTACATAGACCGTTCCGAATCATTTTACTATACCTGAACTTAACTTTCATTTCTTCTTTCGTTATCCTTTTTTTAGCCCGCGGTAATCACATTAAGCCCGTTATCTATTCACACACACATGGTAGTGAGCCTGTTAGTGATTATGACCCAATTCTTTTTCATATCATTTATTTTTCTCTTCTCTTACTTTATGTCATAGGATATTTTATATCTTTGAGGTCTTTCGCATTTGTGCTAAATGACCGGGTGAGGGTCATCTGACTTAGAGTGCGTAGTCCCTTTTCAGATTTATATATCCTTGATTTTCATATTTCATTCAAAGTCATTCACTTATATTCGTCGACTCAACTACTTAGATAGTGATCGTAGATGGTGCCGTCTACCTATGGGCTTAATCAAGGACTAGTAAAGTGTCAAGAAATTTAAGTTTAGTTTCTAGCAAGAATCCAAATTGATCTACATAATTAAGAAATTTAAGGTGTTAAAATGATATAGCTGGTACGAAAAATATACTTAATTTGAAAGTTCAGTCTTAATTATGTTTGTGACTCTGGAATTTCAAAAATTATTTTGCTCTCAAAATTTTTGTTATGGCTCAAGATTTTGGAAAAATTAAAAATACACCGAAAATATTTATTTGCAGAAAGGAAAATTAAGCTAAAAAATGAAATTAATACTGAAAAGTAAATAAAAGCAATAAAGTCCTCCCCTCAACTTAAATCCAACAGTGTCCTCACTGTTGCGACTCATGTTAAGGATTGGAGCGGGAAACCTGGAGATTCACGCCTATATGTAGCTGACAGGTGCAAAGCCATCAATATCTTTATTTGCTGATAAACAAATGAAAAACAAAAATATTAAATTGAAAACTCATGGGTTGCCTCCCACGCAGCGCTTTGTTTAAAGTCATTTAGCTCGACTTCTCAAACCTTTAAATCAAAATGGCGCCTCTTCCAAACTCACATCATTAACATTGTGCTCAACATCCTTAGGGTTCCATTTGAACATGTCCGTCCATCGCATAGGTGTTTTCCTTTTTCCTTTCTTTCTCTGTGAAATAGACGGGGGTGTCTTATCTTGAAAGATATTATGTTCTGGGTGAGCTTTTAGTATGTCAGGAGGACTTGTTCAGAGGGGAATTTATCGACATTTCTTTCAATTACGTCGAGTCGACAACAAGAGTTTTTCAAGGTAGGGCTTTCCATGAATTGAGACATTATGAACTCGATTTTCTCATCTCCTACTTCGAAGGTGATTTTCCCTCTTTTTACATTAATTATAGCTCCTGAAGAAGCTAGGAAAGGTCTACCTAACAGAATGGGGATATCGTCATCCTCCTTTATGTCCATGATGACAAAGTCAGTAGGGATAAACAGATGACCGATTCTTACTGGAACATTTTCCAGAATTCCTACTGGGTATTTGATGGTTCTATCAGGCAGCTGTAGGGACATCTTAGTAGGTTTTAACTCTCCAAGTCCGAGCCTTTTGCAGAGAGTCAGTGGCATTAAACTTACACTTGATCCTAGATCACAAGGGGCTTTATCTATGACATGTCTACCAATAACGCAAGGAATAGAAAAGTTTCCTGGGTCCTCGAGTTTTGGGGCGAGCTTGTTTTCACTAATAGCATTGCACTCCACTGTCCCAATGTTTTCAAGCTTTTTCTTGTTTGACAGAATTTCCTTTAAGATCTTTGCATAAGAGGGTATTTGGGTTATAGCCTCAATGAATGGTATGTCGATATGAAGCCTTTTTAGCATCTCGATAAATTTTTCAAACTGCCCTGGATTCTTAGGTTTGACAAGTCTTTGAGGAAATGGAATTGGAGCCTTGTAAGGAGGAGGGGGTACATATGGTGTTTCCTTTTCATTTTCCCCTGCCTTCTTAGACTTGAGTGTTTGTCCACTGTCAACTATCATTGATTCACTCCAAGTATCTTTTGTAGTGTCCTTCTCTACACCTTTTCCTAGGTCATGACTTCAAACTATTCCAGCAGGGGGATCCTGTAACTCTTTTCCGCTTCGCAGCATTATAGCATTAATGTGTCCCTTAGGATTAGGTTGTGGTTGGCATGGGAATGTTCCGGCTGGGGGAGCTATAGCTGCCTGCTGTTGGGCCACTTAAGATATTTGAGTCTCTAACATTTTGTTGTGTGTGGCTATAGCTTCTACTTTGTTTGCCAGTTGCTTAATTAATTCATTAGCATGAATGTTTTGATTCATGAGTTGAGTGTTTTGATTCATGAATTCTTTATTTTGCTGAGTTTGGCATAGGATAAAATTTTCCATCATAATTTCCAGATTTGACTTATTAGGGGCAGTAGGAGTAGCAGGGGCTCCTTTCTGGTTTTGAAAACCCGGTGGGGCAGTAGGTGCAAACAAGGCATTGTTGTTCTTATAGGAAAGATTCGGATGACGGCTCCATCCAGGGTTATATGTGTTTGAAAACGGGTTTTCTTGGGCATAATTCACCTGGTCCGGGGTGGGTTCAGCTAGTAATTGACAGTTAGCAGCAATATGTCCAGGAACTCCACATAGTTCGCAGTTCGGTTGTACTGCAGCTATGGTAGCTGCGGGAGGTAGAGTTAAACTCTCTAGCTTTTGATAAAGGGCTTCTACTTTGGCATTGACATGGTCTAAGCCGCTTACTTCGTACATACCGCCTTTTGTTTGGGCTTTTTCTACTGCAGCGGGTTCGCTCCCCCATTGATAATGGTTTTGGGCCATGTTTTCTATAAGCTGGGTGGCTTCTTGGTAAGGTTTATCCATCAGTGCTCCACCAGCAGCTGCATCTATGGTAAGTTTAGTGGTATATAGCAGCCCATTATAGAAGGTATGGATTATAAGCCATTGTTCTAAACCGTGGTGTGGACAGAGTCTCATCATGTCCTTGTATCTTTCCCATGCTTCGAAAAGAGATTCTCCTTCTTTTTGCCTAAATCCGTTGATTTGGGCTCTTAACATAGCTGTCTTACTTGGCGGGAAGTATCTGGCCAAGAATTGTTTCTTCAATTCGTTCCATGTAGTGATGGAGTTCGAAGGTAGAGCTTGAAGCCAAGCTCTAGCTCTGTCTCTTAAAGAGAACGGGAAAAGACGGAGTCGTATTGCTTCGGGTTCGACACCATTGGCTTTTATCGTGTCTGCGTATTGCACAAACACTGACAAATGGAGGTTCAGATCCTCCGTAGGGGAACCAGAGAATTGATTTTGTTGCACTATTTGCAACAAAGCAGGTTTCAGTTCGAAGTTCCTTGCTTCGATGGTAGGGGGCGCGATGCTCGAATGAGGTTCTTCTTCGGAAGGGACGGCGTACTCCTTAAGAGGACGTTCGCGGTTCGCCATCGGTAAGAGTTCAAATTGTTTTTGGAATTCACGAATTCGTTGTTGTAAACGAAGAAAACGTTCTATCTCAGAAATAGGTTGTTCTAACTCGGCCTCGGAAGATCGAGTGTTGGGCATACAACCTAGGCGGAGGAAGAACTTAAAGGGAGTGCCTTAATCGTTACGAATTAAAAACTAAATAGCGAAATTTGGACTAAATTAGTCCCCGGCAACGGCGCCAAAAACTTGATGCGATATTTCTGCAAGTGCACAGACTTATCGTGTAGTTATAAAAGATTATCGTTCCTTCAAGGACTATTTTCCAAAACTTCGCTTATGTTTTTAATATAATGTAAGGTTAAGGCTAAATAACAATTGGAAAGTGATTTTAAAATAATTAATTTAATTTAAACAATTAGATTTAACTAAACTGGAATGTTACTTTAAGTCGGTTCAATGGGTTCGGTAATTAAATTGCATTTAGAAATAATGTTTCTTTTTAACAAACTGATATTGATTTAAAAACACGCTCCTCACACTTTCGCGCTGTTGGTTAATATTGTAAAGTTATAAAACAAATGCTTCACTCTCGCTCTCACATTTACTTATAAAAATACTTTTTGAAAATCAATTCAATTTAATTAAAAAGATCTAGTTTTCACAAAACAATATTAGTTTAAAGACTGAGGTCTCACACTTTCGCGCTATTGAACTAAATCATAAAATATAAATAAATACTTCACTTTCGCTCTCATATTTAGTTTATAAAATATTTTTTGGAAACTAATACAGTTTAATTAATTTTAAAGAGCTGTCGCGGTGTTTAAAATTAATGTCCAGTTTTTACTATCTAGTATAAATCTCACACTCTCGCGCTGTTGACTTACACTTTAGTTAATTTTCACTTTCGTGCAAAATCATAGTCTATCGTTTAATTAAAAACTGAAACAGAAAACTAGTTTGTTTGAAAATAAAGTTTGCAATTTAATTACTAAACCCAGATCGGCTTCTTATTCACATTCCAGTTATATTAAATTAGTTCGACATAATTGTAAACAAAAACATTACGATTAAATAAATAAAAATTGATTTAATTAAGAACATATTAGATACCAAACAAATAAATAAAAACGGAATCTGAAATAGGACTGTATAATTAATCCTGGAACCGATTAATAAAGCATAGTAACATTGAAGAATTATTATAACATAAAAAATAAAAACAGGGAGTTAATTAGTATATACTGTTTGTGACAGTATATACTGTTCCTGCAAATCAAAACAAGCTATGATCCAAAGTATTAAAAAGGAAAATAAAGGAAACTCACAAAGTACCAGGTACTGTTATGGTAGAGAATTTAAAATTTAAAATTAATAATTCAGATGTACTGTATCAATGGCAATAAATAAACTGATCGGAATTTAAAATACCGAACTGAATTTAATATATAAAATAGAGTAACTTACAGATAGCAACTGGAATGAAAGCAAAACACCAGAATAATAATAGCTTAAAATCTCAAATAATGCGTGAAAGAAGAAAAAAATAACAGTGAAGGCTCATCTATATATAGGCTATATGAAGTAACACTTGAGCCTTTTTTTCCTCTTCATAATAGGAAATTCTGTTGCCTATACGATAGATCCGGTACACAGAGGAAAACGTGGAACAGTTTGTTGAGTGAATATAGCTTGTGGCCACAAGCCACGTGCCCAGCGCCTTGTTCAATTATTATAGGAGAAAGTTGTTTCTCTGTGGGGACCACGTCTCCCTTTGAAACTTTCTTCTACCCACGCGGATAAAGAAGAAATGCTGGTGGTCACAAGCATCATGGCCAGCGCCATGTGCTGTATGTGAGGTGGTGGGCACAAGTGCCATGGCTAGTGTCATGCACTTGTGTCTTGGCTATTGTTGTGACTTCTAGTCTCATAAAACTCATGTTTTACTAAATTTCGGCTGCATCTGTATTTCAATAAAATGTATTAATTATTTTATTGATAACACAATAATTTAGAGAAAATATTAAAATATCAAGACAAATAATATTAAATAAATAGTGCATTTTTCGGTGTTATCAAGATCCTTCCTGTATCTCCCCACTAACCAGCAATGCACCTACAAGGTGTCGGATTTGACTACATGTAGGCACTACTAGGCTAGTTGCACTGCCACCCTCCTTTTCTGCCTCCACCCTTATAAGAACCAGCTCCTCAGCTGGCCTTGGCAAATCTCCTTCAGGTATCGGGATCATGTAAGGATGTGAGATCTATAAATACCACTTAATATAAACAGCCACAGTGAGCGAGGGAAATAGAGGACGATTGCCTCACTGGTCCGCAATTAAGACACAATCCATGTACTAGACGTAGTGTTGGTCAACCTACTGCCGAGTGGTAAGGGGATGAGTAGAGACTGTTGGATACCTAGGAATAGTGTGCACATAATTGAATTGGCGCAAGACTTTCTCAAGCAGGTACTGGGCCATTATCGATTCACATCTGATCCAGTTGGAGTAGAAGCATATATCTTCAAGCGGTTATATAGTAGGATTCCCTTTATTTGTCTAAAAAAAAATAGCACATGGATGATCCTTCTTGTATGCACATGGGGGGTTGCTTGAAACAAAAATATAATTAAAACGAGAATTTTAGAATGCAAAAGGCAATTAACGATTGTTCGAATTTCCGTTCTTATTTGGTACTCTAAGTTCTAGCCATAACAATAAAACTCTAATAGTCACGATAATTTAACAAAATGAATCGATTCCAATATATTTATTGGCTCATCAATCCCATTTATTTAATATATCATCCTAATTCGTTAGACGAAATTCATATATAGAATAAAAAACATGAATGAAAGTTGAATTTTATATCATACCAACTAATTCAATATTCTAAAGGCAATTATATTGGCAAACAATTAATTTAGTTCCAGCTATAGAACCTAGGTTCACTAGTTATATATTGATTCCTTAAAATCAATTCACTGAATAACAATTGCTTTTTATTGCATAAACTAGATAATTGTAGTTACATGGTTCAAATAGTTTCTAAGAAAATCATCTACAATTCCTAACCTTGAAAAAATTAGCTACTCATAATGATAACTAACAGAGATTTAAGAGTTATACATGAAATAGCGATGAACAACAAGTTTCAATATTGTCTCAAATGGTGAAAAGTTTGATATGTAGTCTTTGGAATACTTCTGGCCGTCTTCTGCTCTCGAAAATTCATATCCCTTAATTTTGTTTTGAGAGTCTCCTTTTATAAGCCTTCAATAAACACAAAATTGCACCATGATGCCATACAATCATGCCACGATTCTGATATATTTTTTTTCCCGTGGTAGAGTCTGTTATGATGAGATTGCGCCACAACTTGAAACTATCACGGTGCAATTTTTTCAGAAAGTTTTCAGAAAGTTTGATTCACTTGTTTTTCTCTTTATCTCAAATTTTGTGATGTCTTTAATTTTCTAAATTCTTCATTTTTATCATGTAATTACACCTAAAAAACTAATAAAATAATGTAAAATTACTACTAATAACCTTTTTTTTTTAATGGCAAATTACTACTAATAACCTAATATGCCTGAATGTAATCGGTCCATAAAGTAGTGCAGACAAACGTCCTTGACATAGTGATTTCTCTTATATGAGAATATGGTGGTGCCAACCATGTATAGCAAGTATAAATCCTAATGGTGTACTGGCTATACAACACCCAGTTCACCCCATGTTCATCTTCATCCAGGTGTCTTAAGGAGTAGGTCTCTCAAGTGTGTGGACTGTGCATGAGTACCTTTGGTGCATGCTTCTTCCCGCATAGGTTCTTGTAGCCCTTCTCCAATGAGATCCATCATCAAGCAATGGCATCAACTCTAGACACATATGGTGCCAATTGTTCAGAAGACGTCTCTTGATGGGAGATGCAACATCTATAACACGTCATCTAGGGTTATATGTTCCTAACTTTTCACATCAATTTTTTATTATGTTTAAGTGCTAGGAACTCCATAGAGATTTTGTCTCAGTGCAAGATAGGAAAAATATATATTTTTATCATTAGACCAACTATTAAATTAAACATAATTAAATATTATTTGTTTACTAAATACAAAAAATATTTAAATATTACTCCTTATGTTTTTTTGGTGTCCATTTGGAATAGTAACACCAAATTAAGAAAGTATTTTTGCACCATATTTTCCTATTATACCATAAATTTAATATATTATGTACAAAAAAAATAAAATTTAATATCTTATGTACCAATTTTTTTTTTTTAAAAAAACATAAGTTTTTCAAATATATAGCATTATTTGTTTTATTGAAAAAGATAAAAGTAATTAACAAAAGGTGGAATTAACAAATTGAACCTTAAAATACCAAATAGATTGTTAAATAGGAACGCTAAATTCGATCTAAATGGACAATTAAAAAAAATGGAGGAGAAAAATAAAGAGATTATTTTAACCATGGGTACTTGACAAAAAGTCAAAAAATAAAGAAATGTATTAAAATGAAAATAAAAAATTTATTTAAAACACTTTGAAATAAAATCATCTAAAACAAACGGAAATCCCTAATATGGATCTCTTTTTCTAAAGTTCACCTATGATCTTTACTAAATGACAAAGTGATTAACACCTACTAAAATTGCTTGGGTGAAGTGGTCGAAAGTGTGTCGTGCAAATCACTTTGACATTTAGTAAGGACCATAGATGAACCTTAGAAAAAGAGGCTCATATTAGAGGCTTCCTAAAACAAATCTCATAAAAAAATTTAACAATATTTTTTTACGATAAAAACACCAACGGATTATAGCTTATCTTATTTTTTCAGTCGAGATTATAGTTTCTCTTTTAATCTTAAACTATAAAAACAAAATGAGTATATGATATTAGATAGTTACCTTATCTCATAAGTTGTTACAAAAAGATAGGATAAAAAATAATCTATAAATATAAATTCATCTCTTGAATAGAAACACATCACTATTCTAAGAGCATTGAACTTCATATTTAGAAGAACAATTGGTAAGTTTTTTTTATCTCATCTTATGTATTTGGCCATGATTAATTTCATCTTCTTTTTCCTGAAATTTTTTTCCATGTTATTTTGACTATTTATGTGATTACACTACACTTTATTATCATCATGAGAAGACTAAGTATATTTCTGAATGTACAAATTTTTTGGAGTGATCAATTTAATGAACTTGACAATACCCCAACAAGTTTAACACCAATTTCATTAATAGCTTAAGAAAATCTCAAGTGAAGGATTTTCTGTAACAAAAATACTAAACTAATATGTATATTACACAATAACAAAGAAAAATAAATTTGAAAAATTATAATGTGTTCGCCTAAAGTTAGACTAATAATTTTTTCATCCAAAGTTCGAATTTAGTCCCTAGAATAATTCATTATTTGATAAAATTTATTATTTACTTGAGCTCAATTACTTGATTAAAGAATTAATTTTTTATTATTTAGACCGATCATAATTGTGAGATTCTAGATTCGAACCTAGATCACAATGTCCGGCATAACAATTTCGGCATTTTTGTTGTCAATTAAGCTGGGAATTACGGGACATTAAAAAATATTTATAAAGAATAAAATAATATATATATATATATATATTAGTCGGTCGTAATTCACTTTATTTTTGTTCTTGATTTTTATATTACTTCATGCGCAAGTTTTATCTTCTTTCTTCTAATTGTTTTCTCTACCTAAATATTTATATACACCATGATCATATTAACTTGGTTCAATTTTATTGTTAAGAAGAGTGATACAGGTGAAATTAGTTAAAGTTGGTGGTGCTCATATCCATAACAGTCAAATCGGCAACTGAAAAATTCAGTTTTCAATATGTTGAAAATAGAATCTTTTAATACTGGCTTCGAAGAATATTCAACATTTATCTATGGTCTAAATTCGAACTCAATTGAAGTCCCACCATCGTCTTATGATGAGGAGGAAATTACATTCTTCCCTGACTATGTTCAAATTAAATACAGGTCATTGAAATTAAAATCTTCCAATACCGACTTAGAAGACCGTTCAACATTTATCTCTAGTCTAAATTTGTCTGATGAGGATACCTTTATTACATACGAGGGGCCTTTTCTTGACGTTTGATGCCCCTGAAATCAATTTGATTGAAGATGATTCAAATAGTTCAAACTCAAATATGATTAAGAATCTAGTAGAATCTATAGTCGATGATGACAACGAGGATGATGACAATTATAACGGCGATGATGAGTATGAAGATGGTGATGATGATGATGATTATGACTGGTGAGAAGATGGTGGTTTTATGAAATATATACATAATCTTTTTTTTTTTGAACAGCAAAGAGTGTATATATATATATATATATATATAAAAATCAATGGAAACAAGTACAAGAGGTACTCTATCCAGTCCCATAGGAATAGTACAAATAGTACTCCAACCAAACAAAATTTAAACCCGATCCAAATATCGGAATTAACCAAACTAACACAACACCAACCCCATAAACTAGCGAACTATACAATCGAAGGGATCAATGCACCATTCGTAAAACAAACATGAAGAGGTCATTTTTTTAGCCAATATCCACTTCCATATATGAAGTAATTTTAGCCCTTTCAATAACCTCCTCTATAGTAGCTTGTTTCTCCGAAAATATCTTTTCATTCCTAGTCCGCCACAAGGTCCAAAGAACGGCTTGCCAAACCAATGTCACACCCCTTACCGCACTCTTCTTATTTGACCCTCATGTATCTATTCTTGATTTTGCAAAACATTCTCTCATTTTTAGTTCAAATTTGGTTTGTGGAGTCTCAAACATGACAAGAGTTATAAAGCCATTCATAAAGACTTTGTCTATTAAAATCTGCCTCCTTTTACTTTGGGCTTAGATTTTGAGATGCAGCCTAAACGGTCTTGGGTCAAATTACGGTCCGATTCTCTCCCTCCTTTTCGGCCACTTGGTTCTAGTTTCTTCTTGGAGAGTGTCAGACCAGGTGAACAAGAGTTTAGTGATTCCATTTCTTTAGTAGAAGTCCAAGGAGGTGCTCTTGCTAATTTTGTTCCTACGGACGAAGTTGGCTCTCAAAGGAGTGCTAAGAGATCTATCTCTCGACGTGGTAGATCTAGAAATCCAAGGGGCGGTTCAAATCAAAAGAAAAAGATTTTGGGTGTTCCTAAATTTGTTCATTTGATGGAAGCAACAAAGGAAGTCGGTGGGAAGAACAAGAAGAAGAAGGGGACAGAGGTAGCTGCGGAACATAATGGCAGTGAGAATAGTGATGCTGGGGGATCCGAAAATGCCATCCATGACGGTGAACCTATTACAATGGTAGCTAATTCGCCCAAGGGGTTGTTACTGGAAGTGGTTCTGCCGGGGATTATTACGACGCCCTCTTCGGGATTAAATCTCTTGTTGGAAGACGTTAATGAACAGGTTGAGCAGCATCAAGATCATGGTGAGTCAGAATCTGCAAAATTGTTACATATTCAAAAAACAGTGGGCTTTTGTTATGATGTGGAAGACGGGGTGGTGTTGGAAGTTTTGGCAAATGATGAAAACAGAGACAGATTGAAGAAAAGAGAATGGGAGCAAAATAATGGTTATCAATGATTGTGATGACCTTTAATACAAGAGGTTTAGGGGGGCGGGTGAAGAGAAGAAGAATTAGGGAGTTGGTTCGGGATCAAAAGGTGGACTTTTTAGCGTTACAAGAAACAAAGATGGAGAGTGTCTCAGAGGGTTTTTGTCAGAACCTGTGGGGTTCTGTTGACTGTAGTTGGGCTTTCTTTCCTTCAGAAGGTGCTAGTGGTGGGATTCTTTCAATTTGGGGCAAAGGTAATTCAAATCTTATTTTTACTTTTATGGGGGAAGGTTTTGTTGGTGTGTGTTTGGAATGGGGTGTTTTGAAGACTGTATGCTTCGTGGTGAATGTTTATTCCAAATGTGATCTTCCGTCCAAGAGGCGATTGTGGAATAATATTATTATGTCTAAAAGAGAGTATGGCAACGGTAATTGGTGTGTTGTGGGGGATTTTAATGCGGTTTCGGTGCCGGAGGAGCGTAGGGGGGTGAATCTTGAGTCTTCTTTAAGTTTGGAGATGAGAGGTTTTAGTGGTTTTCTTGATGATTTGGAGTTGGTTGACCTTCCGCTTTTGGGTCGACGTTTTACTTGGTGTCATGCTAACGGTAGTTCAATGAGTCGAATTGATCGAGTCATTGTGTCGCCGGAATGGATGGAGGTTTGGGGAGTTTGTTCTCTATGGGTTTGTCCTCGAGATGTGTCGGATCATTGCCCGTTGGTTTTGAGATATGCTAATAATGATTGGGGACCTAAACCTTTTAGGTTCAACAATTATTGGATTGATCATAAAAAATTTAAAAAGGTGGTTGAAGATAGTTGGAAAGCTCAAGAGGTGAGTGGGTGGATGGCTTTTGTTTTACAAGAGAAATTGAGGGGTTTAAAGTGTTGCCTCAAGGAGTGGAATAAGATTGAGTTTGGGAGTATGGAGACTAGTACTAGAAAGCTTGTTGATGAAATTCAAGTTTTGGATATAAAGGGGGAGTCTACGGGGCTTTCTCCTCATGAGGTGATTCTTCGGAAGGAGTTGTTCATTGAGTTTTGGAAAATTCAAAAACTCAAAGAGGCGGCGATTTTTCAAAGATCGAGATCAAAGTGGCTTAGTCAAGGAGATGCTAACTCTAAATTTTTCCATGGTTGTGTTGTTGCGAGAACTAAAAGAAATTTTATTTCCGCTCTCAAAGTGGATAATATTTGGTTAGAGTCTCCCTTTCAAATTCGGGAGGCGGTGGAGAATTTTTTTCAAAGTCATTTTTCGGCTCCTAGAACTATAAGGCCTAATTTGGATGGTGTGTCCTTCCCGTCCTTGTCGTTGGCGGATAATTGTATTCTTTCGGCTCCTTTTTCGCTTGAAGAGATTCATAAGGTGGTCAAGGAGAGTGATGGTAATAAGAGTCCGGGGCCGGATGGCTTCAATTTTGCTTTTTTGAAGAGTTGTTGGGATATTATAAAATGGGAAATTAGAATTTTGTTTGATCAATTCCATGGGATAGGGAAGCTTCCAAAAAATTTACTTTCCTATTTTGTGGCGTTAATCCCTAAGGTTAACTCGCCTTTTGGGTTGGGAGACTATAGGCCAATCTCTTTGCTTGGATGTTGGTACAAGTTAATAGCAAAAGTGTTAGCGGCTAGGTTGGCAGAAGTGATGAATCCGTTGATTGCTTCGAATCAATCGGCGTTCATTAAAGGGAGGAATCTTGTAGATGGGGTGTTGGTGGTAAATGAGGTGGTGGACTTGGCAAAGAGAACCGGAAAAGATTGTCTTATTTTCAAAGTGGATTTCGAAAAGGCCTATGACTCCGTTGATTGGGGCTTTTTGGAATATATGCTTAGGAGGTTTGGTTTTTGTGAGGTTTGGATTGGTTGGATGAGAGCGTGTATCTTTGGGGGAAATCTTTCGGTTCTTGTTAATGGGAGTCCGACGGGGGAAATTAACATTCAAAGGGGTCTTAAACAAGGTGATCCTCTGGCCCCGTTCTTGTTTTTGTTGGTGGCGGAAGGTTTAGGAGGGGTTATGAGAAGAGCGGGAGATCTCGATTTGTTCAAAGGGTTTACTATTCGTAGAGGGGGTCCTACTATCTCTCATCTTCAATATGCGGACGACACCCTTTGTATTGGTGAAGCGTCGGTGGAGAATCTTTGGACCTTGAAGGCGATCCTCCGTGGATTTGAGCGTGCTTCCGGTTTAAGGGTGAATTTTTGGAAGAGTTGTCTTATGGGCGTTAATGTGAGTAATAACTTCATGGAGGTGGCTTGCACTTTTCTCAATTGCATCCGTGGCGGTGTTCCTTTTAAGTATCTTGGTCTTCCGGTGGGGGCGAATCCTAGGAGGATGTCTACTTGGGAACCGTTGGTGGAGAGGATCCGGAAAAAGTTGAATTCTTGGGGTAATAAGCACATTAGCCTTGGTGGGAGGTTAGTGTTAATTAATTCGGTCTTAAATTCCATTCCGATTTTTTATTTATCCTTTATGAAGATGCCGGCTCAAGTTATTAAGAAGGTGACTCGAATCCAAAGAGATTTTCTTTGGGGAGGAGTTAATGGTCATAAGAAGCTTAGTTGGGTAAAGTGGAAGGTGATTTGCCAAGAAAAAAAGAATGGTGGTCTTGGTATTAGAGATTTAAAGGTGACGAATATTAGTCTCCTTATGAAATGGAGATGGAGACTTTTACAAAGTAATGATACGGCCCTTTGGAAGGAGGTTTTGGTGGCGAAATATGGGGATCACATTTTGCTTGATGTGAATTGGTCTAATGGTACTTCTCCGTCCTTTGCTTCACTTTGGTGGAAAGATATCCGCGATTTGGAGGTTTGTGTCGAATCACGGAATTGGTTATCGGAGGTGATTATTAGAAGGCTTGGGAATGGCGCGTTAACTCGCTTTTGGATCGATAATTGGATTGGTGATCATCCTCTTTGTGTCGTTTTTCCCCGGTTGTTCTCTCTTTCCTTACAACAATCCGATAGTGTTCAACAAGTGGTGGTGAGTGATGGTGGTGAGAATCGTAGGTGGAATTTGCTTTGGAGGCGTGCTCTTTTTCAATGGGAGGAGGAAAGAGTGGATCAACTATTACTCTTTATTGGTAATGTGAATCTTTCCCTTGACGAGGACAAGTGGTGTTGGGTTTGTAGTCCGGATGGGTATTTTTCGGTTAAGTCCGCGTACGATGTGCTTCTTAGGGAAATTGTGTCGGGGCCTAACCTTAATCACTTCAAGACAAACATTTTCAAAAGCATTTGGGAGAGTCCGGCTCCTTCAAAGGTGATAGCTTTCTCTTGGCAACTCCTACACGACCGTGTGCCGACTAAGGACAATCTCCTTTCGAGAGGTATTATTAATCATGAAATGGGTGACATTTGTGTGGGGTGTGAAGAATTGTTGGAATCTTCGAGTCATCTCTTTATGCATTGTAAAGTGGCTCATTTGGTGTGGTATGAGATATTTAAGTGGTTAGGTGTTGTGCTTGTGATGCCGCCAAATCTTTTTTACCTCTTTGACTACTTTAGCGCTGCGGCTTTTTTCTAAGAAGTCTAGTAAAGGTTTTCGGATGGTTTGGCATGCGGTCCTTTGGTCTATTTGGAAAGCGCGAAATAACAAGATATTTAATGGTATCGCGGTGGACCCTTTGGAAATTGCGGAGGAGGCGAAAGTTGTTTCCTGGAAGTGGAGTGTGGAGAGATTGAAGATAGAACCTTGTCTCTATTATGAATGGATTCGAGAGCCCGAAATTTGTTTTCACAGATGACTCCTTGCTGATTTTGCGTTCTTTCTTTGACTAGGGGTTTGGTGTTTTGTCTTGTTTTTTGGTTGCTGTTATGTTTGTGGTGTTAGGGGCTGTTTTTTTTTTTTTTTTTTTTTTTTTTCCTTGCTTATTGTTTATTGGGTTTGGTGGCTCTGCTCTTTAGTGGAGTTTAGTACCTTCCATGTTTGCTTATGCTTTCTGTTTTCCCCCTTCTTGTGCCTTGATTGTTGGATGAATAATATTTTTGCCATTTCAAAAAAAAAAAATCTATGAATTTTATTTGTCTTTTTTTTTTTTTTTTTTTTTAATTTTTTATAAACAACCATTTGTACTAAGCTCATATTCTTATCTTGGGGGAAAATAATCAATTTGGGATGGGTTTGGTTTGAAGTTTTCTCCCTTTCTTGATCATGTTTGTCACTCTTACTTCGTTGTTATAGTGTACTTATCATCCTTATATGTTTCTCACTTATTATTAGTTCTTATCTTTCCAACTCAATTCATTTACAAATATTGATATTTTTTTTTGATGTAGAATTTTTGTCCTAAATCACATGCTTAATATTTTTAGGCCCATTAAGCTTAAATCAGTATTAAGTTTAAAAAATTTACTATTTAAAATGTTTAAAGAGTGTCCGACTAATTAACATTTTTCTTGCAAGTACCTGTTAACATTTTGTAATAATATATCCTTCCTTTATTTTGACAAAGGGAAATGACAGTTAATTTTGTAAGAATTAAATACTTATACTTTAATAGATAAGTCTATCTTTCTCCTTCCAATAATAGTGTATGGTAATTGGAGAACAACTTCAAATGATAATAATTATGATATTTTTTTTGAAAGACAATAATCATGTACATGTACCTTTCTTTTCATGGCTTTTTTGTTTTCCTATTTTCATTCACTAATAGAATTAATTATGTTTTAAAATCACCCAATTTTGGTTTTCCCTTCAACTTTTTCAACTTAAAATGGTGGTATATCATATTTAAATTGAAGTTTAAAGAGGTCTATGACATGTCATTTAAAATACGTAACATAACAATTTTTTAGTCAACAAAATGTAAAAAAAGGACCAAATCTGGGTGATTATAAAATTTATAGTGTGGCTACCTAACTAAAATAAATAAAATTTACAGGGGCTGATTTCACGAGTGAGTGAAAAGAGAGGAATCAAAATTATAATTTAGCATTTTTTGCTTAAATGAAATTTTGGTCCTCTATTTCTAACCGCACAATTTTGGACCCTCATCTTAGAAATTTTAATCAATCTATGATTTTGGCCATCCAAATTGATGAAGTGAAATGCAATGTGGGTGCAACTTTATTTCAACAAGAAAGCAATTACAAAATCGACATATGCATCCATAATAGAGAAGGTGAGTTTATCCGAGCAAAAACTATTCGCAAGCATCAAAGTTATTTTTCCAAAATAGCGAAAGCATGCGATTTGACTTAAATAAACTATAATATTGTTAAAAGAAGAACGATTCCAACGAGTTACCATCGAACTGGATTGTAAAGCAGTTGTTGATGGCATCAATGAAAAACTTATAAGACATTATCTAGTTTGCTCAATTTTATAATAATTATATTATAAAACACTCTTTTTTTTTGACACGCCATTACATAAACTTCTATGGTGACAAACAAATTTTGTTGCTCATACTTTTCTCTATGTTATGCGCTAGTTCTTAAGTTTTTGAAATTTAAATGGAATAAGATTATACCTTTAAAAAAACAAATATGAAATTTCTTATCTAGTATATTAATTGTATTACATTAATAGTATATTATTTTTTGTTTTTTAAAGAATAAACTACAAAATAACATGCAATAAACATTTATTATTTTAACAAGCAAAAGAATAATTGGTAAAAAAAATGCAATAAATATGAAACTGACAATAGCATGCTACATATGTAAATTGTATTCACTTGATGGATAACTAAAATATAAAAATTTAAAGCAAACAATTGTCACATACTCTATGCTAATTAAAATATAGAATTCTCCCTGACTTACATCCTGCTACTACTGCTGCCTTAGTTGTACCAGAATATCACCCATAAGGTAATCAGACATCATCGTCGCCATCGTCGTTATCATCATCTTCATCATCATATTCATCATCACCATTATAATTGTCATCATCGTCGTTGTCATCATCGAGTATAGATTCTCCTAGATTCTTAATCATATTTGAGTTTGAACTATGTAAATCATCTTCAATCAAATTGTTTTCAGGTGCATCAAACGTCAAGAAAGGCCCGTCGTATGTAATAAAGTTGTCCTCATCAGACAAATTTAGACTAGAGATAAATGTTGAACGATCTTCTAAGTCGGTATTGAAAGATTTTAATTTCAATGACCTGTATTTAATTTGAACAAAGTCAGGGAAGAATGTGATTTCCTCCTCATCATAAGGCGATGGTAGGACTTCAATTGAGTTCGAATTTAGACCATAGATAAATGTTGAATATTCTTCGAAACCGGTATTAAAAGATTCTATTTTCAACATTGAAAGCTGAATTTTCTTCCTTAACAATTTGATTGTTTTGAATATGAGCACCAACTTTGACTAATTTTACCTGTATCACTCTCCAAAGTCAATAAAAGTTGATAGTGTAGTTTCACAGCTTAAACATACCGTTTATATTTTATTAAAATTAGGAACCAACTTTGATAGTGTAGTTTCACAGCTTAAATAAAAACAATTAATAGAAATAATAACAAACTCTAGCAAAACAATGATAACAAACTAAAAACAAAACACCTTAAATCTTGGTGTATATAAATTTTTTATTTTTATTGATCAAGAAGATAATAGTCAATAATATTAATATTATTTTTTATTAAAATTATACAGCTAGGATATATAAACACAAACAAAAAACTTGGTCAAAACGGCTAATTTCTATGAATTAAAGTAGTATATATATTAGAAAATTAGAAGAGAAATAAAATTAATAGAAATTAAGAAGATAAAACTTGTGCAAGAAGTAATTCAAAAACCAAGATAAAAAATAAAGTAAATTACGAGAGGCCTATATACTATTTCATTCTTTATAAATAGTTCTTTAATCTAGTGATTGTATTAAAGTAGACAATGAATTCCATCCGATGACAAATTATAAATTTAATCAGCCTAATGGATTGGAAGTACTCCTTATTTTTATTTATTTTGTTTACAATACAATTGATGATCGAACTCAGGACCTTTAACATATTATCTAAATATTACTCAAATTCCTCACTACTATACCAAACCTAATAACTTTAACAATAAAAGGGGTTATGAATTACAAAACGATATTTGTGAAATTTATTTATCTTTGGTATTGTGTATAACAAATTTGTTACTGAAAATCCTTTCACTTGAGATTTTCATAAGCTATTACGTATTCAAATTGGTGTTAAACACTAAAAAAGAATGTACATTCAGAAAATAAACAAGGCGAAATTTTTCAGTAAAAAAGAAGAAGTCTAATACATATATATAAGGGAACTATCATGGAGTTAAAATGCTTACCAATTGTTCTTCGATATGTGAAGTCCAATCCTCCTAAAATTCTGATGTATTCTTTCTTTAACTGATCATGCATTCATATTTATAGATAATTAAGGGAACTATCTTATTTCGTATTTCGTTTTTATAGTTAAGATTAAAAGATAAACTATAATCTAAAAAAAAAAAGATAAACAATAATCAGTTAGTTTTTTTATTATAAAAAATCTGTTTATTTAAATATCTAAATATTTTTTTGAATAATAATATTTAATTATATTTACTTTAATAGAATGATCTAGTGGAACAAATATATATATATATATATATATATATTTTAGATTTGCTCTGCACAAGACAAACAAAAATCGGTAAAAGATGAACTACAAAAACAAATGCGCCGTATATAATCGGAACACCAATGAAAATACCAAAACAGACACTACCTAATTAGAGGACAACTTCTAATCTCATTCTTATAAGGATACTCCGCGCTATAATTTTTCCTGTCTTGCACTAGGATATAATCTCTACCCAACTCCCGACGCTTACTCCCTCCGTTCCTTTTTAAATACTCCCTCCGTTTTTTTTAAGTGTCCGTTTAGAATAGTAACACAAAATTAAGAAATTAAATTTTTGCACCTTATCTTCCTATTATACCCTCATCAATAGATTATTGTTATACAATTTTTTTTTTCTTCAGATTATTGTTATCAATAGAATATAACAATGTCAATAAACAAACTTTTTTGTTTTTAAAAAAAAAAAAAAAACTTTAGTTTTTCAAATATATGAAAAATATATTTATTGAAAAAGATAAGTGTAATTAAAAAAGGGTACAATTGACAAATTGTACCCTTAAAACACAAAATGGACAGTTAAATAGAAACGCTAAATCCGATAAAACTGGACACTTAAAAAAAAAACGGAGGGAGTATCTTTTTAGAATAGTAACACGAAATTAACAAAGTGTATTTTTCAACTTTATCTTTCTATTATACCCTTATTTTAAATCACCAATAAATTCTTATTCTTTTGTACACACACTTTCTTTTTCCAATAAATTTAATATATTATGTAAAAAAACAAAAATTTAATATGTTATGTACCAATTTTTTTTTAAAAAAATAAAAAAATACTTTAGTTTTTCATATATATAGCAATATTTAGTTTTATTGAAAAAAATAAAAGTAATTGACGATGAGTATAATTGACAAATCATACCCTTAAAATACCAAAAGTATAGTTAAATAGGAACACTAAATCTGACGTCAAAAGACATTTAAAGAGGAACAGATGGAGTAATAAAAAATTGATGTCAAATGTTAGGAACTTATAACATTGAACTTATGGGTTTTAGTTTAAGCAATCAAATATTTAACATGAACGACATAGCAAAAATTTTCTCCCGACCCACCATGTTTCATTTCTACCCCCGTTCTTCCATTTTTTCCCTTGTATAAAAACTTTGAAACACATTTTTCGAAGTTTTTCTAGTTCAAATTCGGAAAACATATTCCGAAGTCTTTTTCCAAGGCAAAATAATTTGTAAAACGCGTTCGGAAATATTTATCCAATGACAAAAATGGAAATGCGGGGGAAAAAAAACACGGGGGTGGAAAGAGAAAAATTCGACATAGCATCCATATGACGTGTTGATGGATATGGATGCACCGATATGGACATAACCACCTTTAGCATGAGTGTAACATCCCGATATTTTATTAATCAAATATTTCACTTTAAATAGGTATCAAAATATTTTATTGTTGTCGAAATGAAATTATTTTGTCCTTGTATTTATTAGAGTTGATATTATTTTATAATTTTTATTATACGATCAAAATCTTGAAATTAATCACTTAATTGATTTCTTGTTTTATTTATCCTAGCTAATGAACTAAGTATGGAAGTATTTATTTCTATACATATAAAATATGGGTTAAGGATTTATTAGTTAGTGTATTTAGGTAATAAGGACTAAAATGAGACTCTATGTATTACAACGTGGAGATAGCAATCCCACTACTATTTTACTTCTTGATTAAGTTTTAAATTAAAAATAATATAGTATGGATATGCATGGAATATATAGATTAGTGGTGGTTAGAGGAAATAAGTAGAGTATGTGTTCAAAAACAAATAGCACTTATTTTCCCTATTCTTTTGATAGCACAAACTCCACCTCCTCACTCCACTAGTCCTATTTTTTAGGAAAGAAGTTATTATTATAGGAATTGGTAATCAATTCTCTCATATAACTTTCTCATTCTAACTTCACGCTCTTAGGAAAGAAATAGAAAATTTCAGAGAGATAATACAAAGAGAATTATTAGAAGAAAAATATTAAACCGTAGGAGTCAACACCTAAACTATCACCACAAGTAAGAATACTTTTACTCTTGCTATTCACTCTTTTCTTAATACCAATTTATCATTAAGAATCAGTTTAGGTTTATGAACATGTTGCAAGTAGTATTAGTCTTGAATTGAATTTGATTATTGATATTAAAAATTAAGAGAAGACGAAATTTCTTTCTTTTAATAATTGCTGGAAAATATTGTTGTTATGTCTCATTTCAATTTTTAGTTCTAAGAGTATGCTTCAAGTTTTAGATAAAATTTTATTAAGATTGTTCTTCTATCTAGCTTTTATTCTAATGTGAAATTTTATGTTTTAAAATGTCTTAACTTTCATTGATGTTTAACAATGAGACAAATATGTCTACTACTTTCTAGTAAATCTCCAATAAGTTGAAATTGCTCTATTTTAGATGGTGCTGATATTTTTAGTAAAATAAATCCGATTGATTTCTTTTGAAGAATAGTTACCATGATCATAATAGAGTACTATATTTTATATGTTTTCTTTTAGAAAAGATAAATATGGATGTATATTTGAGTCAAATATTTTTGGAGTATAGAAAATATAATGTTCAGATTTATCACATATGAAATTGATAGCATATTTTAATTGTCATTATTATTACTTTTGAATTGGCTATGTAAACCATTACTTAATTGACTTCACCTGAAAGAATGATTTAATTGGACTAAAATATCAAATGATAGTATGTACTACTTTTTAAAGCTAGCATTATATGTTAATAGTTTAATTTTTAGTATTTTGAATTTTAAAAACAGTACCAGTGACGCTTAAAATAAAATACTAATAATATATTTTCGTTAAATGATGTAGTAGTTTATACGATAACAATTATATTATTTTTCTATATATCATAAGGTTTTGAAAAGATTTTATTTTGATAATAAAATAATTAAGTAATAATGGATCGTAGGTTAATCAACCGTAAGCCTTGGGTAGGAACTAGGAGTAAGTAATTTGAAATCTAAGATTAGTAGTTATTTCTTTGTGAAGGTGTGAGCTTGTATTGGAGCAAGGATTGTTGTTTATGTGTATATTAGGAGTTGCTGCCACTGAGGTAAGATGGTCCTCTGTTGTTTGTTTATTTTATTTATAGCATGTACTTATATTTGATTTTTATGGTGTGCGTAAATGATATATGAATTCTTTTGATACATGAGTTTATTTTCTTATTGATTAACCGTTGATTTATTCTGGATTTGGTGATTGTGGTTATCATTGGTGTACTTTGGTTGGTGACTGAGTTACTATCGGTGTGAGTAACTTCTGGTGTAAATAATTTAGCGGTGATAGGGCATTCATGCATTTAACGGTGTAGGTAAGGTTCGGAATAATACCCAACGGAGGGGTACCGAACCTTAATATCCAACGGTGGGGTATTTGTGTCCAATGGTGGGACACTGTCCAATGGTGGGACATTTTACTCTGCGGAGCGGTGATATCCGGATCATGTAGGGTGCATTAGATTGTCATATAGACTAACCACTAGGATTTGGTGAAGCATTGGAGAGTGTATAACTATGGTGTCGTGTGGTGAGTGATTGGTATCTATGACCTTTATTGTTGAAAATTTACGAGCTTTCATTATGTATATATGCATGCTTGATCGATGTTTTCTTATGTTTTAGAGAGACCCTCATTAATAAATTTGGCCAGGTCAATAATCCAGTAGATTAGAGTTACGCAGCAGTAGTTGAGGCTCCGAGATTCATGGACATTGGTGTCTGTCTTGTCGAGAAAGATTCTCACAAGCACCCCAAGTTATGACCAGCTATAGATTGAGTGTTTGGATAGTGAAAGACCAAGAGTCTTGGTTTAGAATTTGATTTTGAGTTAAAAATAAATTTAATCTTTTGTAATTATCATTACTCTGAAATATTATATTTGAAGAAATGTATATCACAATAATTAATATATGGTATTATTAGTTTATTTGATTCTTTAATAAAAAAAAAAAATAGTGTTTTCACTTAAAATATGTATAATTAATGTCCCGGAAATCTGGGATGTTACAGTTGGTATCAGAGCGGTGATCCTCGGACAAATATTTTTGGGTTGGGACGATCTTATATGACGCATGTTTTGTGTGACTTATACATGTGCTGATTCTTAATGGTTATGAGTGTTATTCTTTGGCGTGACAAGTTGTTTTGAACTTATTACTTTTTTTTTGAAGATTGAACTGATTACTTTAATCCTGATTTTTGTTGTGATTGCTTAACAAAGGGAGGGTTACTGTTTGGCTAGTTTGGAGTTACTTGCTGATTGCTTATGTTCCGTGGAGTTGGTTTTGGATTGTGTTCTGTTATTGCATGTGGGTTAGGGAAGTTGTTATTCTATGACTCTTTGTGTTGATTAAATGATTCTATGTGCTTACCTATGCTTTATAAATGAATAGCTATGATAAAAATTGGAACTTTATAAGTTGTTGCTATTTGAGATAATTGAAAATATGAGTGATTATTGATAATTTCATGTTGGTTCCTGTATGAAAAGTCCTTACTTGTTCTTGTGGTTGATGGTTATGCATTTGTGATTATTTTTGTTAAATTTAGGCATGTAGTTTTAGTTCTAATGTTATGCGTATATGATGGATATAGTTTCCTCTATGATGTAGTTTCAGAGTGAAAGTATTTGAAATAATGAGTTTACTTCTTCGTGATTATAGGTCTGTGATTAGATATAATGTTTCAGCCCATATAGAAATAATTTTAGATTTTAGAAGTCAGGAGGTTGAGAAATTTAATTACACTGCTTTGGGATGAAGGTTGTGTCTATTGTATATGTCAATGCATAGTCAATGCTATAATTCATCTCTTGATTCTGTTGACTTATGAATATCTTGGCACACTAATTAATGTTCTGGTACTGTTGCATGGATCTATGCAATTTGGTGATTTTAGTAAACCTTTACTTGAGGGAAGTTTTTCTTGTCAATTATTAATTATGAGCTATTATTAGTGAGTATGGTTGCCAAGTTTTTATTGATGAGTCTAAACAATTATTTTCACAATAAAATTTGAGGAGTAATCTAAGAAAATAATTTTGGAAAGTAATGTGGTCTTGGTAGTAAGTAACTAAGATGATGGGAAAGGTTGGAGTGTGTAATTGAGTAAAAAAAAATGATTTGTTAAATTACTTTATTTAATATTCAGAATGACGATTTTTGGTAGTAACATATGGATACTTAATTGAGTAAATTGGTTGTGATTCATGAATATTTTTAAATGATGACAAGTTCGTGATGTGTTTGTTTTATGAATTCATTTGGCGTTGTACATTCCACCACAAGATAACAATCTCTAAGGGTGTTATAATTTACTCTTTATTTTTTGTTTATTTCTAAATAATTTTTATTTGGTATTGTAACTGTAGTTGTAAGATTGTTACAAGGCTTTATATTGCCGCGGCAAAAACCAAATTTAACCGTCGCTAAATTTAGCAACGCCAGGATAAATCACTCTTAATATTTATGTGGTAAACTTTAATAGTCACGGTCTAAGACACTTTTTGCCACGGTTTTGACCGTGACACTAAATAGCGCTTTTTTGTAGTGATGCATGTGTAATTCTTGCTTGGTTAGCTGGTATGCATTATTTATGTGTGATGAATGATTTTGAACAATATGAAATTTATGTGAATTTTTTCAATTGGGTAAGAATATGCTACGTCGAATTAGGTTTAAGTCTGGTTTATAAAAAAATTGAAGAGTAAGTCTGAACTATCATGTTATATATACGAGCTTATATTTTCTTGGTCAGAACATAATCTTTTGAAAGGCTGATATATGATTGTTAGCCTATTTAAAAATTTGGCCTAATGGTGTTAGCTTGGATCCTTGGAGTATGCTACTACTCTCAAGGTGTCAGGTTCGATTCGCTCTAGTGTCAATTTTAAATTGGCAGAGCGAATTTATGTGGACTAATTTATCTTCTTCAAAAAAAAAAAAACTATTTTGTATGAACATATTTTTGCATAATCATATTTAAATAAGTAATTATATTTATGCTTAAATAGACTAATGGCCTAATAGACTAACGAGATTAAACTACCTTTTATATTTAATATGACATTTTAGAGAATCTAACATGACACTTTAAATAATTTATATATATATATAACATCATATTTCAATTGTAGTTATAATAATAAATTTAAGGCTTAAATAAGTCTTTGGTGTCTATAGTTTTTCGAAATTTTGTTTTTAATCCCTGAATATTTTTTCGTACTTTTTTTTCGTACTTTTCAAAAATATCATGTTAAATATTAAATAGAAGTTTAATCTCATTGGTTTATTCGTTCATTAGTATATTTAAAAATAAATATAATTATTTATTTAAATATGTTCATGAGAAATAGACTCAGGCCTTCAATTCTTTGACAGGTCAGGTTCATGC
This sequence comes from Trifolium subterraneum, assembly GCA_951799995.1. Taxonomy (NCBI): domain Eukaryota; kingdom Viridiplantae; phylum Streptophyta; class Magnoliopsida; order Fabales; family Fabaceae; genus Trifolium; species Trifolium subterraneum. Next base: position 52,998,880 of record OX637462.1, read on the forward strand.
TTGACAAAGCCTAGTTCGGCGTAGCCTATTTCCACCTCTACCTGTTGAGAATAATGCTTAAATATCTTTTTGAAGATTTTAGATTTAAATATAATTTAGATTTATATTTGAGATAAAATAATATTCGGATTTATGAATTATATATCTCTTATATTATAAGTTTGTTCCGTTTTGCTATTCTTAACCCTAATTTTTTTCCGGCTCATTTTGCCTCTCATTTTACCCTAAAATTAATTCAAATAAAATGTTAAAAAATACTTCACCAAGAATCGAACCCACAACATTTAACTCACCATGTTAAATATTTATTATTATTAGCTTCCTACTACTACTATTATTATTATTATTATTATTATTATTATTATTATTATTATTGTTATTATTATTATTATTATTATTATTATTATTAATTCAAATAAAATGTTAAAAAATACATCACCAAGAATCGAACCCACGTTAGATACAACTTTCTCTCTCGAGTGATCTCATTTTATCCTTCATAGTTCATACATTATTGCATCAACCTCCTTCCAAGTTCCAACTTTATTATCCTTATAAAATATTTTCTTCTTCTGTTAGAGTAAATCCAAAGATGATTTTTTTTAAATACCAGAATTATAACAAAAAAAGAAAACAAATTAATTTAAAAGTTTAAACCATGATGGATAATTTGAGAATGGATGAAACTAACAGAGAATGGATGAAACTTGCATTTTACATAAACATGATATGTAAAAATTGATAGCAAAATGTTAAAGACATCAACCACACACACCTAAAATTAAAATTGATAGAACAACGATAATTGATGATATTATGTTTTAGAAGGACAATTAACACAGTTTATCAAAAACATAAACTGTCAATTGAATCCCCTTTGAAAGAAATTGCAAAAAGTTATTATTTATTTTTTATACGAAGCACCAAGTTAATCATGTAGAGGCATTAACTTCCAATTTCACATATGAATTATAAATATCACAGTAGCAGGGGTGGAGAGAGTACAAGTGATACAAAAAGTGAGATTGGACCAGAGAGGGAGAGAGAGAATGAATCCAGTGCGGTCATGAATTATTAGATCATATAGGCTGATTAAATCTAACGGTGGATTTGGGTGGTACACCGGTGAGGGACTTGATAAAGCCCTCACCTAGAATCCACCTATTAGTATTATTATTATATTCTAAACTTGCCCCGAATGCTAACCCTAAATCTATTTTTTTTCCTCTCCTTTTTCCTCTCTTTTCATGTGGTCCATTATATTAAAAAAAAATATATACAAATTTGTCAAGCATGAGAATCGAACCCACATCTCTTTAATTTTTTCTTTTGCAAGGACTATATTAATAAGAGTCAGGGACAATCTCTTAAGCATGTTGGGTATATCTGTTGGAACAAGAAATGTTTTCCATACAAACCCTATGAACTTATTGAGGTTTTGATGATAACAAAGTATTATTGCTAAGATGGAGAACACTAATAATTTACTTGAGTGTGCAGATAGAAAGAAGATATTATAAGCATCTGAATGACTCAGAAGGTCTGAGTCCAGTAAGAAGCGCTTTACAACCTTTCAGAGGACAAAGACTCTTATAATCCAGAAGAGCTTATCAGAGGCCACACAGTATGCACTCAGAAGCTTCAACGATCATAATGTCAACAACTCTGATAAGACCACGTCTCAAGATATTCCCGTTACGCTTAAAGAGACAACGAGATGACCAATGCAAAGACAAATCCATGTCATCTAAATCAGTCAAAAAGGGAGTTGAAGACAACGATAAAATATTACCTCTTATGTGCTAACATCTACCTTCGAGGAACAAAGGAGCAAAAGCTGTTTGCCTATTTTGGGAAAAAGACAAAGATAACTTTCCAGGCAAATTGTTGTACTTTCAACGGTCACATTTCAAACGTTTCTATTCAAACTGACTATAAATAGAAGACCTCTTTGAATTGACAAAGTGTCGAGAACGAACCGGTGCAGAAAGAGAAAAGAAAAGATAGAAGAATTCGTTGAGCACAAAAGCTCCTATCAACTGCAGAAAGAAGTGTTCTCACCAAGAGCTTAAAAGAAGATATCTGCACAAGACTACAACTCTAAATAGTTTGAATTCCAAAATCAATACCTTGAGTTTTGATTACATTTGTAATAGAATTTAGTCAATAGGTGTAATTTAAGCTAGCCTCTCGCTTTAGTGCTTGAGCAAATTGGAAGTCTCTTGCCTGCGTGCTTGAGCAATTTGGAAGTCTCTTGCTTGTGTGTTTGAGCAATTTGGAAGTCTCTTGCTTGTGTGCTTGAGCAATTTAGAAGTCTCTTGCTTGTGCGCTTGAGCATTGTGAAGTCTCTTGCTTGTGTGCTTGAGCAATTTAGAAGTCTCCTGATGTGTGATCTGGAGCAAGTGTATAATCTTTAGTGATTATAATGAACTCTCTTGTAAGTACAAGGGGACTGGAGTACTCTCGTTTTGTGAGGGGAACCAGTATAAATTATGTGTGTTCATCTCTTCCTTACTCTCTCTGTTTTACTGATTATAGTTTTGATTCCTCCGCTGCAAAATAGACTCTGATAGATTCTAGAATCTAGAAGAATTTTAAATTTTCAAAACACAATTCAACCCCCCCCCCCCCCCCCCCCCTTCTAGTGTTTTTCACACCTTCAATTGGTATCAGAGCTCCAGTACCATTACTAATCACTCTACAGTGAGACAGTAGATCCTGAAAAACACTATGTCTAAGTTACCACATCGTTCAAATGAAGATATTACCAACCTTAGTTGGTGGAAGCAAAATTTCTATGGTAACAATGAACAAGGGAGAGAAGATAATTGTTCAGACAGAAAGGAAGAAGAACTTCATGAAGAAAGCTCATCCAACGCTACAACGAAGAAAGCTTTATCAGTGGAATGATAAATCAAGTCAAAGGGATGTACAACCTCTGTTGGACAAATGAAGAAAGCTCCAAGTATGAAGAACAAATCAAGGCAGAAACCTTGATTCAACAATATGAGCTATTCATCATGGAAGAAGATGAAAACATTGAAGAAATGTTCATAAGGTTTCAAAACCTTATAGATGGTCTAAAAGCAGTAGAAAGACACTATAACAAGACTGATCAGATTTTGAAAATCCTACGAAGCTTGCCGTGTGAATGGGAACATGTGTCTACAAGAATTGAAGAAAAAGAAGACATTGACAAAATGTGTATTGAATCACTGATAAGCTATCTTAAAAGCCATGGGTTTAAAAGATAGAAGTGATAAGAAAGACAATCTTGTCAAAGAAGAAAAAGGAGCATCAGAAGAGCAAAGCTGTGAATCTGGAAATGAAGAAGATCTTGGTCAACTGATAGAATGGGTGGAATGCAACCTCACACAAAAGGAAAGTCTCAAAGAGCCAAAGCAAGAAGAAGGATAAAGATGTCTACCAGAACTTGTCCTAGAAGATCAGAATGATGACTACCTTGAAAAATTCACAAGAAAATTTCAAAGGTGGAAGCTCTCAGAAGAAAAAGGAAAGTCAGTAGATGGTCAAAGCTCAACCTGGGAAGAAATCATCAGATTCTCTGTTGGAACAAGAAAGGTTTTCCAAACAAACCCTATGAACTTAATGAGGTTTTGATGATAACAAAGTATTATTGCTAAGATAGAGAATACTAATAATTTACTTGAGTGTACAGATAGAAAGAAGATAGAATCTGAGTAAGTCAAGAATAGAATATAAGCATCTGAATGACTCAGAAGGTCTGAGTTCACCAAGAAGTGCTTTACAACCTTTCAGAGGAAAAAGACTCTCAGAAGCAAGAAGAACTTATCAGAAGCAACACAGTACGCTCTCAGAAGCTACGATGATCTTAAGGATAATAACTCTGATAAGGTCACGTCTCCAGATATTCCCGTTACGCTTAAAGATACGATGAGATGACCAATGCAAAGGCAAATCAATGTCATCTGGTTCAGTCAAAAAGGGAGTTGAAGACAATGGTACAATATTACCTCTTCTGTGCAAACATCTACCTTCGAGGAAAAAGGAGCAGAAGCTGTTTGCCTATTTTGGGGAAAAGACAAAGATGAATTTCCAGGCAAACTGATTTACTTTCAACGGTCACATTTCTAACGTCTTTATTCAAACTGTCTATATATTGAAGACCTCTTTGAATGGACAATGTCGTCGTTGAGAACGAACTAGTGCAAAAATGAAGAAAAGATAGAAGAATTCGTTTAACACAAAAGCTCCTATCAACTGTACAAAGAAGTGTTTTCACCAAGAGCTTAAAAGAAGATATATGCACAAGACTACAACTCTGAATTATTTTGAATTCCAAAATCAAGACTCTGAAGTTTTGATTACATTTGTAATAGAGTTTAGTCAATAGGTGTAAATTAAGCTAGTCTCTCGCTTTATTGCTTGAGCAAATTGGAAGTCTCTTGCCTACGTGCTTGAGCAAATTGAAAGTCTCTTGCTTGTGTGCTTGAGCATTTGGAAGTCTCTTGCTTGTGTGCTTGAGCATTGTGAAGTCTCCTGCTGTGTGATCTGGAGCATTGAAAGTCTCTTGCTTGTGTGCTTGAGTATTGTGAAGTCTCCTGCTGTGTGATCTGGAGCATTGGAAGTCTCTTGCTTGTGTGCTTGAGCATTGTGAAGTCTCCTGCTATGTGATCTGGTGCATTGGAAGTCTCTTTCTTGTGTGCTTGAGCATTGGAAGTCTCTTGCTTGCATGCTTGAGCAATTGTGTAATCTTGTGTGATTATAGTGAACTCTCTTGTAAGTACAAGGGGACTGGAGTACTCTCGGTTTGTGAGGGGAACCAGTATAAATTCTGCGTGTTCACCTCTTCCTTATTCTCTCTATTTTACTGATTGTTGTTTTGACTCATCCGCTGCAAAATAAACTCTGATAGATTTGTAAATCTAGAAGAAATTTTAAATTGTCAAAACACAATTCAACCCCCCTGCCCCCTTCTTGTGTTTTTCACACCTTAATTCTCTAGTGATGAATCAGAAGATGAAGGCAACCTTGCACTTATGGCAAATGATGACCTCTCATACTCAGAAGATAACTCAGAGCTAGAGTCAGAAGAGCTTGGACAGGTAATCAATTTTTTATCTGCTAATCAACTTCGTGGAGTCTTTACAAGAATGTTATCTAAGTTGTGTACAGTTTCACAAAAGTGCAAAAAGCTGGAAGATGATAACAAGTTGCTCAGTGAACAATCAAATAACTTTGAATCTTATATGAAACACAAAAGTGTTTACCAAGAGGTTTGTAATAAGTACACTGAGCAAACTTGATTCAATGTCATACTTCCTCATCTTTATTCCTCCTTCATATCTAAAAGAGCAAATGAACCAACTACTTCTTTTGAGTGCTATCAAAATTTTAGAGGTTTAGGCTGGAAAGAGACAGAATCTAAGATTGAAGAATCAGAGAATCTGAATATTTCAGGACCATCAACCTCTGAAATAAGAAAGCTACAAAGTCTTAGAAATAAGGCTCAAACTTCTTATGATTCTAGTGGTAAGAATCAAGAAGACTCAGAAGTTGTACACAAGATAGAAAGCTCTAAGACTAACCCAAAAGGACCCATCAGAAAATGGGTACCAAAAGATAAAATTGTTCTTATTGCAGATCTTCCAAGAAGAAACAAGGGAATTCCCAGCTCATGGAGACACATCACTTACAAAGGACAAGGAGCTGTCATTTTCAAGGATTACATTGATGATGAAGAGCCTATATTTAATATAGAGGATGATCAAAATGAGCTCAAAGATGAGTCAGAAGAAGAAAAATCTGATAATTACTCAAATGCATGTGAGTCAGAAGCTGGAGAATATGATCCCTATGGACATCTCAACAAAGAAGATGAAGATACATCATGGGTGGGATGATGAACTCAACCATGATTGGTAGAGAAGACTCGGAGTTGAGGACACAACCATTCAAAATCATCAAGACAAAGAACTTCATCAAAATCTGAATGGAAATCAACTAAGAGGTATAATCTTAAATGTCAAAAATTCAAAGGTGCCTCAGTGTCCTCAAGGCTCAGAATAACAGGTACGTGAGAATTCAATTAATTTCCAAAAGAAATTAAGATGTGTGATCACATTATTTATGTAAGCAAATTGCTGCCACAACTCTTACTTAGAAAAATTTCAGCCTCTGAATGATATCAGAAGCAGTTGTCCAAGACCCTCTGAGAGACAACTGTAACTCTAAGAAGCATCATCAGACTCTGAGATGTTTAGTATTCCAATGCTATAAGTGGCTCTGACACAGAAGCGGAAAAGGTTAAGTTTTTTTTAATTTGACTATTCTTCGCATTAAGTGACAGTTACTAAATACGTGATTCACCACGTGTCTTAATTTTAATTGGATGATAATGTAGTTAATGGTGAAAATTTCTGAATACTAAACGTTAAGGCTTTTCCGCCACTTTTATCAAACCGTATGCATTATATTTTTCAATAAATAGTCACATCATACACGATCACACACTTTATACTCTTTCACTACCTACATCTAAGTTGTTTCGGTTTCCAAGAACAAGGTTCAATCTTTTCTTCTCTTAGTTACAATCTTTTCTTTCATCTCTGATAATAAAAAATCCGCCTCAAATGGCATCATCCTCATCCAGTCAACCATCTCAGATCTCTTCAATCTCTGTAAAAGAGAATATCTCTGGAGGCTTTCAAAACACTGTCAATTTCAGCCAGAAGGAACTAAGACTTGTAACTGAGAAAGCTGTGGACTTTATGGAACTTAAGAAAAATGGACAAGACTGGCGACAAAACTACTTGATGACTTTACGAATGCAAAGATACTTTGATATTCTAAATGGTCCGACCTATCCCAATCTGGTGAAATTTTTCTAGATGCGAGCAAGTGTGTTTGACAGAACTGCTGCTCAAGAAGAAGAAATAATTTTGATCGAAAAATTTCCAGATCTAAGTGGGAAGTCAAGAAGAGAGATGGGATTAAAGGATTTCACTTCTACGGAGATTAGATCAAACATTGATGGTCTAGATATTGCATTCACCGCTGATCATATTGTTCAACTATGTAGATTTATTTCAAGTGGCAGATAGCTAAGTGAGTTTCAAGTAAATTCTCAATACAATAAAGGCTTCAGAACTATGATGGTCAATCAGGATAGAGGCAGACTAAATGCTGTGGGGAGAACACATTTAGAAATCTTCAGGGCTTCCATTGTTCCCATTATGAAAGTCTCAGAGAAACTTTGTTGGGAACATAAAATGTTTCTTTACTTAACCATGAGAAACCACAGGATAAATGTTGGGGAATTTATCTTTGAAGATATCTGCAAGAACATCACTGAAACAATAAGCGACAATAAGACATCTATTAGGCATCCACGACTGCTGACATAACTGTTCTATCAATCTGGTGTTATTGATAACTTAGTCAAAACCAACTCACCGTTGATTAAAACAATATATCCTCCATCTAAACTTCAGACAAGATTCCTTGAAAGACATGGATTTATCAAGTGCTTCAATGTTCCAACAGAACCTATGGTTCTCACCAAAGATAATCCAAGGAAGCTCAAAGATTTTCCTCGGGGACCAGATAGTGTGATGGAAGCTTGTTTCTTAAAATTCAAGGAAGCTCTGGATATAGGAAAGAATTAAGAAAAATATCCAAGAGGATATCATGTGGAGAAACATCAGAGGACCAAACAGATTCAAAGAAATTGAAATGGACATAACATAATGAAGAGACTTATCATACTAAGGGTAAAACTGTCATAGATCACAAGATCAAACATCAAGAAGAGATCAAGTCAGAAGAGCATCAAGAACAGCTAAAAGGGGTTGGTGAAAAGGTAACCATTTCTGCTTTTGATTATGTAAATTTTCCTAAATCTAATGTGTGTCATTCTCTAACCTCTCCAATCTCATCCATTGACCAGATCACACCAAATGCTGAAAATATAGCTCAAATAATGTTCTCAGAATCAAATTCAACAATAAATCTAAAGTTTGTAAATGAAATCCCAAACAAATCAACCACTCAGAATCTATCTGAAAATCAAGAACCACTTACTCTAGTCAACTCCATACTACCCACTCCTCAAGAACCATCATCAACCTTGACCAACCACTATACACAATCAGATTCTAACCACACACCTCCGATTATTACCAATTACTCATAATCTGATAACAAAATCTTCAACCTTTCCGAACTAAACCTTTCTGTCTCTAAACCTATGATATTGCCGAAGCTGTTGGTCGAGAAGCTGCAGAAATGATTAACCAAGTGTTTGATAGGTATGATTCTTTATTCGCGTATTGTGTTTAATGTCGTGTTTTGATCTTTAAAATGTCATAATTAATGCAGTGTGATTCCTGCATTCAAGGCTTAGTTGTGACTGAAGTTCTTTAGCTTTGGATTATTCATGTATAGGCTAGGATGACGCGTGGAATTGTGAGAAGACTCTCATGTGGTGCTGAGGTTCAGAAGTTGTGCTCTACTTCAATTGAATGTTTTGATTTGAAGTTTTCTGAACTCTTTTCTAGTTGTGCAGAAAAGAAAGAACCACCAACTAAGCTTTTAAATTTTTGTATGAATCAACCGATTGAGCTTTAAATTGTCAGGGAGAACTAGAAATGCTCTAAATTAGTAAATATTTGCTGGGGTCACGTGTCCATAAAATTAGGACTTTTCTATCAAACAGGTCTATGTTGAGAGTTGCACAATTAGTAATTACCTAGAAAAGTTTATTGATATAAGTAAGGAGTAATTAGATTGTTTGCAACATAAAACACAAGCTATAGATTAAGTCTTAGGTTGAGCTTTTAATCTTGTAATGAATAATTGGACCTTTCTTTTTTTAGTATTTAGCTCTAAGTGTTTATTTTTCATTGTGCCATGTTATCAATTTTACATCTCTGTCTCATATTTATACTATATACTATTAGTCAATTATCTAAATTATAAATATTTGAATGGAAAATTGCAGAATGTTTTGTGTGAAGGATGAGATATTATGCATGTTTGAGGGAGTTCTAGACAATTTGGGCAGATTAAGACAACTGTATGGACTGCAGATGGATATGTAGCATTTGTTTATGATGCAGGTTGTCATATGATGAATGCTATATGCAGTTCCTCTGTCAATAACCAAGCTGGTTTGTGAAGCTTGTTGGCACAAAAGAATTCATACTTTTAAAATATCTTTTTGTAATTTTTTTATGGAAGTGTAAAGCTTTCATTTTGACTATTATAATTTTTAAAATATATTACTACATTTATCTATTAAGAATTATGAGTTTTATTACTAGATTTCAATGAAAGTTTCAGTATTTTGATAATTTATTTATTGTTCACCTATTTTTGTTGTTTTGCGGGGGTTTGGAACCTCCGGTAAACAACCGCCTATTTTGCGGGGGTTTCAAACAGGATACCAGCGGTAGCCCAAAACTCCCGCAAATATTTTGGGGGAAGCCAATAAGCGGCAGTTCTCAAAACTCCCGCAAAACATTACACGGAGGTTGTAAACCCCCGCTAAATGGCTTAAAAACCCCCGCTAAATAGCGTGTTTTTTGTAGTTAATGAATTCTTCTATCAGAAGTTTATAGCATCACTTCCGAATTCATTAAGGTACTCTGAGGATCTTGAGTGTCTTGACCCCAGCTTCTAAACCTCACCAAAACTAGAGAATGAGATGCATTATGATTTTAGGAACTTCTTCAAATGACATGAAAACTTTATGGTTTTTCACTCGGAGTTAGAAGCAGAAAACATGGATACTGGTGAAGATCATCAAATGGTGATGACTTTAGTTTTTGGATAAGGGAAATGAAGTTTTGATTGAAGATACAGTGGCGTGCAGAGAAATGTCTACAATGGATATAGACACTCGAGCAAATGGGTTGGAGACTTCAACGAGTAATCCAAATAGGGATGCTAAGAGAAAAGATTGGATGAAAAGGATAGATGCTCTAGATGAAAAGGATAGATGCTCAGGATGAAAAATTCAATGAGATTAAGACTGATTTGAAAGTTTTAAAGTGATATTAGAAACGCTTCGCAAGCTTGTCTAATAATCCTTGTTTTTCTCTTAGAGTGTGTTTCTGTATTTTGCTAATTTTCTATCCTTTGTGTTAAACTTTCGAATCTAAGCACATCTTTTGACTAGAATATTGTCTGTATAAATGGTTAGATCTTATCTATTCAACTTGTTTGTGTTCCATCACATGCATAAAATTGTTTTTAAGATTAACTATCAAACTCAAAGAAACACTAAAAAGATATTTTAATATTGAGGAAATATTCAAAAGAGTACAAAATTTGAATAACACCATAAAGATATTATTCAGATTCCGTCTCAGAATCTGTTAAATCAGAGTCATTCTACGACTCTGTTGATGTTGATTCTGGGTGTGGATCTGGTGACTTGGAACTATCTACCACTTCACAAGTAACATTAGATTCCACTTCATCAGATGGTGATTCTTTAGTGTACGTCTTCAAATATGCTACCCAATCAGAGTCTTCCTTCTCAGAGTCAGAAGAGATTTCCACAATCTCTGGTTTAGCATTAGGCTGCTTTGATTTGGCTACCTCCTCTCTGGTCTTTTTCTGTGTTTCCGCAAGTTTACGTGATGATCTTCTCATTGTACCTCAAATGTTTTTCTCTCTACAAAACTTTGTTCTTTGGATTGTTTACTGTGAATAAAATGACAAAGAATAATGTATTTTTTTTATAGCCTTCTAACCCTAGTTAAGTCATACTAGATATTTGTTCTCCCATTTATTGCTTTATGGTTGTCCACAGCTGTTTCAACTTGACCACATTGGTTTGCACGCTTACCATTTATGTTTGTACCATCCTTTTTGACTGATGACAAAAGGGGAAGAAAAACTTAGGGGTAACTAATTGCTAATTGGAGTAATTAAGTGGCAAAGTAATAAGTTAAGTTTAAAGAAATTAGAAAACTGTTGGATAATTAATTGCCAGTGTAGCAGAAAGCATAAATTTTTTCTCTTTTGAGAAAGGGGGACATTTGGTGAGCAAATATTTCTTAAAGGCTAAGAAAATGTTTTATTTTCAAGAAGGGAGAAAAACTTAAAAACTGCATTTGTTTTTGCATTCATTTTCAAATAAAGGGAAAGTTTTATTGTTCACGTTTAAATGAATTCCAAGTAACTGAAATTACTTAACAAGAAATTGAATTCTATTAAAATTCAGCATTTATATTTCAGCATATGTGTTAATTCGTTTTATGTTAATTAAATTTGAGCTATAAACTGAAGGAGATCTGTCATACCCCATTTTTTGACCAATCGCTTTTGTTCGTCTTTTTGTCGTTTCTAACGAAATTTCGGCAGAGAGGTATTTTAAAATACCTCATTTATTTGGTTTCTTTTTATTTTCTTTTTATTATTATTATTTTTATTTCTTTATATTTTATTTATTATTTATTTAATTCATTTTTATTATTATTATATATATTTTTATTTTATTTTATGTTTTTTTATTCCTATTTTCGTTTTTCTTTTTTGGGTGTTTTTTCCTTAAGTTTTTTTTTTCAAGTCCAGATTTGTGTTTTTCTCCTCATCCAGGCCCAAAGGGTCAATTTTGTCCAAAAGGGGAAATTTTCATCTGTCCAGAATCCTAGCTCTGACACAGTATATATATAGCTTTATGGCACAGTTTCCAAGGTCAGAAATTTTGACTCAGCCGCAGCCTCTAAACAAAGGAAGAAAAATTTATCTTCCTTTCTGAATCAAACAAACCGAAAACAGAACAAAAAATCACAAACAAAAACCAAAAAAATCAAAAAAACAAATTCATTATCACCATTTTTCATCATCAAACCCAGAATCAAATCATCAAAACCGAATTGTCATCATCAACCTCCACCATCAAACAGAACCAAAACTGAAATCATCAAACCACAAACCTTTCTTCAAACGAAACCGAAATCATCAAACCACAAACCAAGCTTCACAAACCGAATCCAAACCATCAGCATCGAACCCAAAACCGAAACAAACTGAAATAAAAAAAAACGAACAAACATCCTTTTTTTTATCGAATCGGAACCGGAACAGAGAAACACGAGAAGAGAAGAAGAGAGATCCATAGCTTCAAAGGGTTGAAACTTTTTCCCTTCCTCTATTTCATTTTAAACTAAATGTTTAAAATTGCTGATATGTGCTGATATATGCTTTCATTAGTAAGACCCAGTTGATGATGTAAGGCATTGTTTCACTTCCCAAACACCGGAGAAATAAGGAGATAATCCGTAGTCAACCCCTTTGAGCCAGAAGTTGGTGTTCTTTCTATAAAAAAAAACCCCTTAATCTTGACCCGGGGCAGGGTAGTCTTTCAATTAATTCAATGATACATCCCAATACAAGAGGATAAATTTTGTTGAGATAGAGGAAGTCTTGAGTAGACAAAACTCACAATAGCATGTGGCAGTCACAATTGTCCTACACAAAATAAAACCAGAGAAAAACAAGCAAAAAAAAAAACAAACAAAAAGCCCGCTAAGTAAAAAGACTTAGGCAGAATTCAGGGCATCTCGATGGACCGCAAAACCAAAAGAATTGGTCCATGCAAAAATAAGGGATTAAGAGCAAAAATGTTGAAGATAAGCTTGTGAATGAAAAAGTGACTGCCACTTCAAGAATCTCATCAAAGCTTCGACCAAAGCGTCAACCACAAAATACCATTGTCAAAAGAAATCCTCTTGTCAATCAAAGCGTGTCTGATGAATTGATTGAATATAGGAATGAAGGACATCAAAGAAGAGTGGGTGGGTTAAAACAGACTTTTGAGCCTAATAATCTTTTCTTTTCAAAACCATGAACCAGGCCACGTTATAACCCTCAAAAGACCTAATTGAAGCTAGGTTTACTTTGAAAGCATAATCAGCAAAATTATTGTTAAAACTGACTCCACCTGTTTGTTTAGTAACTATCTTTTACACACACCACATTGTTTTATCTAAAAAATTTCGATTCCAAAACTTGCATGTACATTACATCAGAAACAATTTTGTTTGCAAATTTATATTTGGCATTAAGGAAATTCAATCAAATGGTCTAATCAAGGGCGAATCAACTCAAAACACCCCTAATTTGGGGCAAATTACCTCAGGAACCTGCCAATCAGGGGCAAGTCTTTACATCCAGGGGCATACCCTTCAAAGATTCGAAGTCAAAGTTTCACTCACTTGGGGCACCTGAAGTGGTTTCCAGGGGCAATCCAGATTTGTCAAGATAGTTGTTATGTTTCTTCCTCCTTGAACTAATAATCATCGAGTTGATATTTTGGGTTCTTATGGACATGTGTGTTACTATAATATGTTGAGCATGTGATCCAACATTCCTCAATTGAATACTGAACTTGACTGTTCTCTGGTAATCTCCATCAAGTTGTTATCTTTAAGAAGCTTGTATGATTTTCTTTTCCCCAGTGAAAGAAGAAGCTAAGACCCGTTTTGGGAAGCTCATTCAACAGCAAATGACATCTCTTCGAGAAGTTTGCACACATACAGCAAATGACATCTCTTTGAGAAGTTTGCACACCAATAGCAAATGACATCTCTTTGAGAAGTTTGCATACTAGCAGCAAATGGCATCTCTTTGAGAAGTTTGCACATCAACAGCAAATGACATCTCTTTGAGAAGTTTACATATCATCATATCAATCTTGTATCTTTCTATCAAAAAAAAAAGGAAAAAAAAAGCAAAAAAAAAAAAAGAAGAAGAATAGCTCGCTAAGTTGAAAACCGAAAGGGCGGCTTAGGCAAAAATGAGCGTCCCGGTGGATTGAAAACCTGAAAGGGCGATCCAGGCAAAAGTTAGGGATTTCAAAAAAAAAGAGAAGGAAGCAAAAAGCACGACTGTCAAAACAAGACCATGAGAAAGTATTCGGTTTCGACTTCGAAATGGCGACTTCTGTCAGATCTCTGGCCAACGGGCTTTACCCCAAGAAGTAATCATTCTTACCATGGATCGACATACAATACCGGGTTTTACCCCGAGAATCTGATCTATTTCACCTGTAGGGGTGCTGTCCCCAGTGGAGAACTATTGAGTGGTTGTACGGATACGTTGGCCCAATGCTCGTCTTTCCTGATCAAACTTTTATCTCATACAGTCATGTACAAATATCATTCAATCATACGAATACAAGCTTCATAACATACATTCATACTTACATACAATCATGTATACATTCATACATACATACAATCATTCACATATGTATACATACATTCATACTTACATACAATCATGTATACATTCATACATACATACAATCATTCACATATGAATACATACATTCATATTTACATACAACATGCAAACAAAATCATTCATACATACTGCATTGACCATCATGTGTCTTGCTTCAATACATCAAAAAAAGAGTCATCCCCAGTGTATCTGGTCCAGAGATGTCTCCATCAATCATACATAAAAAAAAAGAGTCATCCCTAGTGTATCTGGTCCAGAGATGTCTCCATCAATCATACATCAAAAAAAAAAAGTCATCCCCAGTGTATCTGGTCTAGAGATGTTCCATCAATCATACATCACAAAAAAAGAGTCATCCCCTGTGAGTCTGGTCCAGAGATGTCTCCATAGTCCATATTCCAAGTAGCGGGTTTTGCAAACAATCAACTGCAAACTTACGGTTAATTTCCCCAAAAGAGGTCATCTCTAGTGCGTCTGGTCAAGACAAATATCTTTTCTTATTATGTCTCGCTCTCCCACAATGGCAGCAGACGATTTATTTCCTTGTTGTGTCCTTATCATCCCACAATATTGGATGACACTATCGTTACTTATGTCCTCACATTGGACTTTATCGCTTCTGTCCGCACACAAGACTTTACTGCTTTCTGTCCGCATACAGGACTTTATCGCTTTCTGTCTTCATTACTTTTGTCAAATAATCTTCATTATATTCAAACACTCATAAGCATAACACTCATAACATCATATCATAGTATTTTATAGTTTACTCCGGTCAAAAAATGGTGTACTCTGTATTTAAGTCTCTTCCACCGTCGAACTAAAAGAAAAACATCATCAGAAATCATCATCTTTTTCTTTTTATCTCCGATGGAAGAAACTTAAATAGGGCATCTGTCATACCCCATTTTTTGACTAATCGCTTTTGTTCGTCTTTTTGTCGTTTCTGAAGAAATTTCGGCAGAGAGGTATTTTAAAATACCTCATTTATTTGGTTTCTTTTTATTATTTTTATTTCTTTATATTTTATTTATTATTTATTTAATTCGTTTTTATTATTATTATATATATATATATATATATATATATATATATATATATATATATATATATATATATGTATATTATTATTTTATGTTTTTTTTATTCCTATTTTCGTTTTTCTTTTTTGGGTGTTTTTCCTTAAGTTTTTTTTTTCAAGTCCAGATTTGTGTTTTTATCCTCATCCAGGCCCAAAGGGGCAATTTTGTCCAAAAGGGGAAATTTTCATCTGTCCAGAACCCTAGCTCTGACACAGTATATATATAGCATTTATGGCACAATTTCCAAGGTCATAAATTTTGACTCAGCCGCAACCTCTAAACAAAGGAAGAAAAATTTATCTTCCTTTCTGAATCAAACAAATCGAAAACAGAACAAAAAAATCACAAACAAAAACCAAAAGAATCAAAAAAACAAATTCATTATCACCATTGTTCATCATCAAACCCAGAATCAAATCATCAAAACCGAATTATCATCATCAACCTCCACCATCAAACAGAACCAAAACCGAAATCATCAAACCACAAACCTTTCTTCAAACGAAACCGAAATCATCAAACCACAAACCAAGCTTCACAAACCGAATCCAAACCATCAACATCGAACCCAAAACCGAAACAAACAGAAATAAAAAAAAAACGAACAAACATCCTTTTTTTTTTATCGAATCGGAACCGGAACAGAGAAACACGAGAAGAGAAGAAGAGAGATCCATAGCTTCAAAGGGTTGAAACTTTTTCCCTTTCTTTTCTTTTTCGATCCGGCTTGTTGGTAGTTTTTTTGATTATTTCGAGTTTGGATTTAGGTTTAGGGATTAGATTTGTATATGTTTGATGCTGAAAGTTTTTTGAAAACTTGGAGTTTTGGTGAATGAAAGAAAATGACGGCCGAGGGAGAGAAGAGGAGTAAGAGCGGCGTGAGAAAGAGAGAAGAGAAGATAGAAATTGTGTTTTTAGGGTTTTGAGGGTATTTATACCCCAACCCGATCCGGTGTGCGCGTGTCTATCGCAGCACACCATGCACCCTTTCATCTCAGCCACTGATCTCCATCAGATGGCTTAGATCCCTCCATTTCAAGATTAGATCAGTGCCGTCTGATCCATCAGACGGCCAGACTTAATCCTGGTTTTTTTTTGTTTGTTTTTACGCAAATGGGCCTATTTGGACTGAGCTTTGCTGTTTTGTTGCTTTTTGCACCCCCTTTATTTTCGTGTTACTATTTACACCCCTTCTGTTTCATTTTTTTTTTTTTATTTCTTGATTAATGACAAAAGTGCTTATGGAATGTGATTCAATGAGCTATTAAATCCAAAATAAGCACTAATTTGAGGTCCTTTTGTTTTTTTTATTATCTATTTATTTCATAATTATTTGTGTTTATTTATTTTGCTTAGTTCTTTATATATTTGCTCACTAATCTATCATTTTTATTTATTGCTCATTATTTCTAATTATTGATACCAACTTACTAACTCATCATTATTCATGCATATTGATATTATTTATTGTTAATAACTCATCTAATCTAACAATTTATTTATTGCCTTATTAATTAATTATTTATTTTATTGCAAAGACTTTAGTGTGTATTTTAAGATTTAATGTAAATATAAATAAAAATTACATAGCATCCTCTCACTTGCATTCATTTCATGTTTATTTTCTCGCATAAATTTTGGAATGTAATTAGGAACAAATGTACACCATAAATGAAAACTTGCATCTCATGCATATTTATTTTTATTGCTTTCCGCAAAAAACCGTTAGAATATTAAATTCCGAGGGAAAAGACATCGTTTTGATCAAAATATCATTACGAATTGTCTTCGCGATTAATTATTTGTTATAACGTTAGTATTATTTCTTTCCGTGCGCAACCGTTACCCAATTTCTTTTTATCAAAAAAATGAGGTCTCAACACCTCTTTCAAAAAAATACATAGGAAATTTATTTTCAAACATCACCAAGCATAAAAATATTTTGTCATCAAGCATTTTCAAAACTTTGGACTTTAAACCAAACGTTTCTTTTATCGTGAAAACCTTGGATTTTAACCCAAGAGTTCTTTTTTATCGCAAAACTTGTATTTTAAACCAAGTGTCTTGGACTTTAAACCAAAGGCCTCCTTTATCGTGAAAACCTTGGATTTTAACCCAAGTGTTCGTTTTATCGTGAAAACCTTGGATTTTAACCCTAGTGTTCTTTTTATCGCAAAACTTGGATTTTAAACCAAGTGCCTTGGATTTTAACCCAAGTGTTCTTTTTATCGCAAAACTTGGATTTTAAACCAAGTGCGTTGGATTTTAAAACCAAGTGCTCTTTTGTCGCCAAAACCTTGGACTTTAAACCAAGTGTTCTTTTTTTTCTCGCAAAAAACCTTGGATTTTAAACCAAGTGCATTTTCTTCAATCAACATTTTTAATCATGCAAAAACCTTGGATTTTAAACTAAGTGTATTTTATCACTCAAAACTTTTCTCAATAAACCTTGGATTTTAAACCAAGTGTCCGCGTCTTATTTCATAATCAAATCTCAATCTATTTAACCATATAGACTTTCTTCACAAATTAACATCAATCAAACTCACATTTTACCACTTTTGGCTTTTTGGTCTTTAAAACCATTTTCAAAACCTTAAAATTAAACAAACAAATTTACTCATAATTTTTACCCCGAACTACGAGATTTTGATCCTTCGGGTACTTAGGCATGAGACTTGTCTTTGCGAATCAAATAAAATCAACAAAAACATTTTCTTCTTTTTCATCACTTTAAACCTTTTCTCAATCATCACTTTAATTCCACGTTTATACATTTTTTACAAGCAATTAAAATTAAGCGCAAAGATAGAATAAAAACAAGAGGTTCCGATAGGATACTATAGATACTTAGGGTGCTAGTATCTTCCCTTCGTATAATTAACCCCCGAACCTTGATCTCCAAAAAATAGGGTTTTTTTTTTCGAACTTTTTCCCTTTCCCTCGGATAAATTAAAGATCGGTGGTGGAATAGTAAATTGCGATTCGAAGTTAATTAATAACTCGACATCCAAAAATCACCGCGACAAGATCTAATTGTAATCTTATGACTGGAAGATCATATGTAAAACTTAAGACAACTTGTGAACTTGTCTTAGTCTTACATGACATAGGGGGAGAGCTTGCAAACATAGCCTCTGAGTGTCAAAGTATGAAGATTTGATCTAAAGATATAATGATTAGTTCTTAAACTATTTTAATTAATCATGGATAAATGTAGGGGGAGCATACAAACCTAACCCTATAGTGCATCTGAATCAGTGGGAGCTTGCAAAACCCCAAATCTGAGGAGAACGTGATAAATTATTACAACAACAATTTAGCAATTAATATTTATGTTTGTCATCATCAAAAAGGGGGAGATTGTTGGAACAAGAAAGGTTTTCCATACAAACCCTATGAACTTAATGAGGTTTTGATGATAACAAAGTATTATTGCTAAGATGGAGAACACTAATAATTTACTTGAGTGTGCAGATAGAAAGAAGATAGAATCTGAGTAGTCAAGAAGAGAATATAAGCATCTGAATGACTCAGAAGGTCTGAGTCCACCAAGAAGCGCTTTACAACCTTTCAGAGAACAAAGACTCTCAAAATCCAGAAGAGCTTATCATAGGCCACACAGTATGCACTCAGAAGTTACGACGATCTTAATGTCAACAACTCTGATAAGGCCATGTCTCAAGATATTCCCGTTACGTTTAAAGAGACAACGAGATGACCAATGCAAAGGCAAATCCATGTCATCTAAATCAGTCAAAAACGGAGTTGAAGACAACGGTAAAATATTACCTCTTCTGTGCTAACATTTACCTTCGAGGAACAAAGAAGCAGAAGTTGTTTGCCTATTTTGGGAAAAAGACAAAGATAACTTTCCAGGCAAATTGATGTACTTTCAACGGTCACATTTCAAACGTCTCTATTCAAATTGATGCACAAGACTACAACTCTAAATAGTTTGAATTCCAAAATCAAGACCTTGAGTTTTGATTACATTTGTAATAGAGTTTAGTCAATAGGTGTAATTTAAGCTAGCCTCTCGCTTTAGTGCTTGAGCAAATTGGAAGTCTCTTGCCTGCGTGCTTGAGCAATTTGGAAGTCTCTTGCTTGTGTGCTTGAGCATTGTGAAGTCTCTTGCTTGTGTGCTTGAGCATTTGGAAGTCTCCTGCTGTGTGATCTGGAGCAAGTGTATAATCTTTAGTGATTATAGTGAACTCTCTTGTAAGTACAAGGGGACTGGAGTACTCTTGTTTTGTGAGGGGAACCTGTATAAATTATGTGTGTTCATCTCTTCCTTACTCTCTCTGTTTTACTGATTGTTGTTTTGATTCCTCCGCTGCAAAATAGACTCTGATAAAATTGGCAAAACACAATTCAACTCCCCCCCCTTCTTGTGTTTTTCACACCTTCACCTTCAATATCTTTTGTCGATAGTGTTTATGGTCAGTTCTATGTTACAAATTCAAGAGTTATTTAAAGAGAATGATTAAAAATATTGATTATCGGCGAAGATGGTGAAAATACGAATACAACTTCCAATGTAGTCTATAAAGAAATATTTCGTAATATACCATAATTTCGGTTGTATGAACATTTATCCAAATTTATTGTCGAACTAATATTTAATGGTACTCGACTTTTTTATATACGTTTTAGTGTTAAAATATTTATCTTATTTTTTCATATTACGGCTAATTCGACCCGTGCAGTTTGTTTAGAATTTTAAGGATTTATTTAAAAATTATAGGATTATTTTGTTATTTAAAAGATATGATTTGTTTTCATGTAGCTCTATATATAAAGTCATATAGTTATGAATAATATAATGAGAAACAAAAACAAAACGTGAGAGCATTCTCTTGTAACAATCTATTTACTTCTTCGTTTCTCCATAAAATATATTCCACCAAATTCCGCAATACCAAAAACACAAAAAACCATATATCACTACCTACAACCTATATACCCAACCCTACTTGGAAATGAGCGGGTTTAGTCAACCCAGTCCAATACTAAAGTGGATGGTTATTTTATTCGACCAAGCTCGGAGTACCCTATAGACTAGGGTTTTGGTTTTAGCAAAATCCAACTCAATCCGATCTATGTACACCCCTAAATAATAATAATAACAATAGTAATAAAAATTCTATTAATATTTATTTAAGTAGGCTAGTCTAATAGGTCTAAAATGTTTTTTGTGATCCGTAATCTAATCATTTTAGTTAAATAAACTTCGTTTTTTTTAACGACAAAAATATATTAGTAATAATAACCAGTTTCTGTTGGAGTAAGTCCTAAAAACCGATCTATTTGATATTATTTGCTTTTTTATTGTGACATGATTTATATATATTAAATATATATATAATAAGGCATTTCTTTATTATGTTTGTTTTCCAAAAACAATGAAGTCCCTAGAATAGATTGTTCATGTAATGAAACATTAAGTGAGACTTAATCGTGAGATTACATTAACTTAAGAACACTATTCTTAAAGTATCCGTAGTCACGTTTTAATACGAATTGGGATAATAATAAAGCGTAGAGACTATTATGTACGTAGACTGATGACCATATCTCACGGGTCATGGATATGAGATATTAAGTCTATACATAGATATAAATATTAAGAGTAATATTTATATTGGATTGAACCGCCATGAGAGTACTACATAGTATGTTATGAAAGTGTCATAAGATACTCTCATAGTGATAATAGTGTATATCACTCTTAGACCTGAAACCACTATGATCCCTAGATGTGGACTCAAATATTTTATTGACGTTCAAACGTTATCTGTAACAGGATAATCATAACGTCGGTTGATGGGCATTTGAAGAATCATGCTGAGGGACATGAGTGTCCTAGATGGGATTTGTCCCTCCTGCATAACAGGAGAAATATCTTTAGACCTCTTGATGAAACATGAGTGAAAAGTTGCATGGCCATGCCGAATTAAGTCAATATGAGATATTAGACCTATTCGTTACTCAGTATGTTTTGGGATCAAGAAACGTAAATATTGAACGATACAAGGATGACAATATCTATGTCTTGTGTTCAATATAGATATGAGGACAAAGGAGTAAATTGCACACATATACATTAGCATGGAAAGGTTTCATCTGATCACCTGATATTCTTGTCACTTGGGTAGTAGTGATGTGTTGCTAGATACCGCTCGTTGTTTATAATATTAAATATGAGATTTAATATTATTGTCAACGTGTCAGGATCATATAGGGTCACACACAATAGAATGGTCAAAAAGGAGAAACATAAGTAAGACTTATGAATTGGGTGTAGTTAGTAAAATTGCTAATTAGTTAACAAAGGCTAATGGGCTTAAGGACGCCCATTGCTAACCACTTGTCTTGTTGCATACACAAGCAGTTCTATAAATAGAACCCTTGTGCCAAAGTTATAGTTTGTTCAGTTGTTGTTCAATTGTTGAAACAACAAGCTGCGCTCTTTCTTTTTGAAAGAAGGTTGCTCATCCTTTTTGAAAGGTTACTAATTCTTTCTTTCTTCCATGGTTTTTTAAGGTAACAATACTATCACTGATTCATTCATCTTTCATAATGATCCAAGGAAAGGAAATCGATTTTTTTTTTAAATCCCGCTGCTTCTGATAAGTCGATTTTCCTCCAGTTTCTGTTCAAAACGAACATAGGACGAGAAGAAAAAAATTACAAAATAAATTTGCCGTATATAAGCGGAACAACAATGAATAAAGCTAAAAATAGACACCATTGTTGGTGTTTTGTATGTTGGCCTCATTTTGCAAAAACATGTTCAAGCAAGATGTTGGACCAGATGCCGTAGCATGTGGGTACAACATCTGTCTTGCCGGTATTTAATGCTCTATTTGCGCGCCATATCTTTGAAGATTATCTGAAGCACTATTTTCGCCTTACTTGCTTATCAAGACGCACACCTTTAAACAAGGGTTTATTAGGTGGCTGGACCAAGATATACTTTCTAGAAGATGCTACGCCATTTATGGAAACAAGTGATTCTTTCCATTACATGTGTGCTGGACTTTGCAAAAGGACAGCTGAAGATTAAAGCCCAATATGAAGACCTAGCCCATGCTAACTCAGGTCATATAAATATGTGAAGACTAAAACCTAAATCGTTACTGAAGCCGACAATGTAATATTATTAGGGCTTAGTCGTGTAGCCACTCTCTAGGAGAGTCGGTGTAAAAGTGAACCACTCGGATTGTGAGTTGGTCACTATTGTCATTGGAGGAAGCTTGTAAGCAACTCCAAGTTTGTGTAATCTCTCCTAAGCTTTTAAGTACGGAGAAGGTTTGTTTTCTTGGTGACTGAAACCATTTTGTTTGTATTGTTGTTATAATCACATGGTTTGTGATTGAAGGAAGTGAGATGGGATCTCATATCTAGGAGTTCCTAGGTAGAAGTTGCATTGGGTAGGGATTAAGTGAGGAGTTGTAAACGGGGGAGTTTAGCTCTGAATTAATACTGCTAATAGTGGATTTCCTTCCTGGCTTGGTATGCCCCCAGAGTAGGAGAGTTGCTCCGAACTGGGTTAACAATTTCGGTGTGTTCTTTAATTTCTGCAATTTATTTTTACCTTGTCTGTCTTATTCTGTACTGAGATGAGATGTTGTAACATCTGTCTTAGCATCACGTTATTATAAATAAGACAAGTGCTACAACTTTGTATACGACATATGTCAGCACTTCGCCAGAATTTCAATTGGTATCAGAGCAGGCACTCTGTTTTGTATCTGAGTGAGCTTCAGGGAAGATACTTTCTGGTTATAGACAAGTAAGGAATATTGAGAAGATGTTCGGACTTGGAGAAGTTCATATTGGTTGAATGGTCCCTAGAAGTGGAGGATGGACTATTCATGACTAGTTGAGTTATGTGTTTATCGTGGATATGTTATGAATCTAGACATCCTGATCTGATCTATGTGAGAATTTATTTTTCTCAATATATGGAAGTTTATCTCTCCCCATGTGGTTTTCTGTGAAGAATTTATTTCTCGCTATTGATGTGCTCTGAGAGGTTGAGGGAAATTCCGGTGCTACATACTTCTGAAATTTTCGGTGAAGTTTGTTTCTTTACCATGCGTGTTACTTCTAGTTGAAGATCTCCTTTGAAGTAGCATTGACGAAGTTTTTACTTTCTTTCAAAGATGTGTGTCTGTGTGAAAAGAAAGAAGGTATTTCTTGTATCCCTATCTCCATTATCTAGTGCACACTAATCAAAGGAAATATGATGTTTACTCCTCTGCAAATGGCAATACTTCTGCTAAGGCCATAAGTAAAAGAAGAATCTCTCAAGGAAAAGCATCTCTGTGACTGATGTTGCACCTTGTGCTACAACATCTGTAAGTGGAGAAAATTTGGAAGAATACTGATATACCTGAATCTCCAGAACATGTACCTATTTGGTTTACTACAACCTGGCACTTATGATACTGAAGGATATGCTTAGATGTGCTTATTGTGCATAAAAATATTTAAAGGCATTAACACTTTCTAAAAAGCATAGGGCATGATCATAATCTTACAACCACATAAATGTGGATGATTCATCGTGCTTAGTCATCATTCATAGGAATATGGGTGACTTTTTATGCTTAAGTCATCATTCATAGAAATATGGGTGACTTAATTAGTTATCATTCATAGCAATATGGGTAACTTAACAATGCTTAAATATTAAATGTAGACAAGTGTATTTAGAGCAACCACTACGCCTCTATCACTTTGATTAAGTGCTTTTGATGCAAGTCCTCTTGTTTTGTGTGGGCTAGGCCCTGATTCCCATGTGCTGCTGGTCTGTAATTATGCTACTATGCTGTGTTGCTACTCTTGTTTTCTTTCATCTATGCATGAAGTATTCTGCTTGTCAAAATTATGGCTAAAAAGGGGGAGTAGTAGTAAGTATCTGTTCTGTTCGTGATAATGCTGTGATGCTGTGATATATGCTACAACATCTGTCTGTCTATCTATGTGCTATGATTGAGGGGGAGCAAATATGATTTATCTGTATCTGTATGTTTGTTCTGTTGAGGGGGAGCATTCTCTACTGTGATATATGCATGAACTCAGGGGGAGTAATCTTTTGTTGTTGTGATGCATGTTGTGTGTGACAGATGCCATTCCAAATGCTAAGGCATCTTGTCTGTTTCAAAGGAATCCACTTTTACTTGTTACTGGAGAATTTATTTTTCTCAGTGGTGTAGGAATTTATTTTTCCTATGGTGATTCATATTTGTGGGAATTTACTTTTCCCTGGTTTAACTGTATGGCGCTTATGTGTGAGAGTTTATTTCTCTCCTATCTTGTACCCTATGAGGCTAAGTTGTGTATTTCCGCTGTTGCATGCCTCTGATGCTGCCTGTTCATTATTTCTCACTTGAAGATCTCTTTTGAAAATAATGTGACAATGTATTATCTTCTTTCTTAGCTGTGTGTTTGCGTTGACTTGAAGGAAGGTATGTACTGCATCTCTCCAGAACTGGTCTTAGTTTGTTTTAGCCAAAATTTGCCAAAGGGGGAGATTGTTGGTGTTTTGTATGTTGGCCTCATTTTGCAAAAACATGTTCAAGCAAGATATTGGACCAGATGTCGTAGCATGTGGGTACAACATCTGTCTTGCCGGTATTTAATGCTCTATTTGCGCGCCATATCTTTGAAGATTATCTGAAGCACTATTTTCGCCTTACTTGCTTATCAAGACGCACGCCTTTAAACAAGGGTTATTAGGTGGCTGGACCAAGATATACTTTCCAGAAGATGCTACGCCATTTATGGAAACAAGTGATTCTTTCCATTACATGTGTGCTGGACTTTGCAAAAGGACAGCTGAAGATTAAAGCCCAATATGAAGACCTAGCCCATGCTAACTCAGGTCATATAAATATGTGAAGACTAAAACCTAAATCGTTACGGAAGCCGACAATGTAATATTATTAGGGCTTAGTCGTGTAGCCACTCTCTAGGAGAGTCGGTGTAAAAGTGAACCACTCGGATTGTGAGTTGGTCACTATTGTCATTGGAGGAAGCTTGTAAGCAACTCCAAGTTTGTGTAATCTCTCCTAAGCTTTTAAGTACGGAGAAGGTTTGTTTTCTTGGTGACTGAAACCATTTTGTTTGTATTGTTGTTATAATCACATGGTTTGTGATTGAAGGAAGTGAGATGGGATCTCATATCTAGGAGTTCCTAGGTAGAAGTTGCATTGGGTAGGGATTAAGTGAGGAGTTGTAAACGGGGGAGTTTAGCTCTGAATTAATACTGCTAATAGTGGATTTCCTTCCTGGCTTGGTATGCCCCCAGAGTAGGAGAGTTGCTCCGAACTGGGTTAACAATTTCGGTGTGTTCTTTAATTTTTGCAATTTATTTTTACCTTGTCTGTCTTATTCTGTACTGAGATGAGATGCTGTAACATCTGTCTTAGCATCACGTTATTATAAATAAGACAAGTGCTACAACTTTGTATACGACATCTGTCAGCACTTCGCCAGAATTTCAACCATATTTTACAAAAAAAAAAGACATCTAATAGAAGTACACTTCTAATTCCATTTTTAGAAGGACACTCATCAACCTCCATATTACCGAAGAAACCATCAATTCGACCCATAAAGATGCCGCTAAATTCTAACTCCTGCTAAATCGTACCCTTAAAACATCAACTAGATTGTTAAATAGGAACGCGAAATCCGACCTAAATGGAAAATTAAAAAAAATAGAGGGAGTAAAATTAAGAGATGTATTCTAGCCACTATATTACTTGACAAAAACACAAAAAATAAAGAAATGTATTAAAATGAAAATAAAAAATTTATTTAAAACACTTTGGAAAAAAAATCATTTAAAACAAACCCCATAAAAAATATTAACAGATTTTTTTTACAATAAAAACACCAACAGGTTATAGCTTATCTTATATTTTTTGGTCTGGTTTAATTTAACTTTTAATCTTAAACTATGAAAAGGAAATGAGTATACCTTAATTATCTCATAAGTTGTTAGAAAAAGATAGGATAAAAAATAATCTATAAATATATAAATTCATCACTGGAATAGAAATACATCACTGTTCTAAGAACATTGAACTTCATATCTAGAAGAACAATTGGTAAGTTTCTTAACTCATCTTATGTATTTAACCGTGATTACTTTCTTCTTCTTTTTCCTGAAATTTTTTCCAAGTTTATTTTTGTTATTTATCTGACTAGCATAAAACCGTGCATATGCACACGGGTCGCGGCGTTGCCGCGATATTTTTTTATCGTAAAACGAGTATTTGCATGGTACAACATCAGTCCGTTATAAAATTATTGATTATAAAGATTGTGGTCTAGCTATAGAGTAAGGTAGGATGACTTGTAATAATATGATCGAAAAATATCTTTCTATCATTTTAAAATAGAGAAGTAGTAATATAGGTTCATATTAGGCATATTGACTTGCAGTTATTTTAGACATCGTTGATAAATATATATCTTGTATTTTTTTCTATTGCGCATTTATTTGAATTATAAATATTACTAAAAATTGATATATTTGTTACTTAAATTTTTTGCCATAAACAACTTATTTTCCGTGTATAATAGTTATTTCAATTTTTCATCAGAAAAACTTGTTCCCCGTGTATAGTAGTTATTTAAATTTTTCGTTATCAACAATTTGTTTTCCCGTATGTAATAGTTAATTTAATTTTTTAATGATAACATTCTGTCTATAACAGTTATTAATAAAAATTATTGATGACAACTTGTCACGTATATATAATAGTTATTTCAAAAAAATATGAGCAACATATTTTTTTGTGTATATTAGTTAATCATAAAAATTCGTATTTTATTACGAAAGAGAATATTAAAAATAAGTAAGTTAGTTGAATTAAGAGTAAGTAAATAAGTGTATATATGGAATAAATTTAAATTTATAAGAGTATTAAATGAAAATTACTATGTACAATGTGCTTCCTTGTTATGCATAATTTTTTTCAAATTATTCCTTATAAAAATGACCGGAGGGAGTATTTATCTTTTATTTTTATGAATGTATGAAAAAATAATGAAGGGAAAGAAAATAAATAAGAGATCAAAAAAATAACGATGCATGTACTATTATACATGAAAAGTTAAGGGGAAAATGAATTCTAAATATATTTATGGTGTTACGCATGTAATAACTGGTTGTGGTTGTTTTTGATGATTGATATGCAAGATTTTAAGAGTCATATTTTATTTTCTTGGTAAAATAGAAGGGTAAAATCTCCTTCAAAGGGTCATATTTAATACATGAGAATGAAGTAATTGAGTATGAATTATTAATACTAACATTTTAATTTTAATTTAAACTTCATATTTGTTGGTGGTGTCATGCCTATGTTATTGGTTGGTGGTGCTCTTAGTGATTGATATGTATGACTTTAAGTCGTATTTAACACATGGAAATGATATAACACAATGTTTTATCATGTGCATAATAGTTATATTAAAAAAATATTAATGACAACTTGTCATGTATATATAATAGTCATTTCAAAAATGTTATGAACGATATTTTGTCTAACTTATTTTAGTTATTCATAAAAATTCATATTTAACTCATTCCTCAATAAAAAAATTAACCTTTGGCAAGAGATTTCTACTAATGTATTAAAGATGATCGAGCAAAAATTTTAAAATTTTGAAGCACAAATTAAAAATATAAAAATATATATTTAATTCATCCCTTTTTAAAATATGTTAAAATGTTGCTAGAGAGACTTCTATAATGTACTACTAAACATGACATCTGATAAAATATTAAAGTTTTTAATTTATTTTTTTTGAACAGCAACAAGTATATTTTATTAGAAAAATAGAATCAGTACAAGAGGTACTAAACTCACGTCAGTAGGAAAAGTACAGATAGTACTCGCCCCAAAATTATCGGACAAGATCGATTTGAGGCCTATACATACCTACAAAAATCCTAA
Organism: Trifolium subterraneum; assembly: GCA_951799995.1. Lineage (NCBI taxonomy): Eukaryota > Viridiplantae > Streptophyta > Magnoliopsida > Fabales > Fabaceae > Trifolium > Trifolium subterraneum. The sequence continues at coordinate 53,027,183 of OX637462.1, forward strand.
CGAGCAATACAATCAAAGGGATTTATACACCATTCATAAAATAAGCATGGGGCATTAATCTTCTTTGCAACCAACCATTTCCACGAAGTAATTTGAATTTTATCAAATAGTACTTCCGCGTCCACCTCTTGTGCCGAAAAGATCTTATCATTCCTAGCGCGCCATAGTATCCATACCACCGCGTGCCACACCAAAAGAGTACCTTTAGGTCCTTGTTTCCCTTTCCTACACCTCTTGAGAAAGCTTTCACACATAGAGGATAAGGTAGCCGGCACCACCGATACTACACCAAACTACCTATGGACTAATGACCACACGGCCCAAGCAAGCGGACATGTAACAAGAAGATGATTGATAACACCGAAAAATGCACTATTTATTTAATATTATTTGTCTTGATATTTTAATATTTTCTCTAAATTATTGTGTTATCAATAAAATAATTATTACATTTTATTGAAATACAGATGCAGCCGAAATTTAGCAAAACATGAGTTTTATGGGACTAGAAGTCAAAACAACAGCCAAGACACAAGTGCATGGCACTAGCCATGGCACTTGTGCCCACCACCTCACATACACACAAGGCGCTGGCCATAGCCTTTGTGACCACCAGGATTGTTTTTCACATGTGAAAAATAACAAGGATAAATATCAGCGTGGCCCCCACATAGAAACAACTTTCTCCTCTAATTATTGAACAAGGCGCTGGCCATGATGCTTGTGGCCACCAGCCACAAGCTATATTCATGCAACAAACTGTCCCACGTTTTCCTCTGTGTACCGGATCTATCGTATAGGCAACAGAATTTCCTATTATGGAGAGAAAAAAAAAGGTTCAACTGTTACTTCATAGAGCCTATATATAGAGGAGCCTTCACTGTTATTTTTGGGCTCTCTCGCTACGCATTATTTGAGATTTCAAACTTTTATTATTCTGGTGTTTTGCTTTCATTCCAGTTGCCATCTGTAAGTTACTCTATTTAATATATTAAATTCAGTTCAGTACTTTAAATTCCTATCAGTTTATTTATTTTTGGCATTGATACAGTACATCTGAATTGTTAATTTTAATTTTCAACTGAGTACCATATACTGTCACGCACAGTATATGGTCTATAGTTTCTTGTTTTTGCTTTGTTTTATGTTTTATTTGTTAGCCGTAATTGTTATCCACTGCTACTAATTTAACTTCAGTTTCAATTATTTTATTGGTATCTGATATGTTCCTAATTAAATCAATTATTATTTATTTAATCGTAATGTTTTTATTTACAATTATGTCGAACTAATTTAATATAACTGGAATGTGAATAAGAAGCCGATCTGGGTTTAGTAATTAAATTGCGAACTCTATTTTCAAACAAACTAGTTTTCTGTTTCAGTTTTTAATTAAACGATAGACTATAATTTTGCACGAGAGTGAAAATTAATTAAAGTGTAAGTCAACAGCGCGAGAGTGTGAGATTTATACTAGATAGTAAAAACTGGACATTAATTTTAAACACCGCGACAGCTCTTTAAAATTAATTAAACTGTATTAGTTTCCAAAAAATATTTTATAAACTAAATATGAGAGCGAAAGTGAAGTATTTATTTATATTTTATGATTTAGTTCAATAGCGCGAAAGTGTGAGACCTCAGTCTTTAAACTAATATTGTTTTGTGAAAACTAGATCTTTTTAATTAAATTGAATTGATTTTCAAAAAGTATTTTTATAAGTAAATGTGAGAGCGAGAGTGAAGCATTTATTTTATAACTTTACAATATTAACCAACAGCGCGAAAGTGTGAGGAGCGTGTTTTTAAATCAATATCAGTTTGTTAAAAAGTAACATTATTTCTAAATGCAATTTAATTACCGAACCCATTGAAGCGACTTAAAGTAACATTCCAGTTTAGTTAAATCCAATTGTTTAAATTACATTAATTATTTTATAATCCCTTTCCAATTAATATTTAGCCTTAACCTTACATTTTATTAAAAACATAAGCGAAGATTTGGAAAAATAGTCCCTGAAGGAACGATAATCTTTTATAACTACACGATAAGTCTGTGCACTTGCAGAAATATCGCATCAATGATTTTCCGATTCAACAAATCCATCACACCATGGACACCAAGAACACGCACCACTTGAGAGAATCCCTGTATAAACTAAATTAGCTCTTGTAGGCAAACGACCAAGTAGCGCTTGCCAAGAAAAGACAATAATCTTAGACGGTGCCCAACTCTCCCATACTTGTGCCACCACCCCAATAGATACACATTAGTTAATTGTTGCTACAGAGATTTCTATAATATACTAAACATGACAGACAGTGAAAAAAAAATATTTGACATATTCAATTTGTAATACAATTTTTTACAATAGTATAATTTAATTATTACTACTTTTAGAATTCTCAATTCAACATTTTTTAGTTATTAATACGTTAATGTACTATGAATATAAATAAAAGCCTCGTAGAAATTATAAATAAATAGACAACTTTATTCATATATGAGTAAAAAGAAAGGTCTCATACGGATCACTAAAAAATTAGGTTCTTGTAATAATATATGAGTATAAATATAAGCCTCATAGAAATTATAAAAAAATAAACAATTTTATTAACATATGAGTAAAAACATAGCTCTCGTATAAATCACAAAAAATATTAGGTGATGGTATTAATATGAGACATATGAGTAAAAACATGGGTCCCATATAAATAAATAAAAAATCGGGTCATCGTATTAATATGAGTATAAATATAGTCCTCATAGAAATTATCAAAAAATAGATAACCTTATTAATATATGAGTAAAAATATAGGTCCCCATAAAAATTATAAAAAAAATAGTCAACTTTACAAATATATAATGTAGTTCTCGGAGAAATCACCAAAAAAATTAGGTCCTAGTATTAATATATCAGTATAAACATAAGGTTCGTACAAATTATAAAAAATAGACGACATTATTTATATATGAGTAAAAATACAGGTATGAATGGTAATCACAAAAAAATAAGTCCTCGTGAGAATAAATAAAAATAGACAACTTTATTAATTTATGAGTAAAAATATAGGACTTATATAAATAGTAAAAGTAAAATATAAAAACATTGTGTAATATAGTATAATGATTAAAATAATATTAATAATAATAACAATAATAACAATAATAATAAAATATAAGTGATGTGTCTTTGCCAAATTTAGCCACTTGGCTAAATATGGTGCAAGTTTGCGCATAGTATCTTAAGTTTAATAGAATTTTATTGTCATCATGAGAAGATCGACTAAGTATATTTCTGAATGTACAAATTTTTTTGAGTGTTTAATTTAATGAACTTGATTGATAATACCCGAACTTTTAACACCAATTTCATTAATAGCTTAAGAAATTTTCAAGTGAAGGATTTTCGGTAACAAAAATACTAAACTAATCTGTATATTACACATGACAAAGAAAAATAAATTTCACAAATAATTGATAAACCCCTTTATTTATTATGAGAAAGAATCGTAAAATTTATATTACCTCATTAGCAATATAAGTAGTATTTTTTTTTAAAAAAAGCAATAAGTAGTACTGTTATTCCATTAATTAGGATGATTAAATTTTTGTAATCTAATCTCATATTATCTCTTATATTATAAGCTTGTTCCGTTTTGCTATTGTTAACCCTAATTTTTTTCCCGCTCAATTTTTCTCTCATTTTACCCTACCATTAATTCAAATAAAATGTTAAAAAAACCTCACTAAGAATCGAACGCACAACTTTTAACTCACCATATTAAATATTTATTATTATTAGCTTACTATTATTATTCTTATATTATTATTATTATAATTATTATTACTAGCGGGCCAGACAGGCGGAGAACGCGTCTGCCTGTGTCTAACTTATGTCCAAAAAATAAATAAAGACATGCCCCTATGGTAAGTTTGTTTTTTTTTAATCAAACAACCTTACTGCATTTCATTAAAAACTAAATGTTCAATACAAAAGGGAATATTCTCAAATCTATGGAAACTAGCCCAAGAATTGGCCGCCCTAGCAAGAGTATGAGCAACCAAATTCGCTTGCCTCCTAACAAACTTAATCTCAAAGTTTATAAAAGATGACATAAGAGTAAGGATATCATGAACAATTGACAAAAACTCAGAGTTGTCTCTACGCTTCATATGAATGGTCTCTATCAAAACTTTCGAATCACTTTCAAATTGAACTCGATCCAGTCCTCTATGTCTAGCTTCTTCCATTGCTAAAAGTAAAGCTCATGCTTCTCCTTCTACAGATGAAATCACAGTTTGCTGCCATTGTGTCATACCAGCCATGAAGTGACCTCTATTATCGCGAAAACACAATCCACCGAGGTCCTTCCAGATCCAGACACAAAGGCAACATCAACGTTACATTTTACCCAGTCAAGAGCTGGTTTCTCCCACCTTACCAAATCTACTTCTGCAGTCCCGCTCACATTATTACTCTGTAACTTATGTACTGAGTACCAATCATTCCAAGCATCAAAAGCATATCTTCCAATTTGACGTGGCATATGGACATTATCATTCCAAAGCTTATCATTACGATTGTGCCAAATGCACCAGAGTAACATAGCCACTCTACCAACAGTATCACTACTTTCATTACTGCAAACAGCAAAAATACGATCCATAGCATTAGATTGTTGGTACGTAGCATTATGTAAGACAGACGACAGACCAGCTACACTCCAACTATCCCGGGCTACTGCACACCTAAAGAATATGTGAAGTTCATCCTCAATCTCCTCATCACACACAGGACAATTGAGAGTACATTCCACTCGCCTTTCCAACAATCGAGAACGAATCGGGAGACATCCTCTACATAAGCGCCAAAGTAAATGACGTGCCTTGTGCGGAGCTTGAGCTTTCCAAATACCATTCCAATTGCCCACAACATGATATTTGTCGCTACCTATTATATAACGCATGGCTAACTTATACCCGGATTTCACTGAATAACACCCATTTCTTTCCTCCTCCCAGACCACCTTATCCTCATGGACCGAACTAACAAGTGGTGTTTCCAGAATCTTCTCCGCTACATCCTTTGAAAACAAGATTCGAACCTTAACTATATTCCATGCTTTATAATTTTCGTGTAACAAATCTCTGATAGATAACTGATATACACTTGCTGGTTGAGGCGAGGGCACCCATCTACTAGCACTCCCACGCAACCAAGGGTCATGCATAACACGAATATTATTCCCACTCCCAATCCGCCACCTACATCCAAGAGGAATATTGTCTAGCTTGCCACATACTACGCCATGCAAAGCTGGGGTTGTATCCTAATGAAGCCTCAAATAAAGAGGAATGTGGAAAATATCTGGCTTTAATTAATTTTGCTACCAATGAGTTTGGATTCTGGACGATATTCCAAACTTGTTTTGCAACCATAGCCTTATTAAAAGCTTCAAAATTACGAAAGCCTAAACCCCCATGAGCCTTCGGGCAAGCAAGTCTCTCCCAAGCTAACCAATGAATACCTTTAGTATTATTATTATTAGTACTACCGCCCCTCCACCAAAAAGCATTTATCATTTTTTCAATATCATCAATAAGTTAAGCAGGAAGAATAAACATACTCATTACATAGGAGGGTATTCCCTGCAGAACCGACTTTATCATGATTTCCTTACCTGTCTTTGACAGCGCACGCCCTCTCCAGGAATTAATTCTTTTCCAAATACGATCCTTAATGTAGGAAAATATTGCTTTTTTACTTCTGCCAACCATGGACGGTAATCCAAGATATATACCCGTACCCAATACAAGTTTGACACCAAAGATACGAGAGAGATCTTCTTTAGCTGCCTGAGACATATTCCGGCTAATAAAAACTTCTGATTTAACTAGGTTAACTTCCTGACCTGAAGTTGTTTCATAAGTATGTAAAATCCTCATGAGTTCATTCACCTCAGCTACATTAGCCCTACAGAATAAGAAACAATCATCTGCAAACAAAAGATGAGACACCTCTGGAGCACCACGACAAATCCTCACGCCATGAAGGTCACCCCTACCAACAGTCTGGTGAATGAGAGCAGTTAAACATTCTGTTACCAAAATAAATAAATAAGGAGATAATTGATCACCCTGTCGCAATCCTCGACCTGGCGAAATAGGGCCAACTCGGTCAGAATTCATCAACACCGAGTAGTTGACTGAACTAACACACATCATAACCCACCGAATCCAGACATCAGTGAACCCCATCTCAGTCATGACTCCGCGGAGGAAACCCCAATCCACCTTATCGTAGGCCTTACTAATATCAATCTTTAGTGCCAACTCACCTCTTCTACCCTTGGTCTTCCGCTTCAAGGCATGGATAACTTCTGTGGCAATAAGAGAATTATCTAGGATCGATCTGCCTTCCACAAAAGCTGATTGCTCTTGAGAAACACATTTATCTAGACAACACTTCAGCCTGTTGGCTAGCACTTTAGAGATCATTTTATACAAGACATTACAAAGCGAAATAGGGCGCAAATCCTTCATTGATGTAGGATTGTCACATTTAGGAATAAGACAAATATTTGTTTCATTGAGACTGGTAGGGAAATATCCCCTCTCTACCTGAATAAGATTAAGTACGGGGTCATAATCTCCATCGCAGGAAAGTACAGGGTCATATTTGTTTCATATCCCCCTCTTGGAACCAATGCATTTTAGCCCTTTATTTCCAGTACCCCTCCTCTTGTATTAGCAAAGTGGCATGCCTCTTCGATAACTCTTGATATTGTATACTTCCCTATTCATCCTGGTTACCTCGTAGCTCATTCATCCGCTTAGCACATCCATCAATCTCCTCTTTAAACCTTATCCTTTTCTTTTTTCCCCACCTTTGAAGCTTATTAGCGCATCTAGTCACTCGGTCAACCACCTCCAGATTCTCTCTCCCCCCCAACCCTTAACCACGACATCCTCTAAATTAGGCTCTTTTAGCCAACTATTCTCAAACTGAAAAGAATGGTTGATCTGTGTCCTAATAATAGGCTTACACTGTAGCAATATTGGACTATGGTCTGAATGTGAAGCCAAAAGATTAGTTAACCTCACCTGGGGAAATAACTGAAGACAAAAGATTAGTTAACCTCACCTTTCTTTAATCACATGAGGGGTACCTCGACTCTTTATCCAAGTAAACGGATGTCCCTCAATTGGAATATCTGCTAAATCACAATCACTAACTGCCTGTCGGAACCCCATACACAAACCATTCGGGTGAGGATGAATACCTTTTTTATCAGCCTGAGAGAGTAATTCGTTGAAATCACCAATAATACACCAAGGAATAGAAGACATATTACCTAAAACTAGAGATCCCAAGCAGCACGACGCCTACTCCGTTCAGGATACCCATAATAACACGTTAGCCTCCACTCGCCCCACTGCTCATCTTCCACTAACATATTAATAAAATTACGCGTGTAATTAAGCACTCGACACTTACTACTATCCTTCCAGAACACTGCCAGATCTCCACTTCTGCCCTCCACATCAATAGCTAAACAGGAATCAAATCCCAACAGAACACGAATGGATTCAATATGTCTATTATGCGATAAAGTCTCGGACAGGAATAAAATATATGGCTTGTGTCCCCGGGCAAGCTTTTTTAGATTAGGAATTGCACTCGGGCCGCCCAAACCCCGACAATTCCAACTAAGAATAATCATGAGTCCCGGCAGTCCTGGGAACTGCCAGGACCTGCCGATAAAAAATGTTGATGATTCGAACTTCTGACCCCTCCGCTACTATACTTGCAACCCTTCTTCTCTTTCTCTCCACCTGAATATCCATATCATCAGGAGCAAGCTGATTTCCTTCATTTATAGCTGGTATTGTGGTCAATTGTGTTGTTGTGGTATTATCATTGGTTATGGCTAGTATAGGCCGATTGGAGATCAAAGATACAACAGGTGCTTCAATAAATGAACCCTGGATTGAACTAGATTGTCTAACTGCTGCTGGCCGTAATGGAGGGATATGACCCCTAACAGTAGACACTATCCCACCATTCTCAGGACCTCTACTCTCACGTGGGGATGCCACATTAGTTTGGGTGGGTCCAGTCTGTTGTGACCCCCTCTCTCCTGAAGTGTTACTCGCATCCACGTTAGCCATATTTCGCCCTTCCTCATGCAGCCATCGCGAACCCACCCTACCACCAGGACGTCTTACTTCCGCCTTTATCTCATTTGACCAGCTCCTCCGACCGTCATCTCTGTCCATAGCATACTTAACCTCGCACTTATTTTCTGCATGACCAAGTCGTCCACATACAAAGCAAAACAAACCTAGTTTTTCATACTTAAACTTCACAACACCCCCCTTTCCACCATTCAATTTGATCTTCTTCTCGATCTTCAACGGGCTCCTGACATCCACCCTAACTTTTACCCTCATATACTTCCTCCAGAAACTTGTGTTGTTAATCTTATCATACTCCACAAATTCACCAATATAATTCGCAAGACCTTTCCCCACCGTCTCAAGCATCATGCCAATTGGTACATCATGGATTTGCACCCAAAAATTGACATGGAAAAGCGGGATATCCTGTAGAGCAACCCCTATCTTCAACCTATCAATAATCAATGTAAAGCAATCAAAAGTCCAAGGCCCGCCTTTGAGAACCTCCTCCACATCCAGAGGGTGGAAAAATTTGAATAGATACAACCCTTGAGTAGCTTCCTTCACTGTCATACCCTTCACTAGTCTACAAACATCGGCTAAGCATGCCTTCATACTATTAAACCGTATGGGTCTGTCATGAACGAAGCGACCCACCAGACATAGATTCAAGTCGTGTTGTTCCTAAGTATCCTCCCCCACCACAAAATTCAATTCTTCCGCCTCATCAAGATTAAGAGATTCAAAATTAATCCCAGCCATACTATAAAAAATTACGTGAGCAAACAAATAAAGCAAATTGTCAACTTACTATCAAGGACCACACAAAACTCTCCCGAAATCGGAGAGACACCCAACTCTCGAGTAGCACCGACTACCCAGAGACAACAACTAAAGCAAATTGTCAACTTACAAGTGCAGAACAGAGAACCGCAAACTGAACAGAGAAACACAAATGAAACGACAACCCAAGGAACAAATCGCAACCATAAGAAGTGAAATCATCGTAATAGAAGAACCACGGTGAAATCGATGAAGACACAAGGTAAATCGGTTAAAGAACAGCCTGAACAGGGAAACAATGAACGCGAAACCTAGCAGAGCAGAACAAGTTATCGCCCTCTGTTAATCGCCCTTATCGTCGCCCTTTGGTAAGTTTGTTAATAAAAGATTTTTGTTGCTAAAAAAAAATTCAAGGGTATTATTGGTATTATGAAAAGTCTACACCAAAATTTTTTTGTATCCTTTTTATATATAGTATAGATATATCTTATATTCTAAACTTGTCCCGAAATGTTAACCCTAAACCTATTTTTTTTTCCTCTCACTTTTTCTCTCTATTTCATGTGGTCCATTATATTAAAAAAAATACAATTTTGTCTAGCATGGGAATCGAACCCACATCCCGTTTAAATTTTTTCTTTTGCGATGACTATTTTAATAAGAGTCACGAACAATCTCTTAAGCATATTGGGATATATCTTTTGTCGACAATGTTTTTACATTGTCAGTTGTATGTTGCAACTTCAAGAGTTATTTTTTCATATTACGGGTAATTGTACCCGTACACCGCACGGGTCGATGTTCTAGTTTAATTGAGAACAAGAATCAAGTGCGAATTCTTTTTCTGTTGTCCCGCCGTTATATATTTAAGGAAAGTATTAGGATAATAACTCAGTGTTCGACTAAAGTTAGATTAATAATTGTTTCATCCAAAGTTCGAATTTAGACTCTCCAATAATTTATCATTTGATAAAATTTATTATCTAATTGAGTTTAATCACTTGATTAAAGAACTATTTTTATGTTTTGGTCAATGGTAATTCACCTGATATAATTGTGAAATTATGGGTTCGAATCCGGGTCACGGTATCAATTTAACTAGACAAATGGTTTCAATGTATAACATCTTGAAACCAAATAACAAGACTAATGGTTTCAGTGTATAACCGTATGAAACCATTTAACTAGACAAATGGTTTCAGTGTATAACATCTTGAAACCAATTAACAAAACTAACGGTTTTAGTGTATAATATCTTGGCACTAATGTGTTGGAACAAAATATGTGTTAATACACACCCTTAAGTTTTGATGATAACAAAGTATTAAATGGACAATTGATGGTACTAATGTTTAAATTAAGTGCAGGAGAATTCAACGTTTAATCAAGAGCACACTTAATTTAAACTCTGATGAAACCAATGGAAGTCTGAATATTTAAGACTCTGAAAGAGTTCAGATGCTACAACGTGGTCAGAAGCTATACAAAGTTCAGAAGCTCAAAGTAGATCAGAACGTCTGAAAGCTGTTCTGGAACTCAGAGGAGTTTAAGAAGCTAAAGGATGTTCAGAGGCCTACAAGAGTTCAGAGGCTGTCTGATAGTCATAAGTCATTCAGAGGATGAAGGCGTTCATAAGCTGAATTACGAAGGACTATCAGAGGCCAACCATTCAAAGACCAATCAGACTCCAAGTTATCAAAGGTTCATTAGAAGCAAAGGAATTCCCAGTCATCAGAAGGCTACATCACCTACAACTTATCAAACCTGATGACTTGTTCTAAGGTCAACTAAAATGCAACGGTCACAAAGGATGTGATCCCTCTCTCTAGGAGCTAGTTGTACCTTATAACTGTACCATTGGACAGACAGCAAAGGTGAAGCTTCTCTGCAAAGGAAGACGTGGCTTTACTCAACGGATCTTCAATGTCTACAGCTGTCCAAGTTGCAACGGGAATTTCTCCAACGTCTCAATGTCTTTCTCAACTCATATAAATATGCCAAAGAAAGAATTGATGACTAGCGCTCACCATTAGATAAAATCTCTCAGAAGAAAGTGAGAATTTGAATTGTAATAGATAATATCACTCAAATGAAGTGAGCATAGAAACTAGCTTAGAGCCTCTGAAGTTATTATGGTTGTAATAAGTTTTAAGCTCTTAAGTTTGTAGTTAGTCTTCTGCTTAGTGTAGAAGCAAGTAAGTCTTCTACTTAGTGTAGAAGCAAGAAAGTCTTCTGCTTAGTGTAGAAGCACGTAAGTCTCAGTCTTAGTGATTAGAGCAGTGAAGTCTTGAGCCTGAGTGCTTGAGCAAGGAAGCCTCTGATCTTGTGAGATCAGAGCAAGGAAGTCTCTTTGTCTTGTGTGACTTAGAGCAGGAAGTCTCAAGCTTGTGTGCTTGAGCAAGGAAGTCTTTGATCTTGTGTGATCAAAGCAAGGAAGTCTCTTTGTCTTGTGTGACTAAGAGCAGGAAGTCTTGAGCTTGTGTGCTTGAGCAACTATTGTAATTTTCGTGATTATAGTGAAACTCTCTTGGAAACAAGGGGACTAGAGTACTCTCAATTTGTGAGGGGAACCAGTATAAATTGTTGTGTGTTCTTCTCTCTCTCACTCTCTCATTTACTCCTTCATCATTCATAACGTCATAAGTTAATTGTGTGAATAATCCGCTGTGCTTTAAAGACTCTGAAAAGATTTTAAATATCATGGAAAGTTTTTAAAATATCCAAAACACAATTCAACCCACCTTCTTGTGTTTTCTCCACGCACCTTCAATTGGTATCAGAGCTCCGGTTCTGTTGGTAAATCACTTAACCGTGAGACAGTCAAGATCCAAAGGAGAAAACCTCCATGGCTCAAAACATGGATGAGTGGAAGCAGAAGCTATATCAACAAGTTGCTGATCTTAGCAAGAAATTTGAAGATGAACTGAGCTTAAACGAAGATCTGAGCAACAATCAAAATCCTTCCACTTCAGGGGCTAATCAAACTTCTGATATTAGTTCTACAGCTACTACTATGTGCCTCATTAGTGATGATAATGAAAGCACTCAGTGGGCAACAGTAAATGGCTTGTTAGATCAATATGAGGAGTTTAGGATGAAGGAAAATGAGAGCATTGAGAAAATGAACATAAGGTTTCAAGCTATAACAAGCAAGCTTGAAGAGCACAACAACAAACTCAGCAACAAAGAGCTTGTAAGCAAGTTGCTGAGAAGTTTGCCTCTGGATTGGAATGAAATTCCACATTCTATAGAGGAAACTGAAGACATCAATTCAATGTGTCCTGAATCATTGATTGATTTACTCAAAGTCCATGAATTGGCTCTGAAGGATATGCAAGAGTTGAAATGTGAAGAAGCAGAAGCAGCAAGGAAAGGAAAGCAAGCATTGGAGCATGAAGATCTTGTTGAAGAACCTGATGAAGAGTATCTTGAAAGATTTTCAAGAAAAATTCAAAGATGGTACATCTTCAAGAAGAATGGAGGAAGACTAGCTAAAGGAATGACAACATTGGATGTACTAGACAACTTCTCTGAAGATGAGTCTGAAAGAGCACCAAGAGCTGAAGGATCAAGTTCTGAAGATGGCTCAGACTCTGAAGACTCAGGCTCTGATTAAAGATCAGAACCTGAGAGCAAAGAAAGCATCCAGAGAACAATAAATCAGGTATATTCTAGTCTTTCCAAAGCTAAATTGATCAAGCATCTTAATAAGACCTTACTTAAACTCTCTAATAGCCAGCAGAAGTATAAAAAGCTTAAAGCAGACTATGAGAATTTAAGTAAGCAAGCAAATCACTCTGAAGGTCTTGAACAAAAAGATTTTATCAAAACCAAAGATCTTGAGAATGATTTTGCTATATGTTACAAACCCCTTGAGCACTCTCTAGCTCTCAATGAGTATTGTAACATTAATGCTGATCAAAATAAAATTGTTTCCATGCTTTGCAACCTTAAGACCAACAATACTAATGGGATTGGATACTCTAGTAGTAAAACACTAGAGGAACCAAGCTCATCAGTTATTGATGGAAGCTTCTCACTTCCAAATCTTTACACTACATTTGTATCTGATAATTCTCAGATGAAACAAATGAAGGATGAAGATTTGGCAACTAACAGTCTAGGACCCTCAAGCAAGTGGGTACCAAGAGACAAAATTGTTTACTTGATTGCAGGTAAAACTAAGACTCTGAACCTTCCAATCACATGGATGCATGTGACTGTGAATGGAAGAAGAGCAATTGTGCATAGAAGGCACATTCTTGAAGAGTCAGATAGAGAAGAAGATGAGATGGAGTACATAAGGAGCAGGAGGGGGTATGAAGACTTTGAAGCTTGTATTGAAGATGACAACAACTCAGTGTGGTGGAGTGATTGCTCAGGCTATGACTCTGACTACACCTAATCAAGAAAGCTTCAAATACAAGGTAAGTATGCTTAACTCCTGAATGACATATTCAGAGAAATAACTCTCAAAGGTTGAAAATGTCTTCTTAAGGATACACAGTGTTCAGTACTAAGAACCTTGAAAAATCATGTCTGAACATATTTTTTTGTGTCCTGAAAGACTTGTTTTTCAGCCTCTGAAGTTCTTCAGGTTTCAGCATCTGAAGAATCTCAGACTCTGAGAAACGTTTCAACCTCTGATGGTTAAGCCTCTAAATACAAAATGAATTGGAAAAGTTTAAGTATTTTTACTAAAACGTTTTGGCGCTAAATAGACAACACGTACACACGTTCTGATTGATTTAAAACAGTTTATGATTAGTTCTTTTCTTTTTAATTTATTTGTATGACTTAATCTGCCTTTAATCAAAATCACTAAATCAATTGCACACACTTCATCTTCACAACCTACACTTTCGATTGTCTCAAACTTAAAGTAAAACCCTTTTTCTTCAAGATTTTAGCAAAACCCTAACTGTAGAAATGACAGCATCCACATCGTCTTCAGATTCTCTATTTGTGTTTCCAAAGAACTTTCCCATCAATACTATTACTTGCGAAGAATTGTTCTCCACAGATTTGTCTCTAAAGATGGAGGGAAAATCTCTAAATCTGGATATGGTACAACAGTGGATTTTGACAGCTTGGAGAAGAATCATTTTGGTGTCTTAAAATACTTTATTGAAAGTGATGGGAGCTTTAAATACATGGAGTTGCTAAATGGCCCCATCTATCCATCACTAGTAAAGGATTTCTGGATCAGAAGTAAGGTAAAGACGGTTGAAGACTACAACAGGGAGCTGGATGATAAGAAGAAGGAGAAGTTAGAAAATAAAGACAAGACTCCTCAAGAATTGGGAATTAGGATAGTTGAAGAAACTGAAGTGCATTCTGTGGTTTGTGGATTTGAAGTCATTCTTACTGCTTCAAATCTGGCTAAGGTATTATCCATTCCAAATGAAGGTATCTACCGTACCTTTAGCCAAAGTGAAGCAAAGAACTCAGAATTTCTGGTAAACATGACCAAGCTGTGCTACACAAAAGGAAAGAGTTGTGAAAGCAATAAGGTGGGTGATCTGAAGCCTATTCAAAGAGTATTAGCCAAAATTGTCCTAGGATCAATATTTCCAAGGAGTGGAAGTGTTGATCAACTTTCTTTGGATCATAGGCACTTTGTCTATTTTCTCACAAGAAAATTCAATTTGAACTGGGCAAAATACATCTTCAATCACCTCTGCAAGGCTATAAGCGCTACTCAGAAGCAGTCTAAGCCAAATGTTCATATCATCTATCCTAGGATCCTGAGTGAGATATTTTATCAGTGTGGAGTGATAGATGTAATTAAGGCTGCTGGTCATGACAATCTAATTAGGGAAATCAGAGCATCTACAATCTCTGCTCACACTCTCTCTAACATGAACTTACTAGCAGGTAAAGAAATACAGTCCTCTGATCCATTTGAACCTCTACCTCACTCACAAGATTCAATGGTAAAGAGATTTGAGATTGACATACCTTCTGTCTCAAATGGTATTGTCAATCAATATATACAACTGCTAGAAAGTCAATGTGAAGGGTTTGAGATTGAAGATGAAGAGCTGAAGAAGAAAAGGAAGAGGCTAGTAAAGATAAAAGTGGAGAAGAATGAAGCTGAAAGGGTAGAAAGCAAAGGGAAAATTAAGTCCAAAGCTGAGAGATCAACTGTGATAGCAGTAGGTGATGAAAGTGAGGATGATGATGAACCATTAAGTGTCAGAATGAAGAAACTCACAGAGGAGCCAATAAAGAAAATTACTGAAGGCTCAATCAAGGACAGCTCAGGAAATGCATCAATGTCTACACCTGCTACTGTCAACACTCAAGAAACTCAATCAACACCATCATCAACCCAATCAAAAACAAACAAAAATTCTGCTCAAAACCCACTCATCCATTCACCCTCTGAGCAGACTCGGAACATCTCTATCCAAACATGTCCCGAAGACAATCTCACGATAAAACAAATTATGTCAGGACATGATCATTCAGATCTTCTCACATCAAAAATAATCCACACTGAACCACAGCTCACATCTGAGTCTATCCAACCACGACCTGAACAACAAAGTACTGAGGAAATTGAACCTCATTCTGAAGACATCCAACAGTCACCATCATCGAACTACATTGATGATATGGTCCAAGAGCTTCATGTAAATGATTTTCATTTAAAAGCTCTTGATCAACAGCATCAACAATCTCAATCATCACCTCAACACACCTCTTCACCCTCAAACTCTGAACCTCATACAACCAACTCAACTAACCCTGAAATCTTAAGTGAATGCAATAGCTTGATTAGACAGATACATGGTCTTCCTGAGTTAAGATTTTCTGACATATCGTCGTCTGAATCTGTTGCAAAATGGGTAAGCTTGGCAGAGGATTTGGTAAAGAAGCTGCATAGTCTTCAAGGAGCTGATGTTGAAGAACTAAGGAGGTGTGAAAAGAGAAAGGATAAGGTAGTTGAAGAGGTCATTCAGAATAAGAAGGACGCAGAAAGGAATCACCCTGAATCCTTTACTGAAAGAAACAACAATCTGGATGAATCTGCTCAAAGAGATTCAAGGAGTGATCAAGAGTGTATGAGAAATCCAGTGTATGAGGCTGAACTTAAAGAAATAAGAACTGAGATGAGCAAGTCTAAAAGGATGTTGGAGAAAGTCGATGGAAAACAAACAGAAATCTTAAAAACATTAACTTCTCTCTTTAACAAATTACCAGAAAGCCAATAAATGCTTAAGTGTTTATCTGCTGATTAAATGTTTTGATTAGATGCAGTATTAGGTTCAACTTGTGTAAATATTAAGTTGTTTCATAATTATCTGACTGATTATGTGTTCTTAATTGATTCTGTTTAGCATTACTTTATTCTAGAAATGTTTTTATTTCTTAAAACAAATCAATTCCTGAAAAATCATTACATCAAATTACTGAGCTATCAAACTTGATTTTCAATAAAGTACAATATGTGATACTCTTAAAGCTTAAATTACATATCAAGAGAAGAAATATTTGTAAGAAATCAAAATTACATAACAAGCCAAAGTAATGAGTTTTATCTCATTAAGAACTAAAAGTTGTTGACTACATATCTATCTCCTAAAGACTACTTCTGGAAGCCTCCAAGGGATGACCTTGGAGAAGGGACTGATATTCTTGAAGAAACCATCCATAAGTTTGGTTTCCTTCAGGAATGTCAGTTTGCCCTTCTTAGGCTATGGACTTAAGTTTGATTTTCTTCAGGAAGATATGTCTTCAGAACTTAAAACAGTCAGAGTCCAAAGATTTCTCTTCAGACTCTGAATTGAGTTCTTCTGTAAAGGACACTGGTTTTGTTTCCATTGGTTTCTTCTTATGTTTTCTCCTATCTTGACTGACTCTCAGTGAAACTACCTTCTTCTTCTCTGAGCGTTTCATTTTTTCTCTCAAGAGATCTATCAATAACCAATGATTATTCTGTGTGAGTAAAATGACTAGGTATCTCTCTCCTTTTATAAGCAAAATTCAATGGCCGAGTATTAAATGTGTTCAACCACTTCTGATTTGACGGCATTGAAAGTTGAATTTCTATTAATTGCTTATATTACCTTTTTGATAATGACAAAAGGAGGAGAAAGAATTTTGGTAAATCAATTGTTGGAAGAAGCGAAATTACTTGGCTTTTTAGGGCCTTGTAGTGCTTTAGAGAGAGAACGTAGGAGAGTGGTCAAAATAGTAGCATGAGGAACATGCTTTGTTATGACAATCTGATCTTTGAGGATTTCAAAATATTGTACTAAAGAGCTCTGAACTGTTTTCAAATTTTTGTTCAGACTCTGAGCTATTTTCTTTGAAAAGATTTTTAAAGCTCTGAACTGTTTGAAAATATTTTGAACTCTGAAGCTGTTAATGATAACCATCAGAACCAAGTGTGTATGTAGAAGTCTTTAAGCGCCTCTGATCCTATTTTGTCATTCAATTTAAATATTGTTTCAATTTAAATATTGCTTCATCTTGCATTTGCATTAAGGGCTTAATTTTCAAGGAGAATGCATTTATTAATTGAAGTTTATTATCCATAGTAAGTTCTTGAGTAAGGGTGCAACTTTACTCAAAGATTATCACACTATGGAAAGAAGAAGCTTGCAAACCTTGTTCTTTACATAGTGAAATATGAATAATTTAAGTCATATAATAAAGTATTTCTGAAACTGATTAAAATTAACTATGGATACAAAATAGGGGAGCTTACAAACCTAACCCTATGGGTTATCAGACTTAGGGGGAGCTTGCAAAACTCAGAAGCCTAATGTCAACATAGCTGATTTTTATCAACAACAATTGTATTTAATACTTGTGTTTGTCATCATCAAAACGGGGGAGATTGTTGGAACAAAATATGTGTTAATACACACCCTTAAGTTTTGATGATAACAAAGTATTAAATGGACAATTGATGGTACTAATGTTTAAATTAAGTGCAGGAGAATTCAACGTTTAATCAAGAGCACACTTAATTTAAACTCTGATGAAACCAATGGAAGTCTGAATATTTAAGACTCTGAAAGAGTTCAGATGCTACAACGTGGTCAGAAGCTATACAAAGTTCAGAAGCTCAAAGTAGATCAGAACGTCTGAAATCTGTTCTGGAACTCAGAGGAGTTTAAGAAGCTCAAGGATGTTCAGAGGCCTACAAGAGTTCAGAGGCTGTCTGATAGTCATAAGTCATTCAGAGGATGAAGGCGTTCAGAAGCTGAATTACGAAGGACTATCAGAGGCCAACCATTCAAAGACCAATCAGACTCCAAGTTATCAAAGGTTCATCAGAAGCAAAGGAATTCCCAGTCATCAGAAGGCTACATCAACTACAACTTATCAAGCCTGATGACTTGTTCTAAGGTCAACTAAAATGCAACGGTCACAAAGGATGTGATCCCTCTCTCTAGGAGCTAGTTGTACCTTATAACTGTATCATTGGACAGACAGCAAAGGTGAAGCTTCTCTGCAAAGTAAGACGTGGCTTTACTCAACGGATCTTCAATGTCTACAGCTGTCCAAGTTGCAACGGGAATTTCTCCAACGTCTCAATGTCTTTCTCAACTCATATAAATATGCCAAAGAAAGAATTGATGACTAGCGCTCACCATTAGATAAAATCTCTCAGAAGAAAGTGAGAATTTGAATTGTAATAGATAATATCTCTTAAATGAAGTGAGCATAGAAACTAGCTTAGAGCCTCTGAAGTTATTATGGTTGTAATAAGTTTTAAGCTCTTATGTTAGTAGTAAGTCTTCTGCTTAGTGTAGAAGCAAGTAAGTCTTCTACTTAGTGTAGAAGCAAGAAAGTCTTCTGCTTAGTGTAGAAGCACGTAAGTCTCAGTCTTAGTGATTAGAGCAGTGAAGTCTTGAGCCTGAGTGCTTGAGCAAGGAAGCCTCTGATCTTGTGAGATCAGAGCAAGGAAGTCTCTTTGTCTTGTGTGACTTAGAGCAGGAAGTCGCAAGCTTGTGTGCTTGAGCAAGGAAGTCTTTGATCTTGTGTGATCAAAGCAAGGAAGTCTCTATGTCTTGTGTGACTAAGAGCAGAAAGTCTTGAGCTTGTGTGCTTGAGCAACTATTGTAATCCTCGTGATTATAGTGAAACTCTCTTTGAAACAAGGGGACTGGAGTACTCTCAATTTGTGAGGGGAACCAGTATAAATTGTTGTGTGTTCTTCTCTCTCTCACTCTCTCATTTACTCCTTCATCATTCATAACGTCATAAGTTAATTGTGTGAATAATCCGCTGTGCTTTAAAGACTCTGAAAAGATTTTAAATATCTTGGAAAGTTTTTAAAATATCCAAAACACAATTCAACCCCCCTTCTTGTGTTTTCTCCACGCACCTTCATAATGCTCATATAAAACCATTTAACTATAATAATGGTTTCAGTGTATAACGTCATGAAACCATTTAACTAGACTAATGGTTTCAGTGTATAACGGTATGAAACCATTTTTGCTGTGGAATGGTTTCAAAGAGTTGTACTCCAAAATCATTCGATGTACTTAATAGTTTTAGATGTACTCCAACACTCAATTAGTCATTCACTCTCTCAAAACAAAAGCCTACTACTCCTCTTATCAGTATCCCAACCCAATTAACTTGATTTTAATTTACCGACGAAAGTACATATTTTAAATCAACTTAATTAATAAAAATTGTGAAATAAATTTAAATTCTTAAGAGGATATAAAACCAGAGAGAGTGAGCTATCCACAACTGTTTCAAATAATTCAAAATACCCTAAATAAAATTTTGGGAAAATTTTATTAATACCTGATATTTATAAAAGCATATTTACCTCATTTAATTAACTAAAAATAGTTTCAGGTCTCAGAAAAATACCTAACTGGTCCCAAAATTCCCAGAAAATTATTTCCTATTTTTCTGTAAAAACAATAAAAACATTTGGAGTCTCCTTGGCCTCACACACGCCCCCACGCGCCGCCTGTGAGAGTGGGCGTGACCGGCGCGTTACTATTCATCATCACTCTCACCCTTTTTCTGCAAAAACGGGTTGCGCGACCCGGTTCGTTCTCCCTCAATACTCAAAGAAACTCGACGTTCTTTATACCGTTTTGATCGTCGTTCGATATTAGGAAAGCTATCGGTATTAGTTTTCGAAATCGGCGATCGAATCGCATAAAAAATGTGGCCGAAATTGAGCGAGCAAAAATGTGTTATGATTATTACACGTGTACGATCAATCTCATAACTGTGAAGGACTTATGCACCATACATAATAATAGGCTTATGCATATTAACTTATGCCGATTTATATGATTATACAAGTATATTTTATTATCATCATGAGAAGATCGACTAAGTATATTTGTGAATGTACAAATTTTTTTGAGTGTTTAATTTAATGAACTTGATTGATAATACCCGAACTTTTAACACCAATTTCATTAATAGCTTAAGAAATTTTCAAGTGAAGGATTTTCGGTAACAAAAATACTAAACTAATCTGTATATTACACATGACAAAGAAAAATAAATTTCGCAAATAATTGATAAACCCCTTTATTATGAGAAAGAATCATAAAATTTATATTACCTCATTAGCAATAAGTTGTATTTTTTTTTAAAAAAGCAATAAGTAGTACTGTTATTCCATTAATTAGGGTGATTAAATTTTTGTAATCTAATCTCATATTATCTCTTATATTATAAGTTTGTTCTGTTTTGCTATTTTTAACCCTAATTTTTTTCCCGCTCAATTTTCCTCTCATTTTACCCTACCATTAATTCAAATAAAATGTTAAAAAAAACCTCACTAAGAATCGAACGCACAACTTTTAATTCATCATGTTAAATATTTATTATTATTAGCTTACTATTATTATTATTATTATTATTATTATTATTATTATTATTATATATTTTATATTCTAAACTTGTCCCGAAATGTTAACCCTAAACCTATTTTTTTTTCCTCTCACTTTTTCTCTCTTTTTCATGTGGTCCATTATATTAAAAAAAAATACAATTTTGTCTAGCATGGGAATCAAACCCGCATCCCTTTTAAATTTTTTCTTTTGCGATGACTATATTAATAAGAGTCACGAACAATCTCTTAAGCATATTGAGATATATCTTTTGTCGACAATGTTTTTACATTGTCAGATGCATGTTGCAGCTTCAAGAGTTATTTTTTCATATTACGGGTAATTGTACCCGTGCACTGCACGGATGGATGTTCTAGTTTAATTGAGAACAAGAATCAAGTGCGAATTCTTTTTCTGTTGTCCCGCCGTTATATATTTAAGGAAAGTATTAGGATAATAACTCAGTGTTCGACTAAAGTTAGATTAATAATTGTTTCATCCAAAGTTCGAATTTAGACTCTCCAATAATTTATCATTTGATAAAATTTATTATCTAATTAAGTTTAATCACTTGATTAAAGAACTATTTTTTATGTTTTGGTCAGTGGTAATTCACCTGATATAATTGTGAAATTATGGGTTCGAATCCGGGTCACGGTATCCAATCTAACAATTTTGACATTTTTGTTGTCAGTTAAGTTAGGATTTATGGATCGTTAAAAAACTATTTATTAAGAGTGAAATCGCATATATTAGTCTGTCATAATTTACTTTATTTTTGTTCTTGGTTTTTGTATTACTAATTCTTGCGCAAGTTTTATATTCTTTCTTCTAACTTTCTTTCTCTAACATATTTGTAATTATCTTGATTATATATAATATTTATCTTAATAATTTTCTTTCTCTAACATATTGGTAATTATCTTGATTACTTCTTGCACAAATTTTTTCTTCTTTCTTCTAATATTTTTAACTGTTATCTTCTTGATCAGTAAAAATATAATATTTATATATACCATGATTTAAGGTGTTATGTTTTTAGTTTGTTATCTTTGTTTTGCTAGAATTTGTTATTATTTCTATTAATTATCTTTTGCGCCTAACGTTTTAAAATGAAAATTATATTAACTTGGTTCAATTTTATTGATCAGAACAGTGATACAAGTGAAATTAGTCAAAGTTTGTGGTGCTCATATCCAGAACAGTCAAATCGGTAAGGGAAAATTTTAGTTTTCAATATGTTGAAAATAGAATCTTTTAATATTGGCTTCGAAGAATATTCAACATTTATCTATGGTCTAAATTCGAACTCAATTGAAGTCCCACCATCGCCTTATGATGAGGAGGAAATCACATTCTTCCCTGACTCTGTTCAAATTAAATACAGGTCATTGAAGTTAAAATCTTTCAATACCGACTTAGAAATTTATCTCTAGTTCAACATTTATCTCTAGTCTAAATTTGTCTGATGAGGATAACTTTATTACATACGAGGGGTCTTTCTTGACGTTTGATGCCCCTGAAAGCAATTTGATTGAAGATGATTTAGATAGTTCAAACTCAAATATGATTAAGAATCTAGTAGAATCTATAGTCGATGATGACAACGATGATGATGACAATTATAACGGTGATGATAAGTATGAAGATGGTGATGATGATGATGATTATGTTAAATGATTCCCTTGTGAATGATATTCTGATCCGGCATAACTAGGGTAGCATGGAGGTTGGTCAGTTTGTGGGAGAATTCTACTAGTAGTTGAGATGAAGAAAACAACATTAGTTAGCATAGAGTATGTGATAATCGTTTAGTTTAAATTTTCATATTTTACTTATCCATTAAGTGAATACAATTATATGTAGCATGCTATTGTTGATTTAATATTTATTGCATTTTTTTTACTAATGATTATTTTTCTTGTTAAAATAATAAATGTTTATTGCATGTTATATTGTAGTTTATTCTATAAAAAAAAAAATACTATTTATTAATTTAATACAATTACTATATAAGAAATTTCTCGTTTGTTTATTTTAAAGAAATAAACTTATTTCATTTAATTTCAAGAGTCTTAAAGAACTAGCGGATAACATAGAAAAAAGTACGAGTAACAAGATTTGTTTGTCACCTAGAAGTTTAGGTAATCGGTCAAGAGTATTTTACAATTAATATAAAATTGAGGCAAACTAGGTAACGTGCGTCTTCTAGGTTTTTATTGTTGCCATCATCAACCGCTTTGCAATTCAGTTCGATGGCAACTCTTTGGAATCATTCTTCGTTTAACAATATTATAGCTTCTTTAACTCAAATTGCTTGTTGCTATTTTGGGGAAATAACATGACACTTGCTAATAGTTTTTGCTCGGATAAACTCACCTTCTCTATTATGGATGCATATGACGATTTCGTAACTGTTTTGTTGTTGAAATAAATTTGCACCCACATTGCATTTCACTTCATCAATTTGGATGGCCAAAATCATACATTGGTCAAAATTTCAAAGATGGGGTCCAAAATTGTGAATTAGAAATACGGGACCAAAACTTTATTTAAGACAAACAAAAAAAAGTTTAATTACAATTTTGGTTCTTCTATTTGCACTCACTCACGAAATTTGTCCCTCAATTTTATAATCACTTTTTGGTCCTTTTCTGACATTTTCGTACTAATAAATTGTTATGTGACATATTTTAAATGACATGTCATACATCACTATTTTTAAGTTCAAAAATAGGAAGGCGGAACCAGAATTGAGGAATTTTAAAACAAAACTATAAGTAAATAAAAATAAGAGGACCAACATAGTACTCAATCTGTCATAAAAAGGTTACATGCACGTACGGTTGTTCAATGTGACAATATTATAATTATTATCATTTGAGATTCTTCTCTATTTGGAATTAGCATCACATATTCAATATGTGTTGCATCTCTTTGGTTTTGTCATCCATCGCTTGGCATATGTGGTTAACGGTGGTTCACTGAGTATCAAGATCACGCAATATGAATATGAGCTAGGGCTTGCTGATTGTAAAAGGAATTTACATGGTAGGTTGATACTAAACAAGGGAGAAACACCGGTAACAGGTAGAGACCTAAAAATCAAACCAACTGTTTTGTGGAAGACCAGCAAATCATGGAGGATGGTTTCATTATACATTTTGGTTTATATTTTTTTGAACGGCAAAGAATATATATATATATATATATATATATATATATATATAAAGTTGAGTCACAGTACAATGAGTGATATACCCAATAATGGGGAGAGTACAAGTGGTATTATACCCAAAACACTACAATAAAGGGGCAAGCGAAAATTGCCTAATCCCCCACATTCTAGTAAGTTATGTATCTATCTAAGCAAACAATCCAATGGATATTTGACCCATTCATACTCAGAACACCCAGATGGAATCCCTCTAGCAAGAATCCACCTAAGGCTATGTTTGGTTCGTAAGAGAAAGTGAAAGGAAAGAAAGTAAGAGGAGAGAAAATAAAAGGAAAGAAAAAGAGTAGAAAGTGTGATGATTGTATTGATTGTTTGGTATAAGAGAAAGTGAATGGAAAGAAAGATAAAAGGAAAGAGCTATATTTGTAACAGATGATGGAACTTTTTCTTATTTTTCATTTTGAAACAGATGATGGAAATTTAATATGGTGAAAATAAATTATCAAACACTTAATATATTTTATTAATTTATTGCTTTAACTTTTTTAAATCAACATGGTAGTGTTTTGTAAAAAAACAAAAGATAGAAGGACAATTTTGTCCATTCAAAAAAAATGAGGTCTGCTTTCCACTTTCCGCCCGGTTGAGCGCGGAAACAATTTAGATGTGGGACCCGCCCAAAAGTTTCTTTCCTTTGCTTTGTACAAGTGTACCAAACGGTGGAAAGTGTATCATTCCACTCACTTTCTCTCCTTCCACTTTCTTTCCTTTCTCTTTCTTCAAAACCAAACATAGTGTAAGTGACACATGCTTGATTTTCCCTACCAACTCATGTGTAGACAATTCCTTTCTATAAAAAATGAAAGCATTTCGTGCTTTCCATAAAGACCAAACCATCGCTTGTCATATCATGCTCTAACCTTTCCTTCATGTCTTGCATCTATTGAAGGGAAAACCAAAAGACTCAAAAGAGGAGCATAAATCCGATGGATGAGCCCCTTGCAACCCAATCCATCTATTGACTTCGGCCCATCACCACTAGAGCCACCCTACACGTTCCAAAAAGATGTACCTCCGTCTCCCTCTCCTTCGGACACCACACACAAGGCAAATTTGCCATCAACCCGGCGATACCTCTTCAAAATAAATTGACTCTAGTTGGCAACCTTTGCATAATTAGTTGCCATGAGAACACAATAACCTTTGAGGGCGCCAAACTAGACCATTGGTTTTTCAACACTCTAACGACATTAGCACTAACCTCCGCCTCCGGAAGGATGTTTGTGCTAAGAAATTTATATCCCGCCTTTGCCGAATAAGCCCCATCATCCCCTATGGCACAAGACCATGAGTCATCAACCAAGAGAATATGAGCTCCTCTAATGTAGCTTTCCAATTGTGCAACCAAGTCCTCTTCCCATTGGAACAAATTCCTCCTCCGATTGAAATTCCAAATCCAAACATTGTTTGACCATCGCCCCAAATCTCTAATAACCTCTTGTTGTTGTGTTGACACCGAGAAAAGCCTTGGGAATTCTTCACAAAGAGTTTTTCCCCCCTCCACCTATGGAGCCAAAATTTGGTAGTTCCATCATTCCTCAAATTCCTTACCATAATCTCTCTACACCAATCTGCACCCGGGTCCGATTTTAGACCTCCCAACCGACAAACATCCTTCCACCATAATGAAGCAAAATTTGAATTTACCCTAATGGCCAAATCGGATGAAACTCCAATATCATCCCCATATTTTGCCATCAAGACCAATAGACCAATTTCCAAATCATTTCATTTGAAGATAGTAGGCGCCACCTCCACGTTATTAATAATGCAATATTAACTGATCTTAGGATTTTAATTCCTAATCAGCCACACTCATTTTCAAGACACACTTATGACCACTTCACCCAAGCAATTTTTTTACCATCTCGCTCCACCCCACAAGAAGTTTCTTTGTATTGCTACTATTTTCTTCCACACACACTCGGGCATCCGCATATAGGACATATAGAATGTAGGGATAGATGCTAATACTGAGTTTATCAAACCAAATCTTCCGCCTAAGCTCACAAACCTATTTTTCCAAGCATTCAACCTATTTTGTAGCACCTCAATAACTGGCTTCCAAGTTACTACCTTACTAGAATTTGCTCCCACCGGTAATCCAAGATAAATGAAAGGCATATCCCCAATTTTACAATTTAGGAATTTGGCCGCCTCTATCATGAAGGTTCCATCCACATTCACCCTAATTAATTGGCTTTTCGCAAAATTTACTTTTAAACCAGACATAACTTCAAACCACCTAAGGATAGCCTTCATACACCACAAGTTTTCAACATAATCATCACCGATGAATATAGTATCATCCACGTATTGTAGGTGGGAAATTAAGACATTGGAGTTATTGACAATCATAGGCTTGAAGAAATTCAAAGAGACCGTCTTATGTATTAAAAGATCAATCCCCTCGGCCACCAAAAGGAAGAGAAATGGTGCCAATGGGTCTCCTTGCTTAAGACCTTGTTTGATGTTTACTTCATGAGTAGGACTTCCATTCACCAAGACGGAGAGACTACAGGCAAAGACACATGCTCTCATCCACAATATCCAATTACTTCCAAAAACCAAAACGTCGTAACATGTACTCAAGAAAATTCCAATTAACTGATTGTACGCTTTCTCAAAGTCGACCTTGAAAATTAGGCATTTCTTTTTTGCTCTCTTCACAAAATCAACCACTTCATACAACGATAGTACCCCATCCACAAGTTTCCTACCTTTGATAAAAGTTGATTGGTTACTCGAGATCAATTTCCCCATAACTTGCCCAAGTCTTGTTGCCAACACCTTCGCTAGAATTTTGTAGACGCTCCCTAGCAAAGAGATAGGCTGGAATTTCTTAATAGAGTGAGGATTACTAACCTTTGGAATAAGTGTGATGAAATAAGCATTAAGACTCTTCGGAAGTTTTCCAAAGGTGTGAAATTCTTCAAAAAAATGTCTTCAAATCCCCTTTTACCAACTTCCAAGAAGCTTTGAAGAATTCCCCATTAAAACCATCGGGATCGGGACTTTTATTACTATCGGAATAAAAAAAAAAACTCTCCGAATTTCCTCTTCTTGGAACCCAGCCTCAAGCATCCTCGCCTCCTCGAGAGAAAGAGTCGGAAATTTAATACCTTCCAATGTAGGCCCGTTCCACTCATCCTCCGCAAAATGTTTGTCAAAATAAAAGACAGTCTCCTCTTTAATATTTGATGGCTTCTCAATCCAAACCTCCCCCTTCTTAAGAGCCACAATTGCATTTCTTCTTTGTCTTCCATTCGCACACGCATGGAAAAATCTTGTGTTTGCATCGCCTTCTTTAAGCCATCTTGATCTAGCTCTTTGAAAATGGATGTTTTCCTCACTTTTCTACAATATAACCAAAGTTCCTCACAACTTTCTATCCTAAACCTTTTCTCTTCCTCGGTAAATTCGAAGCTTTCCCCTCTAATCTTCAACGCCTTGATTTTCTCCGTTAATGAGGATATCTTGTTGGTATAGGTAGTATTGGAGTGTTCACCCATAAATAATGGTCAATGTATATTTTTTAATAAAAAATTAGAAATTTGATTAGGAAATTTTAGGATAATTTAGTAACTTTGATAGAAATTAACTTTATTGTATTATTATATTATTATTATTATTATTATTATTATTAGTATTAAAGTCAGTAGTATATAGTTTATGTTTCTATTTCTATATTCCTATTTTTATGCGTAATTTTATTTTTTCTATAATTTTTTTATTGACTATTTGATTCTTTTTTATTATATATATATATATATATATATATATATATAGAATTAACTATTTTATTCTAAGGGTTTGTTTGAATTGACTTATTTTTGAGCTTATGCGAAATAAGTTATGCAAATAAATAAATTTTATGTATAATTATAAGTTTTTCAAGATAGTTTATGAGAAAATAGCTTATAAAAATATAATTTTTGTCAATAAACTCTTATGAATTAACATAAAATATATTTATTTGCGTAAACTATTTTCATAAGCTCAAAAATAAGTCAAATCCAAACGGGCCCATATTTCTATATTACTATGATCTATTTTATTCTTATTTTTAAGTATCTAATCTTTTTATTATATTTATCTTATATTTTTTTATTCATGTCTTTTGTTGCTATTTTTATGTGTATTGTAATGCCTCAAACTACTTTCAGGATGAACGACTGACCCCACAAACCAACACGAGTCTTTTCAGCGAGTTTTGTCCTCACTTGCGAGCTTTCCGGGAAACTTCCCAGAAGGTCATCCATCCGAAGACTACTCCAAGTCAAGCACGCTTAACTGTGGAATTCTTATGGAATGAGATACCGAAAAGAAGATGCATCTTGTTGGTATATGTAGTACTCATCAATCCTTATAAGTCTTCCTTCAACCTTGCAATCTCAAACCTGCACAACCTTAGGATCCCTCTAATTCCGATGTGAATTCGGTTTTGCCTAGAAGCTGCCAGGAGCCGCACATTGACATGCCTCATGCACCGGCTACCACTTCTTGCGCCCTCGTCAACCTCGGGTGTTACATGTATCATCTTTTTATTGTATTTCTCTTATATTCTATTTTTTTTAGTGAGATTGTTGAGTTGATTATATTCATATCTTTTGTTGCTTTTTTTTATGCATATAGATTGTTATTTTGTTGCTATCTATGATTTGTTTTATTCTTAATTATTGTATTTATCTTATATTCTTTCAATATTTTTTATATATTTTTTTTAGTGAAATTACAATGAAGGATATAAAACTTGAAATGTGATTAAAACTAAAAATAATAAATTACTAAATTTAGTATTAAGAAATTTTGTTTTTGTTTTTTTAGTAGTAAGCAATTTTATTATATTAGAAGTAGATAGATTGGAGTCTTTCTAATCAACATACTTTCACGGCCACTTTTCAAAATTTGTTGATTGACACAGCTGTACTACAATTTATTATTTTTTGACTCACGGCAAATAGAAATATGGGTAAATAGGTTTATACCCCATGTTAAGTAGGGAA
Source organism: Trifolium subterraneum (assembly GCA_951799995.1). Taxonomy (NCBI): domain Eukaryota; kingdom Viridiplantae; phylum Streptophyta; class Magnoliopsida; order Fabales; family Fabaceae; genus Trifolium; species Trifolium subterraneum. Next base: position 53,056,232 of record OX637462.1, read on the forward strand.
CTTTTAGTTTACCTCCTGCAAAAGAAATTTTTTTATTATTCTATGTAACGTGAAGATTCTCTGATTTAATTTACCCCCTTCATGGAAAATGTTGATTTAAAATTTAGCGAGTTTTGGTTTATCCTACTGACTAATCATGCCACATCATTATTTTTGTGGAATCTTATGTCAACATTTTTCATGAGGGGATAAATTAGAGAATTTTCATATTACTTGTGGTAATAAAAAAAATTGAAGGAAGTAAACCAAAACTCGCCTACTTTACAGGGGTAAAAATCTATTTACCCTATAAATATCTAACAAAATATTATGCAATATATAGTGTAATAGTACATATTTTCCAAAAATAAAAATTCTCTTTTAGTTAAAGAAATGATTTTTTAGTTAAACAAATGATTTTCGTATTTAGTTTTTCTTTTCTATTTTTTGTTAATTTACCGTTTTAGGGGAACATTATTTATTTTGATTTCTCATCTCGGTGTAATGTTTATTTAACTCGAATTGAAAAATTAATTTTTATTCATTGCAAATGAAATCAACAACTTTGATGTCGTCAACGTACATTACATTACATTTACATATCAAAAACATGTGTACCTCAGACACTTCAAGTCATATCTGTAACGTAATTAATAAACCTTTTTCTAACTACTGCTTTCTAACAGCATAGATTCACCTAACTGTTTACAGTTTTCTTGCTAATATCTTCAAGCAACCTAACTAACTATAACTATAGATTTCCATGGTAACTTGCAACAAAAGCAACCACAAGTAACTCTGTTCAGCATTATACTTCTACTAATTAATCATAGAGCAAAATGTATGTTATGTTCATTCATATGAATATGGTTTTTGGCAATTCAGAAATCCACCCTTCTTCATCAATATAAGATATATTCAAGAATTTATCAAGTTCAGGTCCACTCATGTGCTTCATCCATTTCACACGATTTGATTTGTCTGCTCCTGGTCCTCTATTTCCCTCCTCCACAAAAGTAAGGTTTCCTCTGCAATTAAGTATATTTAATATATTGTCAGTATAAAATAGTTTTAACCGGTTGCCGCTAAGTAATAACTTAAACGTATGTACTAAAAAAAATGGCTAAATTGCACTTTTAGCCCCTATCTCTAACTTTCACAAACTTGTGATTTTGGTCCTTTAACTTTTAAAATAGCAATTTTAACCCCTAATTTTCACAAATTTGCGATTTTGGCCTACTGACCAAGTCAACATACATGTGGCAACTGACAAGTAACTCACATGCCTCGTCAATATGTCTTACTACGTGGACAAAGACTCACATGACACATCAACATATGTGTTAAGCCATATTGATGTAACACGTGAGTCATTGTCCATATGACAAGATATGCTAGCGTGGTATTTGAATCATTTACCACATATGCGTTGACTTGGTCATTAGAATAAAAACGTGTAATATAATCTTACTCATGGCCAACAAATTCTCTAGGACCCCAACCCTCAGGTCTAACCACATCAGATAGGTATGAATCAGATATGATGACTCTTGCATAAGGACCCATTGCCCTTCCAAGTTGAGTCTTTCCTCCTGTCCCAGAAATGTTGCAATTTTTAAACACAAACCCACTTGTATCATTTGGTGAATCCCTTTCATGTGCTGTAATAACTCCATTCTTTTTTGGACCATACTTTCCCATTGAAAAGAATATTGTACTTGCCTGCATATTTACAACCAAATTAGATTTTACTCCATCTCATATCAAATATAAGTGAAAATAACTAATTTTATATTTATTGATTTTATTTTTGTCGGAGACTGAATTGTCTAATCTAAATTTTGTAAAAGACCAAAATGAATTTTCGTTCTTTATTTTAATTTACCTCAAAGATAGATTGACCATCCCCATATATGAAATCGGTTCCACCTTGAATGTAACAATTATTGTAGTAATGTCGACCATAATCATCTTTTAGGGTATCTTGCACTCCAAGAAAAGCACAATTAAAGAAAACACATTTATCTGCATGGATCCAAGCAGCTTTGGCTTGTGTGATATTATTCACCTCCAACATTACTGGACTGTTCAATGTATTCTATGAAAATATAGAGTACAAAAAATTAATTAAATATTTAATGTTAAAATAATAATTATGCTACAAAAAAATACTACAATTGTTTTGACATAAATAATGTACCGTGAAAGTAATGCCGTTTGCAACTGTGTTATTTGCTTTTGTTACAAATGTGGCATTCAAATGTGAACTCCATTCAATACTTGTTGAATTTCTACCAGCTCCTTCAACATAAATGCATGGCTTGTCTTTTGGAATGAAGACTTGCTCTCTGGATATTGCACAAAGAATATAATGCAATTTGTATCAATGAGTTATACCAAGAAGAAGAAATTATGAGTAAAAGAAGAAATCTATATTATATATTAGTATAAAAACGAGAATAGTATAAGAGAATGTTGTGAACACTCTAACAGGAATTCAAATAGACAAATAAAACTACAAGAAAACACCACCGAGAAAGAAAAAAAATACCCCTCATTAAGAAAGAGACGAAGAGACCGACAATAAATTAATATAATTCTAAAGTTGTATTGTCAAAAAAATATAATAATAATAATAATAATAATAATAATAATAGTTCTAAAGTTGTATAAATATTGCAATGTAAATAGTTTTTACATTGACAATAAATTATAATCGTCATATCAATAAAAAATATTTTATTTTAATTTAAATTAATTCTAAAATCGTATATATAATTAATTGTGACTTGTTCACGATATGTAAAACCTCTACGCAAATACTATATATATTACAATTAAACTCTTTTTTAATTAAACAATCTCTAATAAAAATAATTATCATCACTATTATTTTATGAAAAATTTAATTATCGTCTTATGTTGTTTGAGTGTTAATCCTCTGGTTTTACATAAAATAAACCAATGTATGATAAAAAAATTTACATATATTTATAGTTGAAAAGGAGAAATATACCTATAAACACCAGGAGAAATTTGGATGTGAATCCATTGAGAGTTTCCTGTAGGAACAGAATCTATGGCACTTTGAATTGTTGTGAAATTTGATGTGCCTGATTGACTAACAACAATGGTCTTGAAGGGATTGCTACAATCTTTTGATTCACAAATATCAAAAGCAAGGACTACAAATATTAAAAAGAAAGCAAATGATTGTAGGGACTTCATTTTTTGTTCTATTCAGAGTGTAATGTTAATCTTGTGAAAACTAAACATAATCATAAGACTTTATGGAAGTAACAAAAAAATGTTAACCATGTTAATAGAATGAAGTATTCAATTCACTTATTATTAATAGAAATAAATTACTCCCTCCTAATATCATATATTTTATTTATAGAAATAAATTACCGTTCTGTCAAAAAATAAAACATAAATTACTGTTGCTTGTATATATAGCACAATATCCCAGTTTCTTGTTTTTGGAAGAATTCCCTTTTTTCTTAAGTTTGACTGGTAATTTATTTTATTTGGAAAGTTAAAAAACAAAAATTATTCGATTTGTAAATTATTTTTTATTTTAGTTTAAATTAGAAAATTTTATTAAATTTGATGGGATTTTATTTCTTATTATATTTTTTTGACTAAAAATAAAGTTATTCATTCATTCAAATTGATAGAGTACATCGATTCAATACAAATTCAAATTCGCTAAAAATAAAAGGATAAATCTGCAAACAAACTCACGGTATCCATGTTAATAGCATAAAATGACAAATTGCAAATATGACTCTATTAAAGTGTCAGGAATGTCCATGCCTCCAGATCTGTAGTGTTGATGACACCAAAGTCGACATTGATTGGATCTGCATTAGATCGAAATTAATCTTTCAACCTGAAACAAATGAACACCACACGGACAACAAAATACTACACACAAAGACGGGAAACACAATCCTCCACACAAAGACAGAACAACAAAATACATCGTACAAAGACGGAAAATCAAAACAAACATGTAAAAGTCACACTAATTTAATATAACCAAAAAGAAAAAATAATTTGGATGAGTGATTTCAGGTCAAAATTAACCTTAAATCATCTCTCTCCGATAGACCAAGAAGGAAAAAAGTGATGACTGCTAGGTTAAAATAGAAGAAGAAGAAAATAAATCATCCAATTTTATATTTAGTAAATATAAAATTGGGTGATTTTTTAGCGAAACATTTAGTGATTTCTTAAATATGTTAAACTAGAATGGTTTTTTCTTTACGCCCTAGAATGGCTTTAGGATAATGTTTTTGAGGTTTTGATAATAACAATGTATAAATTTACATCTCAAGGACCATGGATTAAAGCGACCGTGTTTGTTTGACAACTACTTCTTGACAAAATTCCAACTCGAAGTAATTTACAACGTAGGGGAATGATTTTGGAGGTTCAGTCATGAGGGTGTGTTCTTTGTGATTTGGAGGTGGAAAGCTTTAATCATCTTTTCTTGCATTTTCCCTTTGCAGCAAAGGTATGGTACGAAGTGTTTAAGTGGCTTAGACTAATTCTAATTTTACCTCCGGATATTTTCACACTAATGAACTATTTAAGAGGATGTGGATTCCGGAAGGAAGTCAAGAATGTCTACTGCTGGTCTGGAATACTGTTATTTGGTGCTTATGGCATCGCCAAAATCAAGGCATTTTCGGTGAACGAATGGATGATTATACGGTCGTGGTGGAGGAAATAAAGGTACTTTTGTGGCGGTGGTTTTTGAGTACTCCTAAGGTGAACCACTGCCTCCTTTATGTTCTGCTGCTAAGATGCTCTGTTTTCACGTCTTTCTGCCTCTGCTACAGTGTTAATTTTTTTCTGGTTTTAGGCAGTAGGTGCTTTGGTCTTTCTAGGGGGATGGTAGCATCTCTTGTGAGTGGGGCTGCAAGGTTTTAGTTTTGTTCTTAGTTCAAGTTTTGGGGCCTTGTGGGTTTTCTCTGGAGGTGGATTTGTACATAGTTTTTTTGGTCTATTAGTGTTGTGTTCCGTGGTTGGTATCTATCTATAGTGGGGGATTTTGTGCTCTTTCCTTCCACTTCTTTGTAATTTTACCTTATACATGGAATTAACTTTTATTATATATAGAAATAATTACACATGAAACAAAGGTAGACGGGAAATAAACTGTGCCTCTAAACTTTTCTATATAGCAAAACCTAATATTTGAAAAACTACATTCATAGACCTAGGCGACACAACATTACTATGCATGACCTTTTGAACTCTTTCCAAAAGGTTTACATCCTCTGGAGCGAGAAAGCAACAAAAAAAAAAAAGGACCATAGATTAAAAATCCACTTCTAATTGTAAAAATTTGCATCTCAAGGACATGTTGAATGCACTACAAAAGTCAACTTTAGATGACAAAAGTCAATTCTAATGGCTTACAAGTTCTCAAGACTGATGTGGTTCTAATTTCTAAAGAAGAATGCTTTTGAGAAGAGCCAAAAAAATCATAGTTTTGAGCAAGATATCTCAAGAAGAATCAAGAGGACCTTCTGCATCTAAAGAACGAGTTTTGAAGATTGGTTAAGTTAAAGACAAGTTCTGAAGTTGGAGCGAGATTTTGAAAAGACCAGGCTTCACCAAGATTTTGAAGTGATAGTAACAAGTATTGTACTTCTCTGAAGAGCCTGCTCATAGGACTAACACATTCTCCAAGCATTTTGTCTTTGTTGCATTAAATGCACATAGCGAGCATGTTCTCAGTCAACGATATTAAAAGAGTTCATTTCCAAGAAAGCTACAATGGATCATTCCAAGCACAGCAAATGATTTGTTTATCAAAGTAGATGGTCTGATCAAAAGGAGAAAGGTTTCCAACTTTCAAGATAGCTTTCAACGGATCTATATCCAAGCTGGTAGAGTCTTCATCAACGATTCTATTCAACTCCCCTATTTATATGGAACTCTGAGGAACTTAAAGAATTACAATTCTTAAACACAATCTCAGAATTCTAACAAGCTCACAACTCTCCCTAATTATCTGTGAAGTAAAAATACTTAGATAGAATTCTTACAAACTAGCTTGAATCTTAGAATATTTAAGTAGTTTAGAAACAAACACCACACTTGTTGTTAAAGCTTACCATTCTTTGAGTCACAAGTGTAAGCAAAATGCCAAACAATCTTTGTATAACCTCTTATTGAAAGTCCTTAGTTGTAAGGTAAGGAAGGTCTCTTGATCAATGGTATCTTGAGTAACAAAGTCTTAAAATGAGTAGTATCTTGAGTAGGAAGTCTCTACTCCAGATCAGGTTGCAACACGTTTAATATTGTGTTTATATAGCAACTTGGAATTTTTTGTTGTTTACAATCTACTATTCTTTTTTGAACTGTCACAGTGCAATAAATTTGAAATTAGATTTCGTTATTCACAACCTTTCTACCACAGTACAACAAGTGATTTGATTTGTACTACTTTTTCCAATAGTGAGTTGATATGTATATTTATCTTGTTTATCTTGTAGGAAAATCATGGCTCTATGGATGAAGTACACTTGTTTGATAACTCAAAAGAGGAGGATGAAGACAATTGTTTGATGACTTGAAAGTGGAGTCATTAATGGTTTTATTTTCTTTTATTTTCTTGTGTGATAAAGAATACAAGCATTATAATTTATACCTTTCTACTTTAAGTTGAGCTTTATTTTTTTTTAAAAACTATACTTGTATTCTATTGTCATTCCAAAGTACGTACAAAAAAATACTTTGGAATGACAATAGAATACAATTGTATAGTTTCTTTAAAAAATAAAATTCAACTTACTAATAAGGATGTAGTTTGGTTATTTGATGTAATAAATTATAGGCAATGTCAAATTGTTGATATATATTATGAAAGTAATTTTGAGTTTGATGATTTTATTTGCTCTCACTATAAAAAACACGCTTTTTAACCATGGTCAAAACCGTAGCTAAAAGTGCAATTGACCGTGTCTAATGAAGTTTGCCACATTAATTTTGAGGGTGGTGGTGATCTATCACGGTGTTGTAACATTTAGCCACAGTTAAATTTGGTATTTGCCACGGCAATATAAAGCGTGGTAACAATTTTACAGCCACGGTTATTCATCAATTAATGTAGTAAATTTTTAACATTTGTATATAGCCTCCAAAAATTCAGGGTCAATCCTATTGTAAAGGACTATAAAAGGTATGTAAGTCTCCAACATTTAAAATAAAATTGACATGACAAAGCACAACCATGCTCATGCTAAAGGTGGATCTGTCGATATAGGTTGAACCATATCCATCAACATGTCATATGGATGCTATGTCGAATTTTTCCCTTTCTACCTGCGTGTTTCTTTTTTACCCCCAACATTTCCATTTTGGTCCTTGGATAAATATTTCCGAACGCGTTTTACGAATTTTTTTCCTTGGAAAAAGACTTCGGAATATGTTTTCCGAATTTGAATTAGAAAAACTTCAAAAAATCTCGGAAAACGTGTTTCGAAGTTTTTATACAAGGACAAAAATGGAAGAACGGGGGTAGAAAGTCGAAACGAAACACGGGGGGTGGGGAGAGAAAAATTCTGCAATGTCGTTCATGTTAAATATTTGATTGCTTAAACTAAAACCCACAGGTTCAATGTTATAAGTTCCTATCTGTTCCTCTTTAAATTTCTTCTGACGTCGGATTTAGCGTTCATATTTAACTGTATTTTTGGTATTTTGAGGGTATGATTTGTCAATTATACTCATTGTCAATTACATTTATCTTTTTCAATAAAACTAAATATTACTATATATTTGAAAAACTAAAGTTTTTTTAAAAAAAAAAAAATCGGTACATGACATATTAAATTTTTGTTTTTTTGTACTTAACATATTAAATTTATTGGAAAAAAGAAAAAAGAAAGTGTGTGCAAAACAATAAGAATTTATTGGTGGATTAAAATAAGTATATAATAGAAAGATAAAGTGCAAAAATACACTTCGTTAATTTGGTGTTATTATTCTAAAAAGAGATTTAAAAAGGGATGGAGGGAGTATGTTTAAGCGTTGGGAGTTGGGTAGAGATCTCTTATCTCTTATATTATAAGTTTAGTCTGTTTTGCTATTGCTAACCCTAATTTTTTCCTGCTCATTTTTCCTCGAATTTTACCCTCAATATTGATTTATGATAGGTACAGTCCTAAGTTGGATGGGTTAGCTAATGGTGGTTACAAATCTCTCGCACTAATATATATCTTTCACACCAATATTGATTTCTGGTAAGCACAATCCTAAAAAATACCTAACCTTAATTTTTTTCATACTAGTTTTTACTATAACTAGCAACCTTTATGCATCAAATATTCAAATTGAGAAATTGAACACCGTCTACTTGCTTTTGGACTATTATTCTTTATCATTCATGGCTGACATATATATACTTCATTGGCTGCTCTCTCTCTTGAAAAAAATTATTTGAAAGTGAAAATTTGTGTGGCAAATACGCGGAGTCTTCCTGGTAAGCACATTCATATATATATATATATATATATATATATATATATATATCCAAATTTATTGTTGAACTATTGTTTAATGTCACTCAATTTTTTCCATATACCTTTCAATATTGCAATTTTCATATTTTATTTTATTGTTACATAATATGGCTGATTAGACCCGTGCACCACATGGGTTAAAGTTCCAATTATGTTCGAGTGCAAGACAGGAAAAATTGTAGCCCACCAAGAGCAAATCTAAAATATTATTATTCAAAAAATTATTTAGATATTTAAATAAACAGATTTTTTTATAATAAAAAAACTAACTGATTATAGCTTATCTTATTCCATTTGGTCTACATTATTGTTTATATTTTTTTTTTTTAGATTATATTTTATCTTTTAATCTTAACTATAAAAACGAAATACGAAATAAGATAGTTCCCTTAATTATCTCTTAAGTTGTTACTAAAAGTTAAGATAAGAAATAATCTATAAATATGAATACATGATCAGTTAAAGTAAGAATACATCAGAATTTTAGGAGGATTGGAATTCACATATTGAAGAACAATTGGTAAGCATTTTAACTCATCTTATATATGCATTAAACTTCTTTTTTACTGAAAAATTTCACCTTGTTTATTTTCTGAATGTACATTTTTTTGGTAGTGTTTAACACAAATTTGAATACGTAATAGCTTATGAAAATCTTAAGTGAAAGGATTTTCAGTAACAAATATGTTATACACAATACCAAAGATAAATAAATTTCACAAATATCGTTTTAGTAATTCATAACCCCTTTTATTGTTTAAGTTATTAGGTTTGATATAGTAGTGAGGAATTTGAGTAATGTTTAGATAATATGTTAAAGGTCATAAGTTCGATCATCAGTTCCATCATAAAAAATAAATAAATAAATAAGGAGTACTTCCAATCCATTAGGCTGATTAAATTTATGTAATCTAATCTTGAATTTTATTTACCATGTTATTTATTTGAGAGTAAGTAGGTCAACAGTGGCTACTAATAAGGATCAAGTGCAAATTCTTTTTTGTTTGTCCCGTCCTTACTAGTAAAGTCAGACTAATAATTATTTCATACAAAACTTTAATTTGGACTCTCAAACAATTTGTCATCCGATGAAATTCATTGTCTACTTTAATACAATCACTAGGTTAAAGAATTATTTATAAAGAATGAAATAGTATATAGGCCCCTCGTAATTTACTTTATTTTTGTTCTTGGTTTTTGAATTACTTCTTGCACAAGTTTTATCTCCTTCTTCTAATTTTCTTTCTCTTTAACATATTTGTAATTTTCTTTCTCTTCTAATTTTCTAATAATATATTATTTATACACTTTAATTCATAGAAATTAGCCGTTTTGACCAAGTTTTTTGTTTGTGTTTATATATACTAGCTGTATAATTTTAATAAACAATAATATTAATATTATTGACTATTATCTTATTGATCAATAAAAATAAAAAATTTATATACACCAAGATTTAAGGTGTTTTGTTTTCAGTTTGTTATCATTGTTTTGCTAGAGTTTGTTATTATTTCTAATTCTATTAATTATTTTTTTAAGCTGTGAAACTACACTATCAAAGTTGGTTCCTAATTTTAATAAAATATAAACAGTACGTTCAACTTTTTTCCGTCTAATTTTTTTAAATGAAAATCATAATATCTTGGTTCAACTTTTATTGACTTTGGAGAGTGATACAGGTAAAATTAGTTAAAGTTGGTGCTCATATTCAGAACAGTCAAATTGTGTCAAGGAAGAAAATTCAGCTTTCAATGTTGAAAATAGAATCTTTTAATACTGGCTTCGAAACCTATTCAACATTTATCTATGGTCTAAATTCGAACTCAATTGAAGTCCCACCATCGCCTTATGATGAGGAGGAAATCACATTCTTCCCTGGCTTTGTTCAAATTCAATACAGGTCATTGAAATTAAAATCTTTCAATACCGACTTAGAAGACCGTTCAACATTTATCTCTAGTCTAAATTTGTCTGATGAGAAAAATTTTATTACATACGACGGGCCTTTCTTGACGTTTGATGCCCCGAAAAGCAATTTGATTGAAGATGATTTAGATAGTTCAAACTCAAATATGATTAAGAATCTAGGAGAATTTATACTCGACGATGACAACGACCATGATGACAATTATAATGGTGATGATGAATATGATGATGATGACGACGACGATGACGACGGCAATGATGACGTATGATTACCTTATGGGTGATATTCTGGTACAACTAAGGCAGCATGAGTGTATGAGTTAGAGTTGCTTTGCTTCTTACGCAGCAGCAGTAGTAGCAGGATGTAAGTCAGGGATAATTCTACTAGTAGTTGAGATGAAGAAAACAATGTTAATTAGCATAGAGTATGTGACAATTGTTTGCTTTAAATTTTTATATTTTAGTTATCCATTAAGTGAATACAATTACATATGTAGCATGCTATTGTCAGTTTCATATTTATTGCATTTTTTTTACTAATTATTCTTTTCCTTGTTAAAATAATAAATGTTTATTGCATGTTATTTTGTAGTTTATTCTTTAAAAAACAAAAAATAATATACTATTAATAATGTAATACAATAAATTTACTAAATAAGAAATTTCATATTTGTTGCTTTAAAGGAATAATCTTATTCCATTTAAATTTCAAAAACTTAAGAACTAGCGTATAACATAGAAAAAAGTATGAACAACAAGATTTGTTTGTCTCCCATAGAAGTTTAGGTAATCATTTAAGAATGTTTTATAACAGTGTGTCAAAAAAAATAGTGTTCTATAATTAATATAAAATTGAGCAAACTAAATAACGTCTTATAAGTTTTCATCGATACCATCAACAACCGCTTTACAATCGGGTTCGATGGTAACTCGTTGGAATCGTTCTTCTTTTAACCATATTATAGTTTCTTTAAGTTAAATTGTTTCCGCTATTTTCAAAAAATAATTTGATGCTTGTGAATAGTTTTTGCTCGGTTAACTCACCTTCTCTATTATGGAAGCATATGTCGATTTTGTAACTGCTTTGTTGTTGAAATAAAGTTACACCCACATTGCGTTTCACTTCATCAATTTGGATGGCCAAAATCACAGATTGATTGAAATTTCTCAGATGTGGTCCAAAATTGTACAATTAAAAATAGAGGACTAAAATTTCATTTAAGCAAAAAATACTAATCCTATTTTCACTCTATTTTCACTCACTCATGAAATCAGTCCCAATAAATTTTATTTATTTTAGTTTGCTAGCCACCCTATAAATTTTATAATCACCCATATTTGGTCCTTTTTTTACATTTGTTTAACTAAAAAATTGTTATGTTAGGTACTTTCTCTGGTCCTATATATAAGAAACAATTTATTTTTTAGATTCATTGTTAAATTGATGTATCTAAACAATAATATGGTCTAAATACATTAATTTTACAATGAATTAAAGTGAAAAGTTTCTTATATATAGGACTAGAGGGAATATTTTAAATGACATGTCATAGACCCCTAGAAACTTCAATTTAAATATGATATACCACCGTTTTAAGTTCAAAAAGTTGAACAGGAAACCAAAATTGGGTGATTTTAAAACATAATTAAATTCTATTAGTGAATGAAAATAGGAAGACAAAAAAGCCATGAAAAGAAAGCTAGATGTACGGCTGTTCAGTATCATTATTATTGTCTTTCAAAAAAAATATCATGATTATTATCATTTGAAGTTGTTCTCCATTTACCATACACTACGCAAAATTATACCGGAGATCCTTTATTTTATTTTTTTGTAATACTTTGGTCGTTTATCTTTTTTTTGTTACACTTTGGTCATTTATTTTATTTTTTGTAACACTTTGATCCTTTATCTTTGGACCAAAGTGTTACAAAAAAATAAAATAAAGGATCAAAGTGTTACAAAAAAAAGATAAAGGACCAAAGTGTTACAAAAAAAAATAAAGGACCAAAGTGTTACAAAAAAATAAGATAAAGGACCTCCGGTGTAATTTTGCCTATATTATTGGGGGGTTTGGGTTCCCTCCATTTATTATTCCTCCATTTGTCTTCCATTTAAAGAGAGATAGACACAAATAAAAATTAGTGGGACCCAGTTTTAATGGGTCTCACTAGTTTTATTTGTATCTATCTCTCTCTAAATGGAGAACAAATGGAGGATATAAAATGGAGTAAACCTAAACTCATTATTGGGAGGAGAAAGATAGACTTATGTATTAGAGTTCAGATCCTCTTCATTTCCACTTTTTTTTCATTTTCTCCATTACTATATAGTTTTGAAAATATAAATGTAAAAGTGAAGTAGAAATCTTCTCCATTTCTTAAAAGAAATGGCAAATGCAAGTATCAAAATTTAAATTCTCCGTCTAATCTTGAATATTAGAAGAAAAAAAAAAGGCACACTTTTTAAGAAAAGTGGATAAAGTATAAAAAAAATATGTCATTTACTATTTTACCCTTAGTTTAATTTTCAAATCTTGGTGTACTTCTTTTTTACACGGTTTCCAAGGTGTAGGCTTGTAGTAGTATGAAAAAGTAAAACAAAGGGTAAAATTGGAATATTCAAAATAAATGTAATGATTGTAGTAACTTTTTCTTATATTTAAAACTTTGTAAAAAAAAAAATTTGTTTCTTATATATGAGACCGGAGGGAGTATATAAATATTCAAATAATATCAATTATTCTCAAAAGTCGTGCATTTATATTCTTGATTTACATCAAAACTATGGTAATTGCATTTGTCATTTCTTTGAAGAAATGTAGAGGATTTCAACTCGTAAAAATGTGACATTGAGTGGGTTCAAATGTCTTTTATACATTTCAATACGTTTTAAAATTTTGGTAATGGAAGAAATGGAAAGAAGTGGAAACGGAGAGGATGTCAACTCTATGTATTAAAGTATACTCCCTCCTGTCTTAAATATAAGCAACAAAATAAAAAAATTAAAAGTCTCAAATATAAGCAAAAGTTTACTTTAATCATTATGTTTTATGTCATTATTTCAATTTTATCATTAAATTAAATATTGATTCAACCAATAAATGCAATGTTCTACACTTTTCAAGGAGGGTATAATTGAAAATAAAATATATTTTCTCTTCAATCAATGCATTTAATCTACTTTTTAAAGGGTGTGTTTTTTTGAAATTTTGCTTATATATAAAACTAAAGGGAGTAAGTATTTAATTCTTACAAAATTAACCGTCATGTATTGTAAGGATTAATACCCCCTTATCATTTCCCTTTGTCAAAATAAAGGAAGGATATTATTACAAAAAAAATAAAAATAAAGGAAGGAATGTTAATTAAATAAATTTAACTGTCATCTAAGTACCTAAACTCACATTAATAGGATTGTTAGGAATGTTAATTAAACTGGGTGTGACCCGTGCGGCTGGATATATTTTTTATTGTTTTTTCACCATGAATATTCAACTCATTATACCGTCTAATCTGATTTGGAATTTGTGCGTGCGGCTGAAATTAATCTAAACAAATTTTCACAGCCTTCAAAATCTTTCTTAACATAAACATAACCAGCTTCATCAAAATTAACCTTGAGAGTTGAGACAAATCATCTTAAAAGTGCTACCTGCTTCATCAATTTTGGATTCATGTTTGCCATCAACCATTCATAAAGATATGGTTTATTTCTTCAAAAAAAAAATTGTGTATCACCATTGAATGTGAGAAGACTTCTTCACATTCTTAACCTACCTTATTTTTTTCTTCTTAACATACTCCCTCTGTCCCATAATATAAGCAAAAAAAAAAATTTCACACTTATTAAGAAAAGTAAAATGTGATAGTTTGAAATATAACTTTTTGTGTTTTTCTTGAAATAGGTTTCATTGGAAGATATAAAAAAGAATTTTGATTGGTTATTGATTATGGGGAAAAGAATAGAGAGAGTAAATTTTATGAGAATAAGTAAAAGTAAACCTTTGAAATAGTAAAAGTTAGTTTTTTTGCTTATAATTTGGAATAAGAAAAAGTAGATTTTTTTCCTATAATATGGGACGGAGGGAGTAGCTTCTTCAAGCACTTTTTTGTAAAACATCATATTTAATTGAAAGCTCATACAAAAGCACTAGGTACGCCTGCAAGAAAAATGCTAAGGAATATCCTCGTCTTCCGAATACTCTTTAAATATCTTTTAAAAATAGTAAGTTTTTATAAACTTAATACTGATTTAAGCATAATGGGCCTAACAATATTAAGCATATGATTTAGGACAAAAATTCTACATCAAAACTAAATATCAATATTTGTAAATGAATTGAGTTGGAAAGACAACAACTAATAATAAGTGAGAAACATATCAGGATCATAAGTACACTATAACAACGAAGTAAGAGTGACAAACATGATCAAGAAAGGGAGAAAACTTCAAAGCAAACCCATACCAAATTGATTATTTTCCCCCAAGATAAGAATATGAGCTTAGTACAAATGGTTGTTTATAAAATAAAACAATTAAAAAATAAAAAAAAGACAAATAAAATTCATAGATTGTAATAGACAAAGTGTTTATGAATGGCTTTATAACTCTTGTCATGTTTGAGACTCCACAAACCAAATTTGAACTAAAAATGAGAGAATGCTTTGCAAAATTTTCTTTTTCAAGAATAGATACATGAGGGTCAAATTTAATTTATCTGCAATTGAATGGAGCGGTCATAATGTGAATTTTATGTGTATATATTTCATAAAACCACCATCTTCTCACCTTGGAAGTGGCTATTGTCTAAAAAGGTTAACTCACCATTCCTTTTTTATGAATGGTGTGTTAATCCGTTCGATTGTTTAGCTAGATAGCTTTGGGTGGTATAGCGATAGATAGTCCAACTGAGTTTTGACTTGGTTGGTTTTGTTTTGGATTGAATATTACATATACTAGTTTTACCGTGGTTGCCGTTTTAAAAAAAAAATCATTGCCTTGCTTATATATTTACAATGGATATCACTAATTATTAGTTGGTTCGGTGGTGATTGGCGTTGAACTTGGTAGGGAGGACCATAGTTCAATCCCCTACAAACGGAAGAGGTTGGAACCACTTGATGACAGAACTGACTCTCAAACTACAATGGGTCGAATACTTGCGGTGAAAACAAAAAAAATATCTCATCTGGTTCCATCAATTGGGAATAGGGACACAAGCATCACAACAGTTCCCTTGCGAACCTGCATTGCAACAAAAACATTTTAGTTCCAAGAGTAATTAAGAATACGCCTAAAATTTAGACCAACAAAATTCTAACTATATACAGTAAAGAAAAAATAGTCATTCTTTTGTGTTTTTCACATAGATTAAATCTTTCTTTTGTGTTTTTTTTGTGTGATTTGGTCGTCTCAGTGCGACGTTGTTTGATATCCCTTCTTGGTGCGGTGTTTGTATATCCCATCTTGTTGTTCGGTGTTCGTTTGGTTGAATCGGCAGATTAACTTCGGTCAACTACTGATTCACGCAGTGATTAAGTTCGTCTACGATGCAGATCCGGAGGCATAGGTATTCCGGTTAGCCGATTTATGCTATTAACTTGGATGGTGTGAGCTTGTTCGCATATTCATCCTTTTCGTTTTTAGCAGTATTGAATTTGTACTTGAATCTGATGTACTCTACCGATTTGAATGGATGAATATCTTTTATTTTAGTAAAAAAAAAAAAAATAGTCATTCAAATATTTGTTTAGGTCTTGTAACTTGCAAGAAATGCTTTTATAATTATAATAATACATGCTGTTATTAATAGGCATTTACAAATTTGGTATATACATCCAATTTAGGTCACAAGCAAAGAAGGAAAGTTTGGTTTCACTTTCAAGAAACACTAAACATTTTGTGAGATTTGTGAAAAGGATAGGATGGGGATCTCTACCCCTAGACTAATCCTCTTGTAATCTTTTTCTTGCTTTTGGGCTTAGGCATTGCAAATTTGATATATACTTCCAATTTAGCTCATAAGTAAAGAAGGAAGGTTCCTTTTCACTTTCAAGAAACACTAAAAATGTCCAACCATTACAAAAACAACCTGCCACCATTTTATGACTCTTTTGAAAAGAAAACCACATTTAACCAGACTATACATTTCATTTCATGCAGTTCTTCAACACACAGAAATTGCCTAAAATTATATAACACAGCATCATGGCTTTTTGAATTAAGTCTCCAAATGGCAAGAATCAAAATTATGCCAAGAATAGGGACTAAAACTAATATCATTAACAGGCTCCAAGTTGTAAACAAAACAGACATCAAGCTTGACGACTTGAGTACGACAATAATATAATCCGGCCCTTCTTCCTAGTACTGGTCATCATCATGTGGCAAAAACTATCTGTCGTCATTCAAATTATGAAACTGCAATTTTGACATCTATTCGCCTGACTTAACGTGTAACAAGCTAACCAGTTTAATTAGAAAACAATACAAACTACGTTCTCAACTCCATTTGATACATTGCCAAAGCAGATAAGAAAACATAATCAACTCCAAAAAGTTAAGCAACCAATTTTGTATACATTTAACTTAAAAGCTTATCTAATTACCGTATAATTTTTCAAACATATTTTCTTTTAGCCGTCTTTCCTTCCCTTCTTATGGGTAGACTTCCCCACAGTCATGTTTTTTTAGGGTTACTCTTTCGAAGGACTCAGCTACGTTTTCCACTTCTTTGTTGTTTAGCTTCTTCCCGCTTTCCTCAAAGTCAAGACATTGTTCTTTGCTCTTAGCATTTCCTTTGTTTTGTTCCACTTTCACTTCTTTGCCTTTTATCGGTTCTGATTCTTCAACTATGCTACTGCTTGTGCAGGCAAAGAGGGATTTGCGACAACTGCTAGAATTACTGTCCTTCTCCTCATAGTTAGTTTTCGGCGGCGGTGATGCCTTTAACCATGGTCCAAATGAGTATTCCTTTTCCTCAACTTCCCCAAAACCCTCCTCTTCTTCTTCATTATATTCACATGTCTTCTTTTGGTGTCCGATCCTCCCACAATTGAAGCAAAATGTGGGCAGTCTCTCATACTTAAAGAAAACTCGGAGACTCCTACCTTGGTAACAAACCACAGTACCTCTCATCAACGGCTTTTTCAAATCCATCAAAACCCTAATCCGAAGAAAACTCCCTGTTCTGTAAATTTCACGCTGATACGTTTCTTCATGTACTCCAATAAAGTCTCCAATCTTCTTTGCAATCGAATCAGAACGCAATTGCAATGGCAAATCATAAATCCTTACCCAAAACGATACTTTGTGCATATCAAATTCTGCAGGCTGTTCTTCACCTGTGATTTTCTGGAGAATGATGAGATTTTTATCAAAGCTCCATGGTCCATTCTGTAAAACATTCTCGGCATCTTTCTTTGTTGAAAACCTAAATAGGTAGAGGTTTTTGTTAAGGTCTTGAACTTCAACTGGATTCCTCAACTTCCATGATTGGATTGTAGTTTGCTTGAATGCTTTTGCATTATAGCTAGTATTAGTCCAAAGCTTGACAGCTAGTGTACGACAGAATAGCCCGTCTTTGTACACTTCTACTTCATCAACAATGAGACCTTTATTTTGTTCCATTACCACTTCTTCACCTTTTCTCGTTTCCAAGTCTTCAACTTCGCTACTACTTGTGTAGGCAAAGAGGGATTTTCTACAACTACTAGAACTTCTATCCTTCTTCTCCTCGTTGTTAATCTTCGGTGGTGGAGATGCTCGCAACCATTGCCCAAACGAGTATTCCTTTTCCACAACTTCCTCACAACCCTCATTTTCTTCATCTACATTTTCATCACACACCTTCATTTGATGACCTATCCTCCCACAAATGAAGCAAAATCTCTGAAGTTTCTCGTATTTAAAGAAAACTCGAATATTCCTCCCTTGATAACAAACCAAAGTCCCTCTAACTAACGGCTTATTCAAATCCAATAAAACCCTAATCCGAAGAAACCTCCCCATTCTATAAACATCACGTTGATCAATTCCTTCATAAACCCCAATAACATCTCCAATCTTTTTCGCAATCGAATCCGACCGCAATTTCAACGGCAAATCATAAACCCTTACCCAAAACAATATTTTATCCATATCAAAATCTTCAAGTTGTTCTTCACCTGTGATTTTCCGGAGAACGATGTGACTTTTATCGAAACACCACGGTCCGTTATTGAAAACATTATCAGCGTCATTCTTTGTTGAAAACCTAAATAGATAAAGGTTTTTGTTTAGGTCTTGAACTTGAACTGGATTTTTCAACTTCCATGATTGGATTGTGGTTTGTTTGAAAGCTTTTGCATTGTAGGTGGTGTTAGTCCAGAGCTTGACAGCTAGGGTACGATGGAATAGTTCGTCTTTGTAGGATTCAAATTCGTCGATATTGAGGCTTTTTTGTAACTCTTGGTTTGAAAATTTGAAATTCTTCCATTGTTCCATTTTCCTGGTTGTGTGTTAAACGAAACTATTCGGGTCGGGTTGGGCAAGCGAACATGGGGGAAAGTTACAGAAAAGTTTTTTTTTTTTTACTCGACAGAAAAGTTAGATTAGAAGATGCAGTGGGGAATGTTGGGAGCGGCGGAGAAAATCTTTGAAATTTTATTGAATGAAAAAGGTTTGTCTTCCCAATGCTATAAAAGCATCAACAATGGTAGATCTTAAGCTTTTAAGAACCGGTTCTTAATAAGATCTACCATTGGAGCAGTACAATTTTGAATTCTTAATAAGAACCAATTCTTATATAAGAGTTCTCTCTCTCCTCTGGGGCCCACCTTAATTTTCATTAAAATATTTTTTTTATGGGACCCGCTTACTTTTATATATTATTAATAATTAAATGATTAATTAAACATATATTATATGCATGCATTATATTGCATAACATGATTGTGGAAGATGAACGACACACGTACGCCGGTCATTTTAATTATTCTTATGATCAACATCCCAACAATGATGTTTCAACAAGTGACACACATAATGGTCCTCATCCAAATCTCGCACCATACCTTCAAAGAAGAGCACAAATTCAAGATAGACGAAATCATCTTCAACTTCAACATGATCTTATCGAGCATATTTGGCAACGTTTTGGGCATGACGATCAACAAAATTAGTTATTTTTAAAATTATGTAATGTTATTTTAAATTATTTTTTAATTATGTAATTCTTAAATTTGGCAATATTATTTTAAATTAATTTTCGAATTTTAATTATTATTTTGAATTATAAAAAAATAGTACATATTAATTTTGTAATTTTATAATCCAATTAATTTAATAGTATAAAATATGAATTATTAAATAATAAGTTATTGTGATGTGGAGTTATTGACGGGACCCATTTAGAACTTTTGAAGAGGTGCTGGGTTGGAGAGATTGAGTGCTTATTAAGAACTATTATTAAAAAATAATAAATGAGTGATGTGTACAAGTGGGACCCAGTTAAGATCCCAAACTTGGGGAGCTCCATTGTTGATGCTCTAATAGTTTAGTTTAAATAGTAGAGAAAAATAAAAATAATAAATCTATCGAAAAGATAGTAAAAAAATAACAAACTCAGATAAATAAAAATAACAATTATAGCTAAAAGAAATTAAAAGAAAATAATAAATTTAGCTAAAAAAAATAATAAATCTAACTAAAATATAGTAAAATCAAATCTAGCTAAAATAATAAAATACTAAAGAAACTCTCCTGCATCAGTCTTATCTACCTCGAAAGAACTTGACCCCTAGTTCTCATCTTGATAAAGAGTCTCATATGTCTGATATTGGCTCATGCGTTTATTATAGTAGAAACTTAGCATTGGTTTTACTTTAATTACCAAATTATCATTCTGATAAAGAGCTTCCCTTGCATGTTGACTCATTCAATGAATAAGTGACCACCCTCTTGGATCTCACTGAGTGAAGTGAGAGGACATGTCTCGTGTCAACACATCCAAATGACCATCGGGGTCCAATTGCTCAAAGATGGCACACGGAATTGAAAATTTATCACAAAAAGACGTTTGACACCCACCTTCAGTTAACATGCTTGAGCAAATGTCACTAACACCAAGTTCACTAACTAGGCAATAATCTTTGTACTGGATGAGGAAAGTTTGAGAATTCCAAGTATCAACTTCAAGTGGCTCCACAATTTGAACATGGAAAATTAAGTGTATCACTCTGAAACATCCGTGCTAATAAACATTGGACCCAAACAACATGAATAGCATTATTATCCACCCCATGTGAACCAACTTTGTCCTTAAGGTTGTAGAAGGTATTCCAACATTTCCAATTCTTATATGATAAGAAAGTAATATGTCATCCCTGCTGATAAAACTAATTTTGGAAGTGGTAAAGCTCATTGTGAAACATTGCGTATTCAAATAGTTTAATAAGTAGATAGAGGCAATACTCATAATCCTCATGAATAATGGTTACATCCTTCACTCTACCACATTTAGACTCAAGTTTGCATCTAAAGGTTAGAAAAGCCTCGTGATAATTGTCACACCAAACTATTGACTGTGTCTCTAAACCTTTGTAAATCTTCCAACAAATAAATAATATTTTCTCTTTTCAAACAATTTTCCACCTATGTTATGCATATAAGCTCTACTACCACTGTTATGAGTTTGTCTGGTTCGGGGTTTTGGAGGAGAAGGGAGTGAACATTTGAAAAAAATTGTGTTTGGTTCAATTTTTCAGAGCAAAGAGGGAGAGGAGGAGAGGAGGTGAAATTTGATCCTTACAATTTTATTTCATTCTCAATATTATCTTCAATTTTATTTTTAATTTCCAAAATTATCCCTTTTATTTACTACATTTTATTTGTATTCAATTTTAATTTTACTCTCATTTTTTATTCTAGTATATTTTGTTTTAGTTAATTTCAATCATTAAATTTTTTGTTAGCAACATTGGTTTTTTTTCTAGGAACATGGCAATATTTTTACTCTTCTTCTCGTTATTGTCATTGTCATTAGGGTGATCATATACGAACCAATCCAAAAGTTAAATCGCAAATCGAACCAATCCAAACTGAAATCGCAAAAAACCGAACCAAACGGAATCAAACTGCAATAATAAACTTAAATCTATCAACTAATAGCAATCAATCTATTATCTAATCCAACTTAACAAACTCAACATAAATTGAGTACATAAAACAGTATGATGTCAAAACATATCAGAATGTTTATACACACACATATATTAACTACAGTAACAAATTATAATACAAAGTATGTAAACTCCCCTCCATTAAAATCCCTCCCCTTCTTCCGTTGAATCAAACAGAAAGAAAAACGATATGAAGACCAAAAAAACAAAAATCACATAAAACTCACACAGATCTAGTATTTATATCTCGGACACTACAAATTTGCAAAGTAACAATTTTAAATTATTATTTTTGAACGTAAGAGCAACTATATAAGTAAGTTTGACACCACACTTCTACCAAAAACCTTAAGACATTAGGTTGATGGTTCCTCTCACTTATAAAATTCAACTTCCATGTTTCTAAGCAATGTGAGACTTAACCTCGCATTTGCCCCAACAATCTCCCCCTCGAGCGAGAACATTTTCATTCATACACTTGCACCGTTGTTGTTGCCGAACTTAATGGGACACGCCGCCTTACCACTTTCTCAGGAAGACTTTCAATACAAGAAGTCGATCGAACCCTTCGTCGAACCATCGACTCTAATACCACTATTGAGTCACGAGGGGGCAACTGGAGAATCATCCACATTAGGCTCAGAGCAACCATACAAATGAGTTAGACACCACATCTTAACCTAAATTCTTAAGACATTAGGTTTATGAGATATCTCACTTATAAAATGTTCAACTTCCACTTTTCTAAGGAATGTGAGACTTAACTTCACAATTGCCACAACAGAGAGATACAGAGTTGTATTAGATAAACGGGATTTTGAGTTAAAAGATTGAATTTGATCTATTTTACAAAATTGTTGTAAATAAGGGGATTTGAAGTTTTGAACAATTCTTGATTGTTTTTCGTTATTATAAACTTGTTATCATCAATCAATTTGAAAACTCTCGTATATGCTTCTAAATCAACGAAAATGATTAAAAACTTAAAATTATTTTTTATAAGAAACTATTCAAACTAATTTATCATATTTAAATTATTTATTTTATCCCCATAAATATATATATATGGTACCCAAGCTCGAGTACATCCGCTTGTTCACCTTAAAAAGTGATTTTCTAGCCATCATACCATCTAGAAAGATAAAACTTTTTTAAAATATAGGGAGTAATTTAATTTTTTTGGCAAATGCTTAAGTTGGAAGTTGATTTGACAAGTAACGGACAAATAAATTTCGTGTATGCATCATCATCGTCAAATAAGGAAAAGGAAAGAGAGAAACTGATTCCGTGATCATCGTTCATTGTCATTCATCGTCAATATCATCCTCACTCACTCACACGTTCATTACTATTTAACGCACTTATACATGTGCGTTTCACTCACTCGCCATATATAAAACCAATCTAAATTTACAATTCCAAAACCAAAAAACCCTTTCCCTTCATTCTCCCGCCTTCATCAATGGAACTTCCAGTCATAGATCTGTCTTCATACCTCTCCGCCGTTTCAACCGACCGGAACTCACAATTCCAATCTCTCTGTTCCGATGTCAGCCGTAACCTAAGCGAAACAGGAGCACTTCTTATCAAAGATCCTCGATGTACCGTCGAAGACAACGATCGCTTCATTGATATGATGGAGAAGTACTTTTCCGCTCCACATGAGTTCAAAATCCTTCAAGAAAGACCTCAATTGCATTATCAGGTGAATGCAGACACTAATCTCGATTCATTCATTTGAGAAATTGAAATTGTAATCATTGTGATAATAATGACATTGATTTGTAGGTTGGAGTTACGCCTGAGAGAGTGGAAGTTCCGAGAAGTTTAGTTGATGAAGAAATGCAAGAGAAAGTGAAAGTGATGCCGAAAGAACATCGACCTCATACTCCTGTTGGTGCTGATCTTAAATGGAGATATTTCTGGAGGATTGGTCCTCGTCCCTCTGACACTCGTTTTCAGGTTATGTTCATTTTCTTTTGCAACACAATTTTAATTTACTTTTACAAACTTTGGATTATTTTTTTTTATTAATAGTAGACATCCATGGGAAAGTTTGTTTAAGATTTTTTTTGACTAAGTTTAAGATTTAAAAAAAAAAAATGATTATGGGCATGTTTGGATCGAATTATTTTTGAGCTTGTGCAAAACAATTTATGCAAATAACTAAGTTTTTTTTATGCATTATTATAAACCTTTCAAGGTAGTTTATTAGAAAATAGATTATAAAAATACAATTTTTGTTATTAAAAACTTATAAATTAACATAAAACTTTATTTATTTTACGCTATTTTCATAAGCTCAAAAATAAGTCAAATCCTTATTATAAAAAAAAATAAGCCGAATCCAAACGGGCCCTATTTATAGTTGAAATAATATAGATATCGTTGTTTAGAGTTTTTTTTTGTCAAGTAGTCTGGTGATTAAAATTTAGTAGGCTAGAAATCCTGAGTTATTTTAGAGATTTGTTTAGAGATTTTTAATTAAAGTTTTAAGTTATTTTATGTTTTATTCCATAGTTATAAGAATTATTTTCTTAGTATTCTTTGCAATTTACTGTACTAATTGAAGTGAGTTATTTTGGAAGTAATTAAAAATAGCTTTTCGATATAATCTGATTTTTTTCTTTGTATTTGCTTATTTTTAAGAGGTGAAACAACCAAGTGCAAAATCCTAAAAAGAGATTAAAACTGATTTTTTTCATAAATAATCCGAAACTAAGAGAGGGTGTTCAAGACATGGTAGTTCAGATGCAAAATACCAATTTGAGATGTCAGTTGTTTGATCACAGATGAGACGACCCAAAATGTAGGAAATTTAGGACTCACTAATATAGGGAATCCAAATTCAAAATAAAGCTATTTGCTAGCGGTCTTTGCATTTTCTTTCGTGCTAAGGTTGTTTTGTTTAAATGTATTGTGCAGGAACTCAATGCAGAGCCAGTAATTCCTGAAGGTTTTCCGGAATGGAAAGAAACTATGGATTCCTGGGGATACAAAATGATAGCAGCAATTGAAGTTAGTCATTTGATTGTTTTTTATTTTTACAATGGTACTTGTATTTTGCATTATCTGATTATGCATATTTGTTACTTAGGTGGTTGCTGAAATGGCGGCTATTGGATTTGGTCTTCCGAAGGATGCTTTCACATCTCTAATGAAGCTGGTGAGTGAGCATATCAGTTGCTTTTTGCTGACTAGTCACTCATGGATGAATATGATCACATTGAGATATATTAAAACTAAAAGGATGTTAGACACCATTCACATTTCACAATCTCACATCATTGATTATATTACTGACATGACATCTATTTCCTTTTGAGAAATGCTAATAACAATCGTTCAGACATTCGCCTATCAACACGCCCACATTACGGTGCCGCATGGTCAAATTTTTCCAACTGACTTGTTAACTGGTTTAACCAGTTATTTTTTAATTTTTGTATTTTTATGATTGTTGGTCACTCATTTACGGACTGCAATAAACCGCCCGGTTATCCCCACTTCCATTGACAGTGTCTTCCGCTTCTGTTACCGATTCAATGGTTGCGGTTGTGATGTTGTATCGCTGAACATGGTGGTTCGTGACGAATACATAGGTGGGATGATGCTGGGCGGCATGAAACACATACGACATCGCCAGTGATCTGTAGTGAACATGCTGATGTTCTTCCTGCAATGCGGTGCGTGGTGTATCTGCATTGCAAGTTGTGGTGCTCGTACTTGGTGGAGTTGGTTTTTAACAGAAAGCAAAAGGTTATAGTGGATTAATGGTTGCTTGGTTAGACTCTGGTAATACTTTTGAGAGAGGTAGAGTTTGACTGCAAATTTGAACCTGAGTGGGTTTTAATGGTGGTTTTAAATAGGAATAGTGGTGGATGGATGGAAAGACCTTCAAATTGTGATTGAATTCCCACTGGGGTTCTACGTAAAAGGAAACATAGTGAAACCTAAAAATAAAAAAATACAATAAACCCAACGAGCCGGTCGGCAAATAATCGGTTTCAAAATTTGAATGATATGGCCCAATTAAATAGAGTGTGATCAAGAGAGCGTTTGACAGTAGCACTCCTCATTCCTTTTTGCTTAGTAAAGCATATGCATTTGCTTTTACCCTTTTTCAAAGTGGGAGCAGAGCTTCCCCAGTTTGTGTGGCAATACTGTTCTATTGTTACAGAGTTGCAATAATGCTTTATTTATTTATTTATTTTTAATTGTCTGTTGTTTAACATTATATTTTTATCTAAGACTCGTGTATTTTCTATGACCAGAATTGTTTACTTGTGAGAATAGATATACTGCAGAAATCTCTTATTTGAGGCAAAGAACAAGTTCTTTGATAACTTTTCCTACTCTTGACTAGTGCAAAATTAACAGTCTCTTTCTCCTCTACTTGTTCAATAAAATGTGGGCCTCATGAGCCATTGGATGCCAATTTTCTTACTTCAATAACAGTGTACTTTACTTTGATATGAAAACTATTTTTTGTTAATCGATTTTTACTTTCATGAGCTCTTTTTGCCATTTTCTATTTGGTGCATTTTGCCAAGTTAATATTGTCTACTTTTCACTTGTGGCATTTTGCAACTGTAAAATGTGAATGATGGTTTGATCATATTCTTACTTTCATAGCTATGGATGTTCTTACCTGTGTTTTCAAATGATTGTATGATGCATTATTCTTCTTTGTACCAGGGCCCACATCTGTTAGCTCCAACAGGGAGTGATCTTGAAAAATACAATCAAGAAGGAACTGTTTTTGCAGGATATCACTATGACCTTAACTTTCTAACGATTCATGGTAGAAGTAGATTTCCTGGATTGAACATCTGGCTAAGAAATGGACAAAAAGTTGCAGTGAAGGTTCCAGTAGGTTGTCTTCTTATTCAAACAGGGAAGCAGGTAAATCGAAATAACCTATATTTGAAGATATTGTATCTGAAACATTTCGAAGTTTTCATTGCAGTTTGATCAAAATGAAAATTACCAGTTTTCTACCTTTGTGTTTCATTTTTTTTCTGAATTACATGTGTCAAATAACTGGCATTTCAATGTTTTATTAGCATTTAATTTTGTATATTTACAACTTTTATCTACTACTGGTTTTGATTTCATTCTCATTGTCTTTGAGAATTGAGACCGCAAGTCTATATAGTTTGACAGCCCAGTCCATTTCACCAACTCCTTTTGTGTGTTTTCTTTTTTGTTTTAAAATGTAGATAGAGTGGTTAACTGGAGGGGAATGCATAGCTGGAATGCACGAAGTAGTTGCCACAAACAGGACCATTGATGCAATCAATTTAGCTAAAGAGCAAAAACGCAGTTTATGGAGAGTCTCGTCAACGGTGAGTGCGCACAACAAACGGGTTGTTTATTTTACTAGGAAAAAATAGATTACTAAATCGAGTCAATTGACGTTTTAGTTTGTTAGCTGTTATATTAACTAGTAACTTTTGTCTGTCACATGTAGTTGTTTGCACATATAGCATCAGACGCAATTCTAAAACCCTTGGGACGTTTCGCTGAATCACCACTGGCAAGCAAATACCCGCCTATATGTGCAGGAGAATATGTTGAACAAGAGCTTGCTGTTATCAATCTCAAGGGAAAGAAGTGAGCAATTTCATGGTTGACAAATGTAATAAAAAGTTTATACATTCTTACTTCACCGGGTCACACAGCTTGTCGGGTAAAATCTATTGGGGCAAGAAATTGAAAATTGTGGTTTCATTTGTTCCAAGAAAAGGAAGCAATTTGAGCTCAATTGAACTCCAATTTATGTTAATACATATCAAATTTCTACATGTTACAGCATTTTAACAACACATTTACAATTTTACATTGGTGTTTCTTTTTCTTGCCAAGTTACTTCCAAACGTAGAACTTTTGATTTTTTATGATCCAAAGTGGATTATATAAACACTTCCAAACATAAAAATTTCTTTTGGTACCTTACTGGCTTCTCGCGCACCCTACGCGTTTCTATTTTTATCTTTTCACTACTTAGGTAGTCAAGCACATCGTATCACGGATTGGGAGAAGCAATACCTCTCTGCTCTTACTATAAAAAAAAAGTACCTCTCTCCTCTTCAGTCAACACCCGGTTCAAGTACTCGACATAGTGCTATGAAATCTGCAATTAGAATAACATATTTCTTGTATTGACCATGTAACCTTGTGCTCGCCATATGGGGCCCATGTGATGTTGATGGCCAGTGTATAATTAAGCGCCGATTGATATGTCTTTACAGAAGTCAACCTCTTTCTTGGAAGATATTTGTTGGCAACCAGCCAGTTGTGCTTGATTGTACTTGCGATTCTCATACTGTGCGCACAAATTAGAGAAGTGGTGAGCGATTCAGGCATGCAAGTAACAATTAGTTATAACCTTAGTTATCAATTAACAATTACTTAACAATTAAACAAAAACATTTATTATATTAAATTTGTTACCTGTAGCAATGTCATATAACCTGTGACTACCTTCAGCCCCGCTGTGGCGGAAGTAGAGAGATCCTTGTACAGATGTGTCAGTGCAACAGGACCCCACACATAATCAAGCACCAACTCTAGCTCCTCAAAGTACCTCGGGTAGGTGAGGTGGACACTATTTTTACTCGTGTCTGCGAAAATAGTCCAGCTGACCACCATGAACAGATACACTATGAATATGATGGCGTAGTCCTGATGCCTCTCAACCTCCACCTGATTTCTCTCTTCAGTGTAATCAGCAATGTGCTGCAGATGGGTCTTAAAAAGCCCATTCAGATAGGTAGTCTTGGCATGGGCCCCTTCGTCATTCAGACCTCCTTGTCAGCATCAGCAGGTTCTGCTCCAAGAAGCTCCACCATCAACAAAGCACCCTCATCTCTGGTCATCGCCTTGTGGTCCAGCAGACACCCCCGATGGGGAGATGTAGCATACATGACACGCCATCTGGTGTCATTATGATCTCCCTAAATGGCATGTGGATGCTTAAGGTCTCCTCGTGCCACCTTTCAACAAAGGAACTAACCAGAAACGAATCTAGAAACGTGTAGCCGGTCTTGGCGACATCCGCCAAACGACTCCACGCCATTTTAGACATAAACCATTCTTCTTCATAGGGTAGCTCTAGATTGAATTGTCGGAACTTTCTCTCGTGGCTGACAAGGGTAAGTACTTTACGAGACTGCAAAGAAAAAAAAATACAAATAAAATTAAATAAATTAGAATTACATAAAGAATCAAACAATAAAAAAATTATCAAATTGTAACTTACATGGTCAACATAGATATATATGGAAATATGGCCTCCGTATAAGGCGATAACAGTCCTGTTTTCGGCCCTCCAGGAAATTCATTTGGCTCTTGCCCTACGAATATACACAGAGTCCAACTCGGTCCATCCTTGTTATCTTCATCATTCTCCTCATTCGCCTCCACATTAGGCTTGTCCTCCGAAAAATCCTCCTCACCTAGCTCCGCCCCCAACTCATCCTCTTGAGGCTCATGGTCATGTTGTGGTCGAGCCTCAGGGTCAAGGTCAACATGTGACTAAGCATGAGGTTGTGGCTTCGCCACACGCTTCCGGCGCCGACTCGGACCACCCGCCTCTTGAAATGACCTCTCGTTTTCCCGTTGTACGGTGACACTCTTTTCTCTAGCACGTTTTGGACCAGGCTGCTCCATTTCTGTTAACATAAAAAAAATCATAATAGAAATCACAACAAATATCATAGAAACGTCAAAATACAAATTAAAATTCGGCATTTCCATATCGGAGGAATCTGCTACATAAGTAGCGCGAATTTAACCAGTTATAGCAAAACAAAACAAAAAAAAATCCAAAATGTAGCCAGAGCAGAGCAATCATTAAACATCACAACATCATACAAATTCACTCACACAACACAGTAATCTGCTACTTAAGTAGCGGGTTTAACCAGTTTCTAAAAAATTGCGAAAATAAAGAAATAAATTGAACAAATGAACTAGTCTCTTCGTCGATGATGGTTGAAGTTGTTTTAAACTTGATTCCAAGCACAATGGCGAAGAAATAGGTGGATTCGAAGTTGGTTTTGAGTTTTGGGACGATTTTTGGTGTGTTTTTACCTATGATGCATGGGTACTCCATTTGAGGAAAAGTACTGGTACCGGGTATGTACCTGTATTAGTGTAGGGTACGTACCTCGTACCGGTACCCGTATCGGATACCGGTACCGTACAAACACCTAGGCAACTTAGGTTTTTACGTTTTTTGAAACTGGCATAATGAGGGGGGTGGGCTTA
The DNA here is from genome assembly GCA_951799995.1 of Trifolium subterraneum. Classification (NCBI taxonomy): domain Eukaryota; kingdom Viridiplantae; phylum Streptophyta; class Magnoliopsida; order Fabales; family Fabaceae; genus Trifolium; species Trifolium subterraneum. Next base: position 53,086,117 of record OX637462.1, read on the forward strand.
TATTTATTACTATAGTCTGCTACTTAAGTAGCGGATGATTTTAAACTGTCTGTTACTTAAGAAGCAGATAAATAAAATTAAAAGAAAAATCCTAGCAGGGTGTTAACTCTTATACATTGAAGAATCTGGAAAAAAATTCTCAATCCATAGGTAGGGTGCCAAAAGAAATTTTCTCCAAAAATATAACTAAGCCCATATGTCATGATTGAATTTTCTAACTGTACTCATCCAGCACCAGTGGCACTTATGTGATGATGATTTCTCCCCCCCCCCCCCCCCCCCCCCCCCCCCCGATTAGGTCAAAAAAATTTCAAGAAACGCGACTTAAAGTTTTTTTTCAAGTAAGTGGATTTTTTTGTGGGAAAGAGAAACGCCGGGTGGGGAGATAAACCATCTGATGTGATTTCCTTCGCAAATTTTACTGTGTTGCACACTTTCTTTCAGAATTGTGGTTTCAATTGTTTGTCTTTTTAAAGAAATTGATTTTATCTTTTCGCACCCCCCGTGCTTCTCACGCGTCCCCGAAGCTTCCAATTTTACCCCTTGCTGCTTAGAGTTTTCAAGCTTTAAGTTTTTTTTTCCTCTATATTTTTACCACAAGATAAAACAAATAAACAAGGTAACAACATCGATCACTCACTTGGCAATCAATTCTTTGATATTTGCAACTCTAACTTGGGAACGGAATACAATCAAGGTAATGACACCATGGGCAACGATCATTCAAATTAACCCCCTATTAGGAGCAACATCATCCCAATCAACAATTTTTCAACAAACAAATCCAATTGGCACATGATAGAAATAGATATGATCAAATGACACAAATGTGTCAAAGTTATATTGACACCAAATCATAATCGTTAATTTCATTTTAATCTGAAGGCTCACATTTATTCACTTAATGAGTCAACTTAATGAATCACAGGGTAATCTTTATTCAAATTTTCGCCAATAAGGTAATTAATTGCGATGTTCCCAGTAAGATAATACTCTTAATTTTCTCTCTTTATTTTCTCCGTCTCCTCTCTAATTGACTTATAATCTAATGAATGTGTGTCTTCATATTTGTATAGATTATAATATGATGAATGTGTGACTTCATATTGAAAACCATTAATTAATAGATTAAATCTCTTTCCTTTCTATCTTTTTTCTGTAAAAGATTAAACCTTTTCTAATAAAATCACCCAAGAGATGGAAGATTCAGAACCTTCTCGTTCATGAACACACAATAGTAGCGCATATATAGAACAAATTTATTTATTTTAACAACACGCATGTACACACATATATATTCTATCAATTTCAACCATAAGATGTTTTTATATTTGCATACGATAAAATCAAATAAAAATATACATACAATTGTTTCAAGAATGGTCTAACCGTAATGATTGAATAGATGAAAATATACTAAACTCACATCAATGTTGCTTTATTTTTATTTTTTTTCTATATAATTCACCACTTGGCAATCAATTCCTTGATATTTGTTGGTTTTTTTAGGACAAGGGAGGAATAAAACTCACATAATTTCTTGACAAAAAAAAAAAAACTCACATAATTTTATTGATACTATCATCCTTTAAATACATGAAAAACATAACATAAGAAAGATAAATATAAATCACAATTAAACTACCTTAAATTTGTAACATACTCACTAATACTCATAATTCCTATGGTTAAAACTTGTAACAATAGGAATCCTAAGAAACTCAATAAACTCCATTAAACTAAAATAATAATAATAATAATATTGATTCATATTTTCAACACTCCTCCTTGAATCAATAGTTATTGACTTCAAATTCCTCTTCTTTGAACTTCTCAACTTCTCTAATGGACTTTGTAGATTTTCTCAACTTCAAGACTTGCCCCTTTATGACTCGCCACATCAGCAAAATCATTGGAAAAATGAACTTCATGTTCTTGAAAGCCTTTATCGACCAATTTTTCTTGAAATTTGTTCTTAGCACCATTATGATCAAGTTTAGTTCTACAAAACAACTTAACATCAATCAACTTTTGTTCTCTTGGCCTGTCTTCAAATTGCCAAGATTCATTTTTCTCTTTCATATTTTTCTCCTTCTGCATGACAACTCTCCAACCATCCATGTTTTCCACATTTGCATCACCCAAAGGATTGACCATAGCAACATTGCACATTTCAAGATTTTCAGCAAGAGATTCACACTTTTTAACAGAAAAAATAACATTATCATCAAATTTTCCTTTTGTAGTTTCAAAGTTTTGGCCTTGGAGATTTTCTACTCCAACTTTCTCTTTATTTGAGGTTTCTACTACACTTGGAGATGCATGTATTGCCGTTTGCTTCCACTCTATCGGAAAACTTCTATTTCTCATTTTAATAGACATTAATTCACAACCAACAGCATCAAATATGGTGCATTTCATGTCCTTAAAATGCAAAGTGTAGTGTTTTTCCAACATTTGTCCAACACTTAACAAATTTTGATTCAACTCAGGCACAAATAAAACATCAGAAATATATTTAGTACCTGATAGAGTTTTAACAGCAACAACTCCCTTGTCTTTGACATCAACACTATCTCCATTACCAATGGTAACTTTTAAAGCAATTGTTTTGTCTAACTCCTTGAACAACTCTTCATCATGGGCCATGTGATGTGTGCATCCACTATCAACCAACCAATTTTTATTATTTTTGTCCGTGGACAAACATGTTGCTGCAAATAAGTATTTCTCCTCCTCATTTTGATAAGCCACTTGAGCCTCAACTTTAGGTTGTTCTTCATTTTTGCAAAATTTTGCAATATGACCCGGCTGATTGCATTTGTTGCAGCGGAAATTTGGTCTATCCCAGCATCTGAAATGTGGATGATTTGTTTTTCCACAGTACTTACATGGTGGATTATTTGCCTTCTCATCTTCAGCTTTACTACTCCATTTATTGGAACTTTCTCCTTTCTAAAAGTTGTTCCATTGGGCATTTTTCTTCTCTCCTTTGTGACCTTGATTCAGCTTCAATTTTGCTCGTAAAGCACCTTCAATCGTGCCTTCCTCCCTCATAAGTCGTCTTTGTTCTTGGGCTTGCAAAGCATACACCAATTCTGACAAAGTAATGTTTGATAGATATTTGGAATTTTCCAAAGAAGAAATGGTGGATTCAAACCTCTCAGGAACAGTCACAAGAATTTTTTGGACTATCCTTGTATCAGAAAATTCAGTTCCAAGCAACCTTACATTGTTGACAATGCTTAGAAGTTTGTCAGAATACTCCTTGATTGTTTCTGACTCCTTCATCTGTTGCATCTCAAATTCTCTGATCAAATTCAGCACTTGCATCCCTTTGATTTTCTCATTTCCTTCATACTCTTGTTTGAGAAAATCCCAAATTTCTTTGGCTGACTTCAGAGTCATAATTCTTGTAAAGATTTCTTCAGAAACAGCTGAAAAAAGATAAGACTTTGCCTTCGATTTTCGCTGCTTTTTCACCTTATGATTTTTGATTTGTGCAAGCGTTGGATTCTCCGGTAATGGATCAATCACATATTCATCCTCAACAGCCTCCCAAAGATCACTAGCATCAAGATAAGCCTCCATTCTTGTTGTCCATAAGTGATAATTTTCACCCTTAAAAATTGGCAATTTTATGGCTAAGTTTTCTGATTGCATTTTGATCTCTGTTTTTTTTTATCCTTTTTCCTTTGATGGAACTCTAAACCTCACTAGGTCCCTCAAGAAAAAAGCTCTTGATACCAATTGTTGGTTTTTTTAGGACAAGGGAGGAATGAAACTCACATAATTTTATTGATACAATCATCCTTTAAATACATGAAAAACATAACATAAGAAAGATAAATATAAATCACAATTAAACTACCTTAAATTTGTAACATACTCACTAATACTCATAATTCCTATGGTTAAAACTTGTAACAATAGAAATCCTAAGAAACTCAATAAACTCCATTAAACTAAAATAATAATAATAATAATATTGATTCATATTTTCAACAATATTTGCAACTCTAACTTGGGAAAGGAATACAATCAAGATAATGACACTATGAGCAGTGATTCAAATTCACGCCTATTAGGAGCATCATCATCCCAATCAACAATCTGTCAACAAACAAATCTATTTGTCATAAAAAGAGATATGATCAAATGACACAAATATATCAAAGTTATATTGCCACCAAATCATAATCGTTAATTTCATTTTAATCTAAATCCTCACATCTATTCACTTAATGAGTCCATCACAGAGTAATCTTTATTCAGATTTTCGCTAATTTAGGTAATTAATTGCAATGTTCCTAGTAAGACAATACTCTTAGTTTTCTCTCTTTGATTTTCTCTGTCTCCTCTCTAATTGACTTACCCCACTTTTGTATAGATTATAATCAGATGAATGTGTGCCTTCATATTGAAACCAATTAAATAATAGATTAAATCTCTTTACTTTCTATTTTTTCTGTAAAAGATTAAACCTTTTCTAATAAAATCACCCAAGATGGAAGATTTAGAACCTTCAAACACAATAGTAGCGAATATGAATATATATACGACATAAAAAAAATCTGATATTTTGTTGAGTAAATAATATAGTGTGACACTACACACCTACACATTTTTACACTGAGGAAGAATAGAAGAATAGAATACAAGGTCAGTACAATTCCCTTCCTCTATTCTTTATTCTTCTTCGATGTCTTTTTAAAGTACTTCCCTTCTTCTATTCTTTATTCTTCTTCGATGTCTTTTTTAAAAAGACATAGAAGAAGAATAAAAAATAGAGGAAGGGAAGTACTGACCTTAACATTTTGCTCCATTCGTTTTAGTTTTTCTAAAAATAATTTTTATAGTCAAAGAGTTGTTTTTGTTACATTTTTTTAACAAGAAGAAACTGTGTTAAAGAAATTTCAAATGAGAAATTGATTTAAATAGTTTCTCATAAAGTAGTTTTAAGCATTTTCATCATTTTATTACAACCATTTTTGGATAATAAAATCTCAAAAAATATCACTAAAATAAGAAAAGCTATATTTGAGAGATAGTAGTATCCTTTTAGAAAATGTGATTTTATTAAGTTAAAATCTCTAACATAGATTACATAATGTCAAAATTACTCTTTTAATTTATAATTATAACAAATGCATTCAACATAAGTTTTACCATTTTTTTTATTAAGTTGTCATAAAAATCATTTATAAAAGTACAAAGTAAAAATGAAAAAAAAAGTCAAGTAACCTAGTATCTAGAATTTCACTTTTTAAGGTGAACAAATGGATGTACCAGAATTAGAATCTTAGTCTCTGCATATTACATGCAATGTCTCTGCCCGTTAACCGGGACAAAGTAAAAATCTCTTTATTTAAAGTTAAAACCTCTTAAAACAAAGCTAAATACTACCATTAACAAATGAAAAGCATAAACAAAAATCAAAACCAAATGCTTCAACAAATCCAATCTTAAGTAAATAGGCAAACAAACAAGGTACCATTACATCAGAATTAGCCTAATCATCATCATAATCATAATAATAATAATAATGCATTGTGCTGCATCTACCTAACTAGCCGATAAATCAAGATACTCTACCTAGCAGCAACCAACATCACTGTGAACTACATCCTACAGTAGTAACAGATATAAAACAACATGTTTAAAACAATCTAAGATGATAGAGAACACTGTCAACATAAAATCAAACATCTCACTTGTAAACAATGTCAGAACAAAGATTTTGTTGGTTGATCATCAACTTAACTATCAGGTAAAGATATGTTTATATCAGTAGCCGGCTTTCTTGTGTCCGGAAGAGACTGCATGTTGGCCGCCCAGTTGTTGTCTCTTCGAAATGCGCTAGGCGGAGAAGTAAAATTTGAGTTCACATTTCCAGAATTTTGCATTACATGTCCACCTCCACTCATGACGTCGTCTTTTTCAGCATTATTAGTTTGGGGTGGTGGCGGTGCTGAGGATACGACAATGGCTTGAGTAAATGTGGCTGCTGCATAATCAGACTTCGGCTTCTTCAGTTTCTGATCTTGATTGCCGTTTGGTAGAAAACTTCCGACCACAACCTGATATAAACCAGGACAAAAATAAGTGACCATTCTTTTGAGAAAGAAGCACGACAATTCAGATTGAAGGTGTGTCAAGTGTCGGTGTTTGTGTATGTGCTTCACATGAATTATGTTTAACTTGGCCTACTACACTACAATACACTCTAGTGCAATTTTGCAAGTAAAAGTGAACAACACATGACATGAGAGTAGAAAATATTTTCTCAAACCAAACAGATCCTTAGAATAGCCACTTCTCGATTCTCAATCCTATTTTTGTTCGGCAATATATAAAGGAAAATTATGTAGTGCATTGTTGAACATGTCACAAGTGTAGTGTGTGAAAGGATGCATACCTGCACAGGACTGGCAGCTATAAGAACACCAGCAACTCCACCGCCTACAACGCGACCATCAGTTCTTGCCAGCGAGACACTCATTCCACCTGCCCTGCTTCTTGTTCCTTGATTCTCAGTAGGCATGAATGATCCGGATAAAGAAAGGATCTCAAAACGACCCTGCAACAACGTATTTAGAAGAAAAAAATGAAACAGAAAATACTGCAAGACCATTATGAATACAAAAAATAACGACAATTCTAAACTCGCTAATCAACTTAAACAAATGACCGTCAAGTATTAGCACCAACTATGGCAAAACCAGGCTTTTTTGTTCGTCTTTTTAAGACAAACATGCATGTTGTGAGCCTTATCATTACTTAAGCCTAACATGCAAGTCAAGAATAACATAAACACTACACTATCTAATTTCAAGAGTAACATAAACACAGATATTGTGAGCCTTATCATTCGAACGAAAGACAGTACCTAATTTCGGAATCTCAAGCCTCTGATTATTTGCACAATCAAAAAGCCACAGTTTATGAAATCTTATGTATATTTAGAGTATATTCTACTAAATTCAAATTTATTTCTCAATATTACTACTATAAATTGTAACAAGAAAAAAATGACCAATATGAGCAGCAAATACATTAATTGCACAAAGAACATAACTACAAACACTACTGATTTTCTGACTCAATACATTACTAAACCAAAAATGTTTATAAAATCTTGCCCATATAAACACAAGACATATAGAGATCAAGAACCTAGGTTCAATCTTAATCTTAAAAAACAATAAATGTTCTTAAAGGAAAATACGACATCAAATCAACAATAATACATCTATCTTGAGAGAGAGATACATCTCAATATAAAACCATTTATGTAATAGGCGTGTCGGTGTTTCCTTTTTATACACTTATTTATTTCGAGAAGTTTCTAAGTTTATGACTAAATCAAAATAAAACCGAACAAAGTGTCAGACAGAAGTTTTAAATGAATAAATTAAAAGTTAGTCAATGTCATAATTTAGTGACGTACGTACCTCGTAGGTCAAAGTACCCCCCGAAGAATCTGGATGACGGAGTGTAACATTTGAAATCGCTCCAGTAGCAGACAAGATACATATTGCTCGCGGCCCTTGTTGAGAAAAAGATATAACTTTGTTTGTAATATCCTGCAACAACCAAATAGTATAGTAAGATAACATTATTCAATATCTTAGAAACTAATGGACTCGTAAATATATACAATGCCAAGGAAGGTATGGATCTAAACAATAAATCTTATCAAGAATGAAAAGTGATGAATTTTTCATTAGATTTCAAATTCCATATAAATTGACAGACAAAATATGAACTAGAGCAAAGCTAAGACGCTGCAAACATACCTCTCCGGCATTGACAGTGATGAAATGTGGCATAAAGTTTGTGCCATCGGAGTGTCCGTTCATCTCACCTACATAAGTACAAACGATCTATATTACTGAATTAAAACTCAGAAAGTATGCAATAATATCTATAAAGCAGTCATATTTGCGGACAGGTTATATGAATGATCAACTATCATTCTAACACAAATTAAGGACAATTTGCAAATTAATTTTTTTACTCTAATAAGATATTTAAAAACATATTTGAGAGCATGTTCATGGATTCGAGGAAAGTAGTTCAGAAGTTAGAAAACAAGCAAACTCAAGCAACAGAACTTAATTTTGATACACTACAAACTTCAACGAAATAAAAAAAGGTTACATACAAAAATGGAGGTCAAATGATAAACTAATAATTACCGAGATGATCCATCACAACTTTCTTTGCCCTCTTAAACTCCATCCCATGAGGTTTCACTCGCTTCACTGATGAGAAGTCATGAAGAGTGGGCGGAGCCGAAGATGAGATAGGTGCTGGTGACAATGCCATATGGACGGACCCATCTGGCCCATATTTCCTTGGTCGACCCCTTTTCTTCTTAACAGTTCCATCCAAACCTACACTTACGGGTGAAACCCCAACAGGAGCAGCAGCTGGGGCAGTACCGGCCCCAGCTGCTGCTGCTTCAGGGTTATGAACCTGGCTTGGAGCTTCACTTCTTGGTGCTACATGATAAGCTGATGGAGCTTCTGCCCCGATCACTGTTACCCCCGGATTCATACCTTCTCTTCCTTCCATGCACATAAAAATTCACTACTTTGCTCTATATTACAAAACCAACACGCAACACCTACAATCCCAAAAGTATAAAACAATCAGGAAAAAAAAACAAAATGGGACAATAAAGCACTAGTACTACAGACACCAGACGCAACACTGACACGTCTGACACCAGTAATTGAATGTGATCACATGTGCCGATGTAGGACACCAGACATGAATCAGACACAGGACACATGTCAAACACCGGACACCCCTTAAATCTGAAGTGACTGTGCTACGTATTAGAAGCACATGTCATTACAAAGATTATAGATTTCAACAAACACATCAATGCCTTCAAAACGTGTTGAGTATGTTATAAATGCACAGTGAAAATCCACCAAAGGATCTCACAGAAATCTATTTGGAACTCTTTTTTCTTTAAACCAAAGAAGGTGAGAGCAAAATGCTCAACACCACAAAATCAACTTCATTTTTAAACCAGATGGGCAAAAAAACAAAAATTATGGTTCAGAGTGAAGATCATAAAAAAATAAAAAGTTATTTTTTATTATAAAAACAAAAAACTTGAATTTTCTTATCATTTTCTTTTTTACTTTGATCTCATCTCTGAAAATACAAGAACAATAAATCTACCTCATACCAGGATATGAAGAAAAAAAATACAAATTAATATTAAAAGTTATATTGGCCATTAAAACTTAAAAAGCAAAATATCAGATATTAGTAAAAAAGTACAAATTAATTTTATTTTTTTAAAAAAAAAACAAAAAACCCACTTGACTAAAAAATATATGAAAAAAATTGGTGATAGAAAATGAGGGGAAAAAACAATGATAATTAATTTGGTTCTAGATATTTATCAGACAGAACTCAGAAGCAGAAATTAAAGAAGAATCCATCTATCTAAAAGCAGAAAAATAAACAGAACCCTTTAGCATAAACTACTTCATACCCAGCATTTTTCTGAACTTTAAAAGACAGAAAGCTGAAACTAAGGGAAAATATTGTAATAAATAACAAAAAAACTGAAAACAATAATAATATATTTAAGGAAAAGAATATCAACATCAAGCCATGGATATTCTACAGAATGCAAAGATCATGACCTGTCACTGTGACTCCACACTTCACCAATCTTCCTCCAAATCTGAAAAAAAAAATTAAAAAAAAAAAAAAACTTTATTCAGATTATTATTATTATTATTATTATTATTTTCAGTTCAAACAAAACTCAACTAGTAGCTCAGTAAACCCAGAAAATGAAAATATAAAATAGATAAAAACAAAAATAAATAATAGAGAAAAATAAAAGGGGAGAAAAATGATTTGCTGTGAAATTCAAAAGAACTTACAAATTTCTGTTGGCTGATAGGTTATTCCAAAGCTACAAGAATTGAAAGATGAAAAAGAGAGAAAAATGTAATAATACTACTCAAAATAAATACTACTGTTACAACAATAAACAATAGAGTAATAATAAAATAATATTTTATTAAGGAGAAAAAAACAAAGATAAAACAAGAAAAAGTTGTATATTTTTTAAGTAATTTAATGGTCAAAAAAAGTATAAAATAAAATTTTCTGGTCAAAAAAAGAATAAATATAAGATTTTATTATTTTATTATTACTATTATTTGAGTGAATTCCCAAACCCAATAAATAAATACAATTTGGTTAAGAATAATTTGAGGTCCGTCAGGGGTAATTAAAATATTTAGAAAATAGGTTGGGATTTAAATTTGAAAAAAGGGTAATATGGTCATTTAGAGGGTAATAAAGTGGTGTCTTTATTTTCACAATTTAATTTGTTTTTTCTATTAAAAGCTGCAAAGGTAGGGTTGGACGGCCAAACCTTTATGTTGCCGCTGACCTGCTTTTTGTCTTTTTTCTTCATATTGAAACATTTTGGTTTAAAGTATACCCTTGATGACCATCAAAATTACCATATTATGCCACTGAAGTGGAAATTTTTAATTATTATTGTTTTTGTTAAAAAATAAATAAATAAATTTCATTAATATATTATTCAAAAAATTGAAAAATCTTTGACTAATATTATTGATGTAATTCTATTAAAACAATATTATTGATTTTTAAAATTTTATCCGTTTTTGAACAATAATTTTAATGTAATTCTATCTTCCTAACCAGGAGATTTACCAAAAAAAAAATCTACCAAGTTCAGCGCCAATCATAACTGATTAGTTTTTTTTTTTTTATTACATATTAGTTGTTATTGTGTTTCTTCTTTTCATGGTTTGTACCTCTCATTCATTTAATATTTAACTCAAATCAATTAAGCTACCTAACCTACCATTTTATTTAGAATTAATCGAAACACATACATAATATTGACGGCAACATATTTACTAGTGAACAATTGTATTGAATTATTACTTTTTGGCTTAAACGCAATTTTGACCTTCAAGTTTTACAATTGCTTGATTTTGACCCCGAAGTTTCAATTGCTTGATTTTAACACCCTAAGTTTCACAATTGCTCGATTTTAGCCCTCCAAATTTCAATTGCTCGATTTTGGCCCCCAAGTTTACACCTTTTTGCATTTGCTAGTCCCCCGCTGGCTTTTTTTATTAAAAATTGGTTATGTGGCATTTTAAAATTAAATAAATAAAAATGTTTTTGAATTTTTAAAAAATGACACTGTTTTTTTTTAAATAAATTTTTTTATTATATGTTATTTATAAAATAATTTTGTTATAATAAAAAGCCAAAAAAAAATTATGAACTATTTTTAAAAAACTTTGTAAACATATAATACATTTTTATAAAAGCAAATATTATTTTATAACATTTTTTATTTTAAAACATATGTTTAATTTGAAAAACATATTCTATTTATTTTAAAAGCCACATAAGCAATTTTTAGACAAAAAAGTCAACAAGGAGCTAACAAATGCAAAATGGAGTAAACCTGAGGGGCCAAAATCGAGCGATTGAAACTTGGAGGGCTAAAATCGTGAAACTTAGGGGGTTAAAATCAAACAATTGAAACTTAGGAGATCAAAATCAAGCAATTGGGAAATTTGGGGACTAAAAGTGCATTTAAGCCTTACTTTTTTAATTAAAGTACCAATATTTGGTTAAAAAAAATTACAAAGAAGATTATCATAATTGTAGTTATAATTTACTAAAGAGACAAATGTTATCATGGATATAAGAAATCATACATTTTTTTTGGAACGTGAGATACACACTATTTCATTTAAGTATAAAGGTAAAAATAAAATTTCAAAATATTTTTCTTATATTATTATTTAAATAAAAAATCACTTTGAAATTTAACAAATTTAAATTTATCATTTTTATAATGTCGATCTTGTATAATTTCACTCTTATCTATTAAGTAGATATCGACAGACGTCTCGTGCAAATATGCTAGTATTTTACTAGTTATAAAAAAATTAGAGTCTGGTCAAAAAAATAAAATAAGATAAAATTAGAAAGTTAATAAATTTACAAAACTATTAATTAATTAATATATAAAATTGAGTTTTAACTTTAAATGTCTTATAGTTACATTTTTCTTAATAAAAAGGATAAATTTAAATTTTTCTAAAGAGTCCAAATGTATAATGTATCACAGCCACTTTAAGGGTCACATCCTCATATGTCGTTATCATTTATATTAAATTTTACAAAAACCTAAAATTATTTATATGTTGTTAATGTCAAATAACCGATCATTTCAAAAGCTTAAGCTGTTAGGATAGAGTTAAATCAATGGTTTTATATTATATGTTGTTAATGTCAAATAACCGATCATTTCACTTTTAAGATGAATAAATAGATATACCAAAGTCAATTTTTTTATTTTTGCACTAGCGGGCCAGGCAGGCGTGTTCCGCGTCTGTCTGTGTCTAACTTATGTCCAAAAATAAAAGGGTATTGTTGACATTATGCAGTTACTATTGTGTTATTTTAAGTGAAAGTTAATGGAAATTATGGAAAGAGAAAAATTCAGCCCAAACTCATGTATCCTCTTTATCTATTAGTATAGATATTACTTACAATATTTGTATTAAATAAATTAAATGAATTATGCTTAGGGAACACTTCATTGCGTATAAAACAATTTATTTTCTTAGAACGAAATATATTGTTCGAGGGAAATATTATTTTAATTTTCAATTGTGATGATGATGAATACATTTTTTGACTTAGGGTGCGTTTGATCTGCTAAAAAATAACGGAGAGGACAACTTCAGTTGTACCGTGTTTGATTTTAAAATTGTTCCTAGTATTGGACAAACTGGGGGCTAAGGGACAGGACAAAAACGGAAATTATTGTCCCCCACTGAACCACGGGACAATTTTTTGTCCTCTGCACAAGTTGTCTAAAGTACCAAAATAACCTTTTGTCCACCAACCATTGTACGAACACAAAATTTATTCAATACCTTAAACGTTTGTATTGTGTTGTTCTGTCTTGTACTGTCCTGTATTGTTCTGTCTAATACTAACATTTTACAGATCAAACGGACCTTTAATGATAATGATGAATACCTTTAATGATAATGATGAATACTTAAAGAAGAATGTTAACATGTGCCCTTAAGGGCACATGTTAAGAATACAAATGTGGTAAAAGTTTATTGTAACTTGTGTATTTATGAACTACTTGAACCTTAAATATTTTGTGTCATTAAATACAAACTTTTTACTTTAGGTAGCTTAGCACGTGCCCACGTGACCCATACTTAAAAAGGTCAAATACTATAATTTAAAAAAGCAAATAAAAATACATTGAATGTGTCAATTTATTGTTAATTAGATTTGCACCATTTTCAAAATTCAATTATGTCTAAACAAATAGGAAAATATTGTTTTTTGACAAGCATAAATGGATTTCAAGAGGTGCCAACCAAAACAATCAGAATGTAAATCAAGAGATTACATAGGACATATAAGGAAAACACCAGTTAATCAACTGTCTACCATAGAAAGAGACTCGACTACAATATATGGGAATGTAAATTGAGATTCACATTATAAGCTTTCATCCATCAAAGTGAAAGAGCTTTGACTTTATCTAACATCTGATAGACCATTGATTCCTTAGCCTTAAAAATTATACTTTTTCGTTCATGTCACACCACCCAAATGCGACATAATCAAAGCAACTGCAAGAAAGAGTGGTTAAACATATAAATAAATGTAAAAATTATCTTGGAATTTGTGCATTTAACATTTTGTAAATGTAAAATATTATATTACCAATATTAATTTTATCTTTTATTTGCTTTTTTGGTATATTTAACAAGTGTCTCGAAAATATTATTTAGTACAACCTAAAAATTAATAATAATAGGGCATTAGGAGTGTTAGTGGTGGAATTTTTTAATTATTTTTTATTTACATTATTTAACGTGTGGACGAAAGTGGAGTCGAGCAGTAATGCTTGAATTGAAAACAAAAATTTAAGACTTCAACCTTGCTTCAAAATAAAAATAAAAACATTTAAGACTTCAACCTTCAAGTATTCCGATGCAATTACTTGTTTATTTTATTAGGAATGTTAAAAGAGTATTTCAGGATAGTTCTTAAACATACTAAAAATATAAATTAAAGATAAAATTAAAGTTAAAATAGTAGTTTTTTATTATATATTTTTAAGGTATTGAGTACATAAGTTTCAAGATAAATATTTATTATACTTAACTAGTGTTTGTTGGATCTATATAATGCAAGTACTTTACATAGCAATATAGGACAAAACAACGTAAGATAAAGTTTAAGGTATTGAACAAATTTTATCTTGTATGACGATTTTTTGGATAAAAAGTTATTTTGATATTTTAGACATTTATCCAGAGAAAAAAATATTATTTTGTGGTTCAGTGGGTGACAAAAAAAATTAGTTTTTGTCTAGTGTCTTAGCCGCAGTTTGTCCAATCTCATAAATAGTTTTAAAAATCGAACACAATATAGGTGAAATTATTTTTTTTCAGTCTTTTGTTTTTTAGTAAATCAAACATACCCTAAAATATAGCCGTAGTGACATGACAGAGGGAGGACATACAATTGATTAAATATATTAATTAAGTTGATTTTGTTAAAAAATAATACAATGGAAATACTTTTGTGAGTAAAAAACATTCTCCTATAATACCAACCCGAAATAATTAGAAGCTATGAAGCACGGACACCGGTCTCGACACGGACACCGGTCTCGACACGGACACTGACACACCGACACATATAATAATTTGAAAAAATTACATAATTTAGTGTAATTATAAGTGTCGGTGTCGGTGTCCGACACGGACATGTGTCCGACACCGACACGCCTAATCTGAGAAGTGTTTGTGCTTCATTGATTAGAAGTGTTCTCATGCACCCGATTAAAAAATTGTTATTTTTTAAATTTTTAATAATATAATTTAAGATTTTTATGTGTTGTAATTTATTTTTTTAAAAACCAAAGAAATATATTAAGAAAAATAGGCAAGAAAGACCTAAAAAAGTACAAACATGAGTCCTAATAACTCAACATGAAAGTTAATTCGCCACAATTTCTATATAAACTTTTGGATTGGATAACTATGATGTAAATCAAAATAAATTTTTTTTTCCTGGCCTTCAACCACCATCACATATGTGTTTTGATATTATAGACAAATGAGTCGATGGAAAATACTTTATTGTTAAAGGACCAAACTTATCTATACATTGTTCTTACTTTGCTAGATACAAGGAGACGGTTATTTTTATTTAAAAATTATTTTCTTTTATTTTTTAAATTAAGAAATATATAAAAAAAAAACTACTTCTTTGTGAGAGAAATGGGAAAAACTGCACCTAAAGCAATGCATATAAGTTTTGTCCATTGATAACAACATAATTATTACGTTCTTTCCATATAAACCATATCGTTGCTGGCCACATTACTTGAAGATTTGCAGAAGCGTTTGTCCCACAAAATTGAGACGCCAAAGCTATAACATTGTTAGTAAGAATGCACGGAATCCCAAGCCAATAAATAATATCATATCAAACCGCACCAGAGATAGGACACTTCAAGAATAAATGTGAACATTTTCTACATCGTTACATCCGGCCGAACACAAATATATGTAATTTCAAGTATTTATTTTAGGGTTAAATATAATTTAATTCCTTCTAAACATATATGCTTTTACTTTTAGTCCCTCTAAAAATTGTCTTCGAATTACTTTAAATATACCAACTTCCAATTCTAATACACAATTTTCTATAAAAGTTCATGTTTCGTGTTTGAATTTTTTGACCAAGCACGACCTTACAGGGGACAAGTATGCTAAAATTGAGCTGGAATCCTTTTCATTTTATATTCATTTCATTTTATACATTTCTATATAGTTTTAAAAATATAAAAGTAAAAGTGTGACATTAATAAGTTGAAATATCTATTATATACTACTAGTATGCTAAAGCTCAAATCCAATTGATGAGTTTTATGAGATGAAGGTACAGCGTGCACAATTTAGATAAACAACGTGATATATTTAATTATATGTTATTGCATATATTTAACAGTTATAATTTATATAGTATTTAGCATTTTATTTTTCGGCCTTCTGTTTCATAAATTCCTGGGTTCGTCCATATTTATGACATGTTATTGGGTTTTTTTTTGTCAAATAGTCTAATGGTTAAAAAATTTACATTAAAGTTGTTGGGTTTTTGAAATTGGCTACATTTTGCAAAAACAAGATCTAGTCAAATGTAGGGTCAGATGAGGCAACATCTGAAACAACATCCTGAAGCCAGAAAATGTGCGAAGTTTGTTACATTAGAAACACGCGTTTTATTTGTGAAGTAAATCCATTAAGCAACTTACATGTTCCCCAAGACAAGGAATTCAACTTATTTCCTGATCATATCGTTTTTTGCATCGCTCCTAAAGATATGCCTATATTTTAGGGTTTTGTTGGATTTACTTAAACAAACCTTTTGTTATCGGATATGTTACAATTTTTATATTATTTGTGAAGCCCAGAATCAAGGAACTGCCGTGGCTATTCAGGGCTATATATATTGAAGACTTAAAACCTATTTTGGTTACTGAAACTCTTGTGAAGAATCGTATTCTTGTGTTTAGGGTTTTAGCGTGTCTATTGTTATTTGTGAGTATATCGTGTATCACCTTGGTACATGCTTAGGATTGTGTTCTTGACTTATAATTCTTTAATCTACTCCTAAGCTTTGAAGTACGGAGATAGGTATTTGTTTGAAGTATGTCATCACCAAATCGTAAGTTTGTTTGCAATCACACTGGGTGTGTGGTTAAGAGGAGAAGGGACGAGGTCTCTGATCTAGGTGGGCCTAGGTTGAAGATAGCACGAGTAGTGACTAGGTGACGAAGTGTAAACAAGTCGTTTGCGGATAACTTCTAACTAGTATTATCATAGTGGATTCTCTCCTAGAATGGTATCCCCCAAAGTAGGTCGTGTTATACGCCGAACTGGGTTAACAAACGCAGTGTGTTATTTATTTCCAGTTATTTATTGTTTATAATTATTTGCTTTTGCTGTGAACATTCTAGACTCAAAGGTTGGCACATTTGGTACCCCATTTGGACTACGCCAGAATTTCAATTGGCATCAGAGCAGGCACCTTGTTCTATTACTAGGGTGAGCTCCAGGGAACGTAATTCTGGCCAATATGGAAAAGGAAGGAGGAACTGTGAGTCAGGCAACTTTTGTTGGATGACACTAACTATGAGTACTGGAAATAGATAGCAAGCCTTGGAAAGCAATAGTGAATGGCTGGGAACATCCTACTGTTACTGGAAAAGATGGGAACGTGTCCTTGAAGCCTGAAGGAGAATGGACGAAGGGGGGAAATGAACTGTCTCATGCAAACTCCAAGGCTCTAAATGGTTTGTTCAATGGAGTGGATAAAAATATGTTCAGTCTAATTAAACGACGCACTGTTGTTAAACAAGCTTGGGAGATATTGATAACTACTCAGGAGGGTACATCAAAGGTCAAGAACTCTAGACTACAAATGTTAACTACAAAGTTTGAAAATCTGAGAATGAAGGAAGATGAAAGTGTTCATGATTTTTACATAAAAATACTGGACTATGCTAACACATTTGATTCATTGGGTGAAAGACTTACTGAAGAAAGAATGGTGAGGAAAATTGTGCGGTCTCTGCCGAAATTTTTTGATAAGAAGGTTACTGCCATATAAGAATTTAGGGATCTATCTATCATCAAATTAGATGAGTTGGTGGGATCTCTTCAGACATACGAAATATCTACTAATGAACGATCTGGAAACAAAAGCAAGAGTATAGCTTTTGTCTCGAATGCAGAGAGCGATGCTACATATGAGGTGACCGATATTGATGAAAGCCTCTCTGAAGCTATGGTTCTTTTAGGAAGACAGTTTAATAAGGTGCTAAGAATTATGGATAGGCGTGGTAGGCAAAATGTAAAGCAGAATGAGTCACTCATTCTACTCGACATTCACAAAAATGTCAATACTACAAGGAAACCAAAGCCTGAAGAAAGAGGTAGTCAAGGGAGGGGTCTGCAATGTCATGAGTGTGATGGATATGGGCACATGAGGTTTGAATGTCCAAATTACCTAAAGAAGCAAAAGAAAAGTATGACTGCAACATGGTCAGAGGATGACGACTCTGATGAAGATCCCTTGAATGAAACTGTCAAACACATCACTGCTCTTGCTGGAATATGCACATCGGATACTGAATCCAATCATGAAGATGTGACCTATGAAGAGCTAGCTGCATCATATAGAGACTTATGCCAAAGAAGTGAAGAGCTATGTAGAAGCCAAGAGAGTCAGAAGAGACTCATACTGGAACTTCAATCAGAAAAAAAATAAACATCTGACTCAAATTTCTGAATTAACTGATGAGGTAACACAACTGAACTCTAAACTTGAATATATGAAAAAAGAGGTTGTGATGATGCATGGTAGCACTAATGCACTAGATGAGATACTCGAGAAAAAAATTGCTGGTAAGAGGATTAAGGGGATTGGTTATGATTATCAAAATCTTAACAAACTCAAGCAATATGATCCAGAACTGAAATTTACTCCTAGAGATGAAAACAACAGCTCCACAATGCTGAAGCGGAGGCTACCCCATTTCCAACCACATCCGGGTGTTAGAACTAAAAGATCTCAACCCTGGATTTGTCATTATTGTGGTAGGAAATGACATATAAGACCTTTCTACTATAAGTTGTATGGGTATCCTAAAAAATCACTGAAGCAAAAACCTGAAGTTGAAGTGGTTGAGACTAAGAAAGAGTGGAAGCCCAAGGAGGAGGATGTAAGTTTGATAGCTCATACCTCACTTAGAGCATCCTCTAAGAAGAATTTGTATTTTGATTGTGCCTGTTCCAGACATATGACTGGAGTAGAAAAATTCCTAATTGACTTAAAGTCTTATTCAACTAGCTTTGTGACATTTGGTGATGGAGTAAAAGGTGATATCAGAGGTATAAGAAGCTTAACCAATAGTGGTTTGCCAATGCTTGATAATGTGCTTCTTATGAAAGGATTGAATGCTAATCTAATCAGTATCATTAAATTATGTGATCAAGGTGTGAAAGTGAATTTTACCAAATCTGAGTGTTTGATTACAAATGATAAGGGTGATGTGTTGATGAGAGGTGTAAGGTCCAAAGATAATTGTTACTTGTGGGTTCCTATAGAAACATCTCGTTCATCGTTCAACAATATGAATTTGTAGCAGTTACTTTTTTGTGTGCGTGCAACCACTTTTGGCTCTCTATATTCTTTGCACGCTGATCAAGAAAGAGGGATTGTAAGTCAACATATTTCTTTTCTTTGCGCCTTGATTATTTTTTTGGATGGTTTGTTTTGGTGCTTATGTTTCTTTCCCTTCTTTGATTTGTGGGCTATGCCCTGGATCTACTATGCACCTATGTGCATTCTACTATTTTGTGATTTACTATCATATTATGTGATCGTTTGGTGTTGCCTATTGATCTTGTCAAATTTGATGGCTAAAAAGGTGGAGTACTGTAATGTGCGTAATATAACTTTTTGTTCTTTGACTGTGTGCTGCATGTGGTGGAAGATGTGTCTACTTTTGGATCTACATCTGATGTGTGTATGTCTTGATGAATATCTTATGATGTGATGGGCAACAGTAGGTAGTTTGTGTGTGGTACTGATATGCATGATCTGATGTATGGTGTGTGGTGATAATGTTTGCAGATGTATGTTGTGTTGGGGGGAGTAACACTTATTTTCTATGCATGCCGTAAGGGGGAGTGATCCTAATTTTTGTTGTATGTGTGATATGTGCATGTTCAGGGGTAGGAATGGCAAAAATATTCATACCCGCGGATAAAATCCGCCACGGACACGGAGCGGATAGTTTAATGGATATCCACGGGTAAGATAAATGGATATTTCAACTACCCGATAGTTAATGAATACGGATACATATTTAATGGTATCCGTATCCGCGGATATCCATACCCGTTAGTAAATAAGAATATTATATAAATATTCCTAGTTATCAAACATATAAGAGCCTTTTTAATTCTTTATAGAATTTTGTGATGAACTTTGTTTTGATTAGAACTGAAATGTATGAAATTTTTTCTAAAGAGAAATGTTTCGATATTATTATATTTTCGTGAAAAGAAGAAAAATAAATGTGTTGACTTTTGTTGTTAAATTGAAAGTGAAATGTATGAATGTTATTATGTGATAATAATCTTTTTCTTGTTTCTTTAGAAAGAAGATAAACAATTTTTTTTAAAATAATGTTTTTTTTACAAGAATCACAATTTTTTTAAAAACAATTATTATCCATGGATATCTATGAATATCCACGGATACTTCAAAGTCTATGGATTACCCGCTTGACGGATACCCGCACGGATATGGATATCGTATTTATCCAACGAAGCGGACACAGATATCATACTATCCGCCCCCAAGGATATCCATTGACATCCCTATTCAGGGGGAGTGAAGTTATCTGATGATTCCCTGACATGTATGTATTCAGGGGGAGTAAAATTTGTGATGATATCCTGATGTGTATTGATTGAGGGGGAGCAATTTACATTTTATCCCAGATGCTCTACTGAATGCTGCCCCATCCTGGTTACCATCCATTTTTTCTAATTCTGAGTATGTATATGTGCTATATATCTGAGAATCTATTTTTCTCAGTTGATTAGGAATTTATTTTTCCTATGTATCCCAGATGATGGAATCTGTTTTTTCCTAGAATGTTTTGAAGACTCAGACTTTATTTTATGAGAATTCAACTTTCTCTTATTTTATGAATCCACTATGAGAGTTTATTTCGCTCTGATGTTGTTCATTGTGAGACTAGATGTGTTTATTCCGCTCGTGTAAGTCTCTGATGTTCATTATGTGGTTTGATTTACTTGAAGTGTAGTTGTGAAAATAGCCATGTTGTGTTCTATCTTCTTTTCTAGTTGTGTGCTTATGTTGACTTAACAAAGACGTGAACTGCATCTCTCCATGACCTGTCTAATATTGTTTTAGCCAAAATTTGTCAAAGGGGGAGACTGTTGGGTTTTTTAAATTGGCTACATTTTGCAAAAACAAGATCTGGAACAACATCCTGAAGTCAGAAAATGTGCGAAGTTTGTTACATGAGAAACACGCGTTTTTTTTGTGAAGTAAATCCATTAAGCGACTTACTTGTTCCCCAAGACAAGGAATTCAGCTTATTTCCTGATCATATCGCTTTTTGCATCGCACCTAAAGATTGAAGGTGCGTGGAGAAAACACAAGAAGGGGGGTTGAATTGTGTTTTAGATATTTAAAAACTTTTCTAGATATTTAAATCTATCAGAGTCTTTAAGCACAGCGGAATAATTCACACAATCAACTTAAGGCTAAGTGAATGATGAAGGAGTAAATGAGAGAGTGAAAGAGAGAAAGAGACACAACAATTTATACTGGTTCCCCTCACAAATTGAGAGTACTCCAGTCCCCTTGTACTTACAAGAGATTTCACTATAATCACTAAGATTACAATTCAGATGCTCAAGCACACAAGCATGAGACTTCCTTGCTCTAGGTCACACAAGACAGAGAGACTTCCTTGCTTAAGCACACAAGCTTAAGACTTCCTTGCTCAAGTCACAACAGACAAGAGACTTCCTTGCTTCTACACTAAGCAGAAGACTTCCTTGCTCTAATCACTAAGATTGAGACTTATCAATTACTCACGCAGGAGTAATACTAACTTCTAAGCTTAAACTTATTACAAGATAATAACTTCAGAGGCTTGAGCTAGTTTCTATTCTCACTTAATTTGAGAGATGTTTTCTATTACAATTCAGATTCTCACTTTATTCTGAGAGATGTTTTCTAATGAAGTTCGTTAGTCATCAATTCTTTCTTTTGCATATTTATATGAGTTGAGAAAGACATTGAGACGTTGGAGAAATTCCCGTTGTAAAATGGACAGCTGTAGTCTTTGAATATCCATTGAGTAAAGCCACGTCTTCTTTGCAGTGAAGCTTCACCTTTACTGTTTGTCCATAATACAGTAATAAGGTACAACTAGCTCCTAGAGAGAGTAGGATCACATTCTTTGTGAACGTTGTAATTAGTTGTCCTTAATTAGATTATCAGGCTTGATAAGAGTAGTTGATGTAGCCGTTCTGATGACTAGGGGAATTTCCTTTGCTTCTGATGAACCTTTGATATTTTGGAGTCTAATTGGTCTTGAATAACTGGCCTCTGATAGTCCTTCGTATTCCAGCTTCTGAACGTCTTCATCTTCTGAATAACTCATGACTAGCAGATAGCTTCTGAACTCTTGTAGGCATCTGAACATCTTTGAGCTTCTGAACTTCTCTGAGCTTCTGAACTCTTGCAGACATTTTGATCCTCTTTGAGCTTCTGAACTTTGTTTAGCTTCTGACCACGTTGTAGCTTCTGAACTCTTTCAGAGTGTAAAGATTCAGACTCCCATTAAGGTTTCATCAGAGTCTAAATCAAGTGTGCTCTTGATACAACGTTGGATTCTCTTGCACACTTAATTTAAACATTAGAAACATCAATTGTCCATTTAATACCTTGTTATCATCAAAACTTAAGGGTGTGTATTAAAACACATTTTGTTCCAACAATCTCCCCCTTTTCGATGATGACAAACATAAGTATTAAATACAATTGTTGTTGATAAAAATCAGCTATGTTGACATTAGGCTTCTGAGTTTTATAAGCTCCCCCTACGTCTGATATCCCATAGGGTTAGGTTTGTAAGCTCCCCCTATTTTGTATCCATAGTTAATTTTAATCAGTTTCAGAATTACTTTATTATATAACTTAAATTATTCATATTTTACTATATAAAGAACAAGGTTTGCAAGCTTCTTCTTTTCATAGTGTGATAATCTTTGAATAAAGTTGCACCCTTACTCAAGTACTATCTATGAATAATAAACTTCAATTAATAAATGTATTCTCCTTGAAATTATGCGCTTAATGAAGATGCAAGATGAATTAAATATTTAAATTAAATGACAATAGGATCAGAGGCACTAGAAACGTATACACACACACTTGGTTCTGATGGTTATCATGAAATACAGTTTCAGAGTTCAAAATATTTTTCAAACAGTTCAGAGCTTTAAAAAAATCTTTTCATAAATAGTTCAGAGCCTGAAACACAAGTTTTGAAAACAGTTCAGAGCATAAAGCAACAACTTTTGAAAAAAGTTCAGAGCTCTTTTAGCACAGTATTTTGAAATCCTCAAGATCAGATTGTCATATCAAAGCATGTACCTCATGCCACTATTTTGACCATTCTCCTACGTTCTCTCTCTGAAGCACTACAAAGCCCTAAAAAGCAAAGTAATTTCGCTTCTTCCAACAATTGATTTACCAATATTCTTTCTCCCCCTTTTGTCATTATCAAAAAGAGTATAAGCAATTTAATTAACAAGTACAACGTCCAATACGGTCAAGTCGGAAGTGGTTGAACGCATTTAAGACCTTGTCGGTGAAATGAGCTTATAAAAGGAGAGAGGTACCTAGTCATTTTATTCACACAGAATAATCTTAGGTTATTGATAGATCTTTTGAGAGAAAAAATGAAACGCTCAGAGAAGAAGAAAGCAGTTTCAAAGAGAGATAGTCAAGATAGGAGAAAACATAAGAAGAAACAAATAGAAACAACGCCAGTGTCTGTTACAGAAGAACTCAGTTCAGAGTCTGAAGAAAAATCTTTGGACGCTGACTGTTTTAAGTTCTGAAGACATATATTCCTGAAGAAAATCAAACTGATATCCACAGCCTAAGAAGGGCAAACTGACATTCCTGAAGGAAACCAAACTGATGCATGGTTTCTTCAAGAATATTCAGTCCCTTCTCCAAGGTCATCCCTTGGAGGCTTCAAGAAAGTAGTCTTTAGGAATTTTAATATGTAATCCAGAACTCATGTTGTCAATGAAATAAAATTCATTACTTTGGCTTGTTTATTTTTGATTTCTTATTTATATTTCTTCTCTTGTTATGTATTTTGATTCTTTAAGAATAACCAAATATTGTACTCATTGAAAATCAAATTTATGAATGAAAACTCAAGAGTTTGAAGTATCAATTTGCAAGATTGTTTGTTTAATGAAAGTCAGTTCAAGAATTAGATCAAACAAAAAAATGCTAAACAGAATCAAAACAGACATATAAGTATTTAGATAAACATAGTGAATAGATATGTCAGATTTAACACAGAGATAAAAAATATTTAACAATATGGACTTTATCCTATTCAATGTGCCTAACAAGATATTAATCAAGTAAACAATTAAACAATCAAAGAAATCCTAGGGGTTTATTGAGAACGACTAAAGAGGGAAACTAAGGTTTTCATGATCTCTTTTTGGTTTCCATTGACTTCCTCTATCATCCCAATATACTTATCCATCTTGGCTTTGATTTCTTCAATTTCAGCCTCATACACTGGATTTATCAGATGCTCTTGATTGCTCCTTAGATTTTCTTGGGTAGGTTCATTCAGATTACTGTCTCTTATAGCAGAGGATTCAGGGTGATTCCTCTCTGTGTCCTTTTGATTTTGAATGACCTCTTCAACCACTTTAGCTTTTCCCTTGTCAAACCTCTTCTGTTCTTCAATATCAACCTTCTGAAGGTTATGCAGCTTCTTCACTAAATCCTCGGTCAAACTCACCCATTGAGCAACATATTCAGATGAGGGCATATCAGATTGCCTTAGCTCATGAAGACCATGTATCTGTCTAAACAAACTATTACATTCACTCAAGATATCAATGTTGGTTGAGTTGGTTGGATGAGGTTCAGAGTTTGAGGGTGAAGAGGTGTGTTGAGGTGATGATTGTGGTTGTTGTTGCTGTTGATCAAAAGCTTTAAGATGAAAATCATTTACATGAAGCTCTCTGACCATAGCATCAACATGATTTGATGGTGGGGAAATTTGGATTTCTTCTGAGACAACAACTTCAGTACGTTCTGAACCATCAGAGTGAGGTTCAAGTTCCTCAGTACTTTGTTGTTCAGTTGTGTTTGGTTATGTGATGGTTGAAGTTTAGGTGGTGTTTGGTGATCAGAATGTGTTTGATGGCCAGAACCTTGATTATCAGAGGGTTGGTGATCAGGTGGTGTTTGAACAGGTTCTGGTGAGAGGTGTGGTTCAGTGTGGGTTATTTCTGGTGTGGGAGGTTCTGAATGGACAGGTTCTGAGATGAGTTGTTTTAATGTGAGGTGATCTTCAGGTCTTGTCTGGGTGGATGAGTTTTGAACTAAATTTGTAGTTTTGGTTTGATTGGATGATTCACCACCTAAATGTTTCTCAAGGAAATCTAGATGTGAATTTCTGGGTTGAGTTGATGATGGGGTTGGTTGAGTCTCTTGAGTGTTTACAACAGCAGGTTTAGACAAAAATACATTACCTGAGTTGTCCTTGGATGAGCTTTCAGCACGTTTCTTTTTCTTGAGTCTGACACTCAAAGATTCATCATCATCCTCACTTTCTTCATCATCCACTACTATCACAGTTGAACTCCCAGTCTTGGACTTGATCTTTCCTTTACTCTCTGCCCTTACAGCTTCACACTTCTCCATCTTTATCTTCACCAGCCTCTTCCTCTTCTTCTTCAGTTCTTCTTCTTCAATCTCAAGCCCTTCACCTTGACTTTCTAGCAGTTGTATATATTGATTGACAATACCATTTGAGACAGCAGGTATGTCAATCTTATATCTCTTCACCATTGAATGTTCTAAGTGAGGTTGAGGTTCAAATGGATCAGAAGGTTGCATTTCTTTTCCTGCTAGCAAGTTCATGTTAGAGAGGGTGTGAGCAGAGATTGTAGAGGCTCTGATTTCCCTAATCAGATTGTCATGACCAGCAGCCTTGATTACATCTATCACACCACATTAATAGAAGATTTCACTAAGGATTCTTGGAGTTGGATAGATGACATGAACATTTGGCTTGGATTGCTTCTGAGTAGCACTCACAGCCTTGCAGAGGTGATTGAAGATGTATTTTGCCCAGTTCAAATTAAATTTTCTTGTGAGAAAATAGACAAAGTGCCTATGATCCCATGAAAGTTGATCAGAACTTCCACTCCTTGGAAATATTGATCCCAGAACTATTCTGGCTAAAACTCTCTGAGTGGGCTTCAAATCACTTACTTTGTTGCTCTCACAACTCTTCCCTTTAGTGTAGCATACCTTGGTCATGTTCACTAGAAATTCTGAATTCTTTGCTTCGCTTTGGCTATAGATATGGTAAGTGCCTTCATTAGGAATAGATAACACCTTAGCCAGATTTGAAGCAGTGAGAATCACTTCAAAACCACATACTACGGAGTGTACTTCAGTCTCTTCAACTATCCTCAATCCCAACTCTTGAGGAGTCTTGTCATTATTCTCCAACTTCTCCTTCTTCTTTGCATCCAGCTCCTTGTTATAATCTTCAACTGTCCTCACCTTGCTTCTGATCCAGAAATCTTTTACCAGAGTAGGATAGATTGGACCATTTAATAACTTCATGTATCTAAAGCTCCCAATATGATCAATAAAGAACTTTAGCACATTAAAATGATTCTTCTCCAAACTATCAAAGTCCACTGGTTGTTCCATAACCAAGTTTAGAGATTTTCCCTCCATCTCGAGAGAAAAATCTGTGGAGAACATCTCTTCGCATGCAGTAGTGTTGATAGGGAAGTTTTTAGGAAACGCAAACAGAGAATTTGAAGATGATGTGGATGCTGCCATTTTTGAAGTTAGGGTTTTGGGTTTTGCTAAATTGTAGAAGAAAGAAAGTTTTCTGAGGTAGAGAAGATGAAAGTGTAGGTTGTGAAGGTATATCGTGTGCAAGTGATTAAGTGATTTTGTTAAAACGAAATAAACACACATTGAAAATAAATCAAAAAAGAAAAAGAACCATCACAAACTGTTTCAAACCAATCAGAACGTGTGTACGTGTTGTTCAATTAGCGCCAAAACGTTTTAGTTAAAACTTAAACGTTTCCAATTTTTTTCCTTTTTAGAGACTTAACCTTCAGAGGTTGAAAAGTTCTCATAGTCTGAATTACTTCAGATGCTGAAACCTAAAGTACTTCAGAGTCTAAAAACGAATCTTTCAGGACTGAAAAATATATGTTCAGACAAGATTTTTCAAGGTTTTAGTTCTGAACATTTTGTTCAAATAAATCAAGTGTCTTAAAAGAATATTTTTAACCTTTGAATTTTATTCCTCTGAATTGTCATTGAGAAGTTAAGAATACTCACCTTGCATTGAAGCTTCTTGTTTCAATTGAAATCAGTGTCATAGCCTGAACAGTCACTGCACCACACTGAGTTGATGTCATCTTCATAACAAGCTTCAAGATCTTCATCATAAGGATCATATCTTCTTCTATTCCTTATGAAATCCTCTTCATCTTCTTCACCATATGATTCTTCAAAAATGTGCCTTCTATGCACAATTGCTCTTTTTCCATTCACATTCACATGCATCCATGTGATTGGAAGGTTCAGAGTCTTTGTTTCACCTGTAATCAAGTAAACTGGTTCATTCTTCTCTGGATATTGTCTATGTTCTCAGGTTCTGACTTTCCATCAGAACTTGAATCCTCAGAGTCCGAACCATCTTCAGAACTTGATTCTTCAGCTCCTGGTGCTCTTTCAGATTCATCTTCAGAGAAGTTGTCTAGCTCATCCCAGGTTGTCATTCCTTTAGCCAATTTTCCTCCATTCTTCTTGAAGTTGTACCATCTTTGAATTTTTCTTGAAAACCTTTCAAGATACTCTTCATTAGGTTCTTCAACAAGACCTTCATGTTCCAATGCTTGCTTTCCTTTCCTTGCTGCTTTTGCTTCTTCACTTTTTAACTCTTCTTCTTCTTTCAGAGCCAATTCAAGACTCATTGAATTGATGTTTTCAGTTTCCTCTAGAGATTTTGAAATTTCATTCCATTTCAGAGGTAAACTGCTCAGCATTTTGCTTACAAGCTCTTTGTTGCTGAGTTTGTTGTTGAAGTCTTCAAGCTTGCTTGTGATAGCTTGAAATCTTAAGCTCATTTCTCCAATGCTCTCATTTTCTTCCATTCTAAACTCCTCATATTGATCTAACATACCATTTATATTTGCTCTCTGAATGCTTTCATTATCATCACTAATGAAGCAAACATTGGTGGTTGTAGATTCAATATTAGAAGTTTGTTCAGCCCCTGATGTGGAAGGATTTTGATTGTTGCTCAGATCTTCATTTAAATTCAGTCCATCTTCAATTTCCTTGATAAGATCAGCAACTTGTTGATATAGCTTCTGCTTCCAATCATCCATGTTTTGAGCCATGGTGTTTTTCTCCTTTGGATCTTGACTGTCTCACGGTTAAGTGATTTACCAACAGAACCGGAGCTCTGATACCAATTGAAGGTGCGTGGAGAAAACACAAGAAGGGGGGGTTGAATTGTGTTTTAGATATTTAAAAACTTTTCTAGATATTTAAATCTATCAGAGTCTTTAAGCACAGCGGAATAATTCACACAATCAACTTAAGGCTAAGTGAATGATGAAGGAGTAAATGAGAGAGTGAGAGAGAGAAAGAGACACAACAATTTATACTGGTTCCCCTCACAAATTGAGAGTACTCCAGTCCCCTTGTACTTACAAGAAATTTCACTATAATCACTAAGATTACAATTCAGATGCTCAAGCACACAAGCATGAGACTTCCTTGCTCTAGGTCACACAAGACAGAGAGACTTCCTTGCTCTAGGTCACACAAGACAGAGAGACTTCCTTGCTTAAGCACACAAGCTTAAGACTTCCTTGCTCAAGTCACACAAGACAAGAGACTTCCTTGCTTCTACACTAAGCAGAAGACTTCCTTGCTCTAATCACTAAGATTGAGACTTATCAATTACTCACGCAGGAGTAATACTAACTTCTAAGCTTAAACTTATTACAAGATAATAACTTCAGAGTCTTGAGCTAGTTTCTATTCTCACTTAAGATGTTTTCTATTACAATTCAGATTCTCACTTTATTCTGAGAGATGTTTTCTAATGAAGTTCGTTAGTCATCAATTCTTTCTTTTGCATATTTATATGAGTTGAGAAAGACATTGAGACGTTGGAGAAATTCCCGTTGTAAAATGGACAGCTGTAGTCTTTGAATATCCATTGAGTAAAGCCACGTCTTCTTTGCAGTGAAGCTTCACCTTTACTGTTTGTCCATAATACAGTAATAAGGTACAACTAGCTCCTAGAGAGAGTAGGATCACATTCTTTGTGACCGTTGTAATTAGTTGTCCTTAATCAGATCATCAGGCTTGATAAGAGTAGTTGATGTAGCCCTTCTGATGACTAGGGAAATTTCCTTTGCTTCTGATGAGCCTTTGATATTTTGGAGTCTAATTGGTCTTGAATAACTGGCCTCTGATAGTCCTTCGTATTCCAGCTTCTGAACGTCTTCATCTTCTGAATAACTCATGACTAGCAGATAGCTTCTGAACTCTTGTAGGCATCTGAACATCTTTGAGCTTCTGAACTTCTCTGAGCTTCTGAACTCTTGCAGAAATTCTGATCCTCTTTGAGCTTCTGAACTTTGTTTAACTTCTGACCACGTTGTAGCTTCTGAACTCTTTCAGAGTGTAAAGATTCAGACTCCCATTAAGGTTTCATCAGAGTCTAAATCAAGTGTGCTCTTGATATAACGTTGAATTCTCCTGCACACTTAATTTAAACATTAGTAACATCAATTGTCCATTTAATACCTTGTTATCATCAAAACTTAAGGGTGTGTATTAAAACACATTTTGTTCCAACAAAGATATGCCTATATTTTAGGGTTTTGTTGGATTTACTTAAACAAACTTTTGTTATCGGATATGTTACAATTTTTATATTATTTGTGAAGCCCATAATATTGAAGACTTAAAACTTATTTTGGTTACTGAAACTCTTGTGAAGAATCGTATTCTTGTGTTTAGGGTTTTAGCGTGTCTATTGTTATTTGTGAGCCTATCGTGTATCGCCTTGGTACATGCTTAGAACTGTGTTCTTGAGTTGTAATTCTTTAATCTACTCCTAAGCTTTGAAGTACGGAGATAGGTATTTGTTTGAAGTGTGTCTTCACCAAATCATAAGTTTGTTTGCAATCACACTAGGTGTGTGGTTAAGAGGAGAAGGGACGAGGTCTCTAATCTAGGTGAGCCTAGGTTGAAAATAGCACGTGTAGTGACTAGGTGACGAAGTGTAAACAAGTCGTTTGCTGATAACTTCTAACTAGTATTATCATAGTGAATTCTCTCCTGGATTGGTATCCCCCAGAGTAGGTCGTGTTATACGCCGAACTGGGTTAACAAACGCATTGTGTTATCTATTTCCAGTTATTTATTGTTTATCATTATTTGCTTCTGCTGTGAACATTGTAGACTCAAAGGTTGGCACATCTGATACCCTATTTGGACTACGTCAGAATTTCAAAAGTTAAAGGTGAATGTCCGGAGTTCGAACTTCAGATCATAAACATATTACACGATATTTCTACCAACTGAGTTAGACTAACGCATACTGACATGTCATTTTAATGAGGTAAAATATTATTAACTCAATAACTTTTTTTTTAACTCAATAACTTAAGTATTCAATACTCCGTATTAAGTTGAATAATTTAACTATTTAGATTTGACACGTCATTTTTAACTAATAGATTGAATTCTCTCTACGGCAGAATTCATACAATGTTTCGTTATGTTGTGAGTCCAACTCTTTCCTCACACCAACCTCCGTCGGTAATTTATATGTTTTTTTTTTTTTTGTGCAAAATGGTTACTTTTTACATGGATATTTTTGGAATATTCTTCGGATATTATTTTAGAGAATTTGATGCATATGTTTTGAGACTCCGTTTGGCCCAATTTTTTTTAGTTTTTTATTCCCTTTTTAATTAAAAGTTGGGTCAAACACATTTTTAACAAAGCTCTTAAACGTATAAAGCAGATTTTTTTCAATGTGGAGAATTTGATTAAACGATCTTTTAGGAAAAGAGGTGGAAACCTACCTTTGAAAAAAAAATTCGGAGCTTTTTTTTGCAATGATCACGCTTCAAATCCCACTGAAGACTCTTTTTATTATTTTTTATTTATTTTTTAGTTTGTTTTCATTTAAATATTATTAGTTGTTATTATCTTTTTTTTTTAAAAAAAATTTGGTACAAATCTTTTTTAAAAAATATATTTTACCAAACAAATTTTAGATTAAAAATTAAATAACTTTGAAGCTAAAAAAAAACAACAATTAAGAAAGTGTATTTTTGCACTTTATCTTCCTATTATACCCTAATTTTAATTCACCAATAAATTTCTATTTTTTTGCACACACTTTCTCTTTCGAATAAATTTAATAATATTGTGTACAAATAAAAAAACAAAATATATTTAATATGTTATGTACCAAATAAAAGAATAATTTTGTATTCCAAATATATAAAATTAATTAGTTTTATTGAAAAATATAAGAGTAATTGACAAAAGCTACAATTGACAAATCATATCCTTAAAACACTAAATGGACAGTTAATTATAAATGTTAAATCTGACAAAACTAAATAATTAAAAAAAAACGGAGGGAGTAAGAAATTACAACTATAAAAAAAGAAAAAAAAAATTACATGTTCAAAATCTCGTCTAATAAATATCAAATATTGTTGGAGCATTTTATCATTTAATTTTTTTGTTTCCTAAATATAAGAAACTATATATTTTTTTGAATCAAACAAATTTACTGCATTTCATTAACTACTAAATGTTTAATACATAAGGGAATATTCTCAAATCTATGGAAGCTAGACCAAGAATTGGCCGCCCTAGCAAGAGTATGAGCAACCGAATTTGCTTGCCTCCTAACAAACTTAACCTCAAAGTTTAGAAAAGACGACATAAAACTAATAATATCATGAACAATTGACAGAAACTCAGAATTGCCTCTACGCTTCATATGAATAGCCTCTACCAACACTTTCGAGTCACGTTCAAATTGAACTCGATCAAGTCCTCTATATCTAGCTTCTTCCATTGCTAAAAGTAAAGCCCATGCTTCTCCCTCTACAGAAGACATCACAATTTGCTGCTATTGTGTCATACCAGCCATGACTTGACCCCTATTATTGCGAAAACACAATCCCACCGAGGTCCTTCCAGAGCCAGCACAAAGGCAACATCAACGTTGCATTTTACCCAACCTAGAGCTGGTTTTTCCCACCTTACCAGATCTGCTTCTGTAGTCCTGCTCTCACTATTACTCTGTAGCTTATGAACTGAGTACCAATCATTCTAAGCATCAAAAGCATATCTTCCAATTTGGCGTGGCGTCTAGACATTATTATTCCACAGCTTATCATTACTAAAAAACCAAATATAATATTGTGTGGAAGGAGGAGTTGCATATGGAGTGTTGTGTTGCTGTTGATCTTATTTTCTTGCAGTATGCTACACCGGATCGGTGGAGGTAGTTGTCTAATCTTAATTCAGGTTACTCGGTCAAAGGAGCTTATTATTTGTTAACTAACATTGTTCCGTTAGCGGTGGTTGCCCATAATGACGTTATATATATATATATATATATATATATATATATATACGGAACAAAATTGCTCCATCAAAAGTGTCCCTTTTTGCGTGGAGGTTATTAAATAATAGGCTTCCAACAAAAGATAATTTGTTACGTCAAGGAGTGACTCAATTGGACTCGATATTATGTGCAGGTGGTTTTGGAGTCGCTGAAACAGTCAATCATTTATTTTTTGGTTGCAATTGTTCTCATTATATCTGGAATAAAATTATATATTGGCTAGGTGTGTACGGTCAATTATCAAATGTTGTTGATGACCACGCTTCACAATTTTGTAATGCTTATGTTTTTCGTAAAAAAGTTCGTTCAGGTTTACAAGCGGTTTGGTTATCTTCTTGTTGGATTGTCTGGAAGGCAAGAAACAGTATGATTCTTGCTCATAAAGATTCTTCTGTGAAAATGTTGTTTGACAATGTGAAAAGGTTATCGTGGTGATGGTTGAAGACTAAAAAAAAAAAGTTTTCATTATGATTTAAATATGTGGTGGTTAAATCCATTGTCTTGTCTAGGACTTTGGTTGATTTTTTGAATGTTAGTGTTTTGGCAATTCTTTGTAACTTTTTTCAACTCTTTAGTTAAGCAATTCGATTTGGTGGAAAGATGTCATAGGTGTGGATAGGGGTTCTGTTAATGACTGGTTCAAATTAAACTTAAGTTGTTATGTCGGGAACGGTACTGATATTGGTTTCTGGAAGTTTAAATGGTTCGGGACCCATCCCTTTAGTGTCTTATTTCTCGAACTTTATGCTAAAGAGGTTTCACAAGATGTGTTGATAACCAATAGGATGGATGGGCGTGCGAGGGTATCATTTGGTCTTGGGAGTGGAAGGAAACATTATCAGTTAGTGAAGAGCAACAATTGGAAGAGCTTAAGGAGTTGTTAGTTGGGTTCTCTCTACAACCGAATACTCATGATAGATGGTGATATGGTGAAAACAAAAAATGGGGGGAAAATTCGGCAATTGATTTGGTTGGCTACTACGTGGAATATTTGGAAGCTTAGAAACAATGTGGTATTTAATAGCGCTATCCCGGATGAAGCCTCTCTCTTGGATGATATAAAATTTGTATCTTGGGTGTAGTTTAGCGGTCTCCATGACCGTAATTCTTACTTTTCTTTTTATGAGTGGAATGTCGTTCCCCTGTCTTGTCTCAAAAGCATATAATAACTTGCTTTGATTGTAAGGGATTAAGTACCGCCCGTACTCCCTTATAATACATTTTGCTTATAAAAAAAAACTTTAGTTAAGCACGTCTTGTGCTTAATTTTATTTTAATATATATAGCAAAAAAATTTAGCTTCTTCAAAAAAGATTGTGAAGGTGTGAAAAACACAAGAAGGTGGTGGGCGGGGGGGGGGGGGGGGGGGGGGTTGAATTGTGTTTTGGATGTTTTAAAACTTTTTCTAACGAGTATGCAATGCAGCGGAATAAAACACAATAACAGAGCAAGGGAAGAAGGAATGAACACAAGGAATTTTATACTGGTTCTTCTCACAAACGAGAGTAGTCCAATCCTCTTGTACTCACAAGAGATTTCACTATAATCACACAGATTATACACTTGCTCCAGATCACACAGCAGGAGACTTTAACACTGCTCAAGCACACAAGCAAGAGACTTCCAAATGCTCAAGCACACAAGCAAGAGACTTTACAAAATCTTATGCAAGATAAGATAGCGTACAATAAATACACCTAAGACTTTAACTCTTTCTAATAAAAACAAATACAAAGTATCAGAACTTCTTGAATCTGAAGCTTTTAGAGTTTAAGTCTTGTGCATGTTTTCCAATGATAGCTTGAGTATGCAGGAGTGAGTAATTTTTCAGTTATAGCTCAGTGTTGTTAACCTTTACGATCTCTCAAGTCTTCTATATATAGGCAGTGACAATGTAGACGTTGAGGATGACCGTTGAATGAAGATAAAGATGTCAGCGCAAATGTAGTTGTATTGGTAGTAGAGTTTTAACCTTATTCCAAAAGAGGTAAAGAGCTACTACTGCTATTGCTTGGAAGAGTTCAGTGCTTGCCCAGAAGAAGTATGGTTTTCAATTGTCTTAGACGCTCATCTTTGACTTATGACTAGATCACATATTCAAATAAATAGCAGAGGAGACTGAAGATATGAGTTTGTCACATCTGAATAAACCAGCTTATGCTTCTAGGTCCAATTTGCCTCTGAGTACTTTCACTGCTTCTGAGTGCGTTCAGAGCTTCTGAACTTCATTCAGACTCCATTCTTTCTTAATTAATCCTGCATACTTAAAATAAAATTTTAGTAATCAATTGTACATTTAATACTTTGTTATCATCAAAACTTTAACAAGTTCTTGGATTTGTCTTTAAATCACTATTGTTCCGACACATTGTACCATTTAAGTTTTTTTTCCCGTTCCTAAACATAAAATGCCAAACTCTCGTCTAATAAATATGTCAAACAACTAAAACAAATGTAATATTTGAAAAAAAATATTGTTTGATAATAAATATTTTTTTGTTCGAGGCATAAAGTAAAAACTTTAATAGCTTAAATTACATTTGAGTTTTTTTTTGGTAAATTAAATAGTTACATATATATATATATATATATATATATATATATAAAATAATTACACATTAACAAAAGGTAGACGGACAATAAGCTGCGCTGCTAATCTTTTTTTAATAGCAAAACCTAATCTTTGAAACACTACATCCCTAGACCTAGGCGTCACGACATTACAATGCATAACTTTTTGAACTCTTTTCAAAAGGTTTACAGTCTCTGGTGCTAGAAATCCAAAAGTGTCGAAAGCAAACGGTATAAAAACATGTTGATTAAATTTGGAATTTTTAAAAACAATTTACTTTTTAAATTTATTGGATAATTAATGAATTTTTGTCATCGAATTCTTCTGGTGTCTAAATATATACTATTTATTTATCGTCAATTTTTTGAAAAACAATTTACTTTTTAAATTTATTGGATAATTAATGAATCTAAAAAGTTAATTATTTTTTATAAAAGAGATTAGAGAAAATAATATTTTTACGAAATTATGTTTACATGAATATATTTTGAATCTATTCCATATTATTTTTTGGACAGCTAGTGTATACTATTTTTTTTTTAATATTTAACAATGCTATATTTCTAGAGTTGAATTCAAACAAACTAGTTAAAATGAAAAATAGATTTATTATTGTATCTATGCCCTCTTAATCTTAAGTTATTCTATACGTCTTGTAAAGAATATAGAGAATAAAAACTGTAGATGAAAATTTATTCTTGTTTCTGGTAAGGAAATAAAATCTTAGGTCACTGTACACAATCTAGTAAAGAATATAGAAAAAGAAAAATTGAATAGGAAATTTTATTTATTTATTTATTTATTTTTTGGTAAGAAAAGAAAATCTTCATTAGCTACCATGAAATGTCACGTGACAGTGGGGATTGGTCCTTGTTGTAGCAGGTAGCTGCCGTAGTTGGGAAAGACTTTCCTTACCCCGTGAGTGAGTGAATTATGAAAGAGAAAATATATATATTTTAAATTTAAATAAATAAATAAAAGCCAAAAAGATAATGCTTAACTTGCCCACAAAGTCATGATTTCCATCATCAACAAATTAAAAGTTACGTTTCATCTAATCTAAATTTAAATCTTATTATTTTAGTTTTTACACCACACCTAATTTCAGTCCAAATAAAACGGCACACCTAATTATGTTAACATATATTAATAAATAAGATAATGTGTCTGTAAAAAAATAAATATTGTTAATGTGGAAATCCGACTAAATTATCTACTGATTTTTAATCTTGGGAGCAACATATTTCTAAAGAAAATTGTATATCATGATATATGATATATGAAATTGTATATCGTGATATTGATATGGTTTTTTGGTTTTTGGTATTTGCGAAATTTGGTGGGATATATTTGAGTGAGAAAACAGAGAAGACAACAAGTTGTTACAAGGAGAATGCTCTCATGTTTTGTTTTTTTTTCTCGTATATTATTCATAACTATATGGCTCTATACATAAAGCTACATAAAAACAAATCATATAATTTAAATAACAAACAAATCCTATAAATTCTAAAAGAATACTTAAAATTCTAAATAAAATATAAATCATAAACCCTAATATTATTTTATTTCAAATATAAATATAAAATATATTTAAGACTAAAATCTTCAAAAAAAAATATTCTGGCATTATTCTCAAGAGATACCCTAAAATAGTAAAATGCATATCATGACATATGAAAAAGTAAATTGTATTCAGCAATCAAATATTCAAATTATGGTCCAAACTTTTCATTCTTGGTTCAATTGATTGTCTTCTTGTTGTCTTAAGTTAATTATCTAAAAGATGGATATAATCACTGCAGTATGACATTCAGTAAACAAACAACTCTCCTAAAATAGACTAGTAGCAATAAGGCTTATAAAAGAAAAAGGACTAATAAGATAGTCGGTCTCTAAAAAATTAATTGTACATCTTAAAATAATATATTTTTTGGACAAAAAATAGAAGTCAATATTTTCTAAAAAAAATATCTTTGCTTTAGTAGTTTGAAACAATGTTTTGGTCTCTAAAGATGCGGGTTCAAACCATAGACAATAGAAATAAATTTTTTCAAAGAAAAACAACAAAATGAAAAAAAATGTAAGTTTAGAGTGCAATTTAAGAGGAGGTGAATTAATTTTTGTGACTTTTTCGATTATTTTAGAGGTGTTGGTGTTCTTTTTATTTTTCTAGTAAGTATATGATGAATGTATAAATAATATGCAGAAAAGTAAAGAGTGCAGGGAAGAGAAGAAAGACACAAGAAAATTTATAGTGGTGATTCACTATATTCTTTACAAAGTGAAACAAGAGAACAATCTTCTCCTTTTCACTCTCTTGCTTCCAATAATCCTGGACAACAAGGTGATTCCCCTTATGATCTCTACAAAGTGAAACAAAAGAACAATCATCTCCTTTTCACTTTCTTGCTTCCAACAATCCTAGACAACAAGGTGATTACCCTTATGATCTCTACAAAGTAAAACAAGAGAACAATCCTCTATTTTTCACTTTCTTGCTTCCAACAATCCTAGACAACAAGGTGATTACCCTTATGATCTCTACAAAGTGAAACCAGAGAACAATCATCTCTTTTTCACTTTCTTACTTCCAACAATCATGGACAGCAAGGTGTTCACACTAATATGAATTTTATACAAGAGTTTGGATACAAATTTGAGTACAGGAGAATTTTGGTACAACAAAATTCCAATAATATAACAATTTAGAATTAATAAACTCTAAGTGTTTAAGAAACTTTTATTTGATATTTATTTTTTTATAAGCAAATGGGATATATTATAAGGGAGTACAAGGGGTACTCTAACCCTTACAACACAAAGCAAGTTATAGTATGCTTTTAAAACATGCCAAAGGATCCAGACACCAATAAGAAAAAGAAATACAAGAATTTTGGTCGTGTCGGCAACTAACCCAAGCCCAAGAGATGGCTTTGAGGTCGTCCACAAGAGAAGAGGCATTCGGAATGGCTCCATTAAAGATCACATCATTTCTAAGTTTCCATATGCTCCACGTTGAAGTCAACCAAAGTAAGTGTCTAAATCTTTCGCAATTTTTCGATGTGACCATTGAAGTAGCAATAAATGTCACAAGAAGGGGGGGGGGTTTGAATTGTGACCCTTTTTAAAATTCTTTTTATAAATAATAACTTAACACAATATTTCTTTTATGGGTTAGTTAACAAGTAATCAAAGAAATAATGTTAAGACGAAAATGATTGTAAAGATATAAGTGAAGGACCAGAGAACTTTGGAAATATTTAGTTGGTTTTAGTTGAGTTGTATTTTAAGAGATTAAGAGTTTAGAGAAAATACAACACCCAGAAGTTATCCTGGTTCACCAAAACTTGGGCTAGTCCAGTCCTCACAACCTTGTGAGATTTTCCACTAAAATGCTCAGATCAGAACCTTCTGCTTGGCACCAACTTTTGATCAACCTTTGATCAAAATACAATCTGCTTTTCTTCACTCGAAAAGACTTTTACAAACTGCTTTTCCTAACTGGAAAAGACTTCCTCACATTCACTCAATCTAACCTAAAAGATAGATTTGAGAAGTTACAAAGTGTTTGGGAATTTTGTGAGCATCAACTCATATAAGAGATTGATAAAATAACAAGCGTGTATACAATGGATGTTTGATAACTTTGTGAATACCTTGCTTTTGAAGAGTTTGGAACTTTGTTGATTTTTGCTTCAACAATGTATTTGATTAAATCTTTGTGTAAACTCTTGAGTTTTTCTTCATGTAGCTCCTTGGTATTTATAGACCTTTGAATAGCTAGGGAGGAGCGTATGAGAGAGATTTTGAAATTCAAAATATGTCAAAGATACATTGTAATCTTTGTTGCCATGTTCTGTTAATAGTGCATTATCCTCAGTTCACTTGTGCATTACCATATGTTGAAAAACTGCTACAATGCTTTGCATGGCTTTTGAAGCTTTTACGTGGCTTCTATCTTGTCCATATGAGAGAATCAATTTGAATTTTGTGATGACAATGCATCAGCAAGTGGGAGAAACCTTGGGAGCCTTTGTCTCTCATGAGGGGACCAAAACCTATGTAGCATGTCCTTTGATGTTTGATGACTCTTGTCCTTTTCAAAGAATGAAGGATGTGTTCATTGCTTGTCCACAAAATCTATTTCCATGTGTTGCAAATATCTTCTTGTAACAAGATGCTTTACGTGGAAACATCATTTTCATTGATTCAAATTCCTTTTGTTTGCATGATAAGGCCTTGAGAACTAAAGTACAATAAAGGCTAGACCCATGGATTTATCTATGTCATGTTTGGCATAAATACATCATTTATGTTTCCTTAAAATGTTACTTCATTTAGTAAGACAAGAAGGAATATTTCGATGTGAAGCTTTTTATCATTTAAGCCAAGACTTTTGTTTCCATTGATTCTTGTTGCTACGTATTTCATACATGATATACTTGTGTTATGTTTTCCTCATCATGTACGTTATCGTTGTCAGACCATAACGTTATCGTTGAAACAATTCTCACAAAACACATTAGTAGATAACAAGATAATCAAGATTATAATTTAATTTATATGTTTGTTATCTTTAAAACATCAAATAAGGATTTTGTTCCCAACAACCATCTCACCAAACAACCTAAAGTGATTCCAGCCTTCTACACCTATAGAGTATCCCTTTCCAACCCATCTACAAACTGTATCCCATACACTTTTGCTAAAGGGGCAATGGAAAAAAAGGTGGATTTTTAGGATTCAGAATTTTTCAAAAAGAACAGAGGTAAATCGATTTACCAAAAATGTCAATCGATTTCCCCTTCATTCAACGTTAAAAAAATTCCAACTTTAAAGGGAAATTGATTTACCTTTGTTAATTTTCAGAAATACAGAAGAAGTAAATTGATTTCCCTACTTAGGTAAATCGATGTACCTGCTTATATTCTTGAAAAATATTCTAAGTTAAAAACATTTTGAATGTGAATCATGCAACATTATTATAGTAACTTTAGAAAGATTTAGACGAAATTTTATGAGCAGCTAAAGTTTATGAGCACCTACGATTATTCTTCATATCTTTGATCATCATCTTCTGTGGTAATTTGAATTTCTTAAAGCTTGAGCACTTTGATCATGAACAATCTTTTTCTTCTTTTCATATATTTGTCTTCATCAAAATTAACTTCAATCTAAAAGCTTGTCTTCACAAAAAATAGGGTGTTGTGAGGGTAGAACTTGCGCCTTCAACACGAGGTATAGCGTGGCAACACTATTTTTTGGGGTTGGTCGTGGCCCACCCCAGCCACCCTGATTTTGGCTCTGGACATAACGTGCATGAAGATTTAACTTGGGTCCAGAAGATGATAATCCAAATTATTACTATTCTTCTTTTTGTTGAAGTCTTGGAGTGTAGTTCAGATAATGAACAAAGCGTTGACCTCAACTTCTTTTCTTCTTTCGTGCTTGTCTAAAAGATTAAAACTTTTCTTAACTTAATCCTTTTGTGTAGAAGATCATTGTAACACCCCAATTATACATTAGTGTTACTTTTAGAATTATTTTATTAGATTTAAGGGTTAAATATGTTTTCGGTTCTTATAGTTTCGCGGAATTTCATTTTTAGTCCTGAAGATTTTTTTCGCACTTTTTAGTCTCTGAAGTTTTTTCCGTCAATGTTTTTAGTCCATACTTTTAATCAAACTCTTGTATATCTTGTATACTTTTACATTTTTGAATGATTTTTTGAATTCATGTTTATAATATTATAAAAACATCTCCGATAAAAATTTAGAATTTTTTAACATAAAATGAATTATATATAAATTTTTATATGCAAAAAACTAAAAAAATCATATTTAATTCATCTCTTGTTAAAAAATTTAAACTTTTGTAAGAGAGATTCATATAATGTACTAAACATGACCGCAGAAAAAATTTAAAATTTCGAATGATATGCACGGGTTGAGCATGAGTTGAATGAAAAGTATGGACTAAAAACACTGACGGAAAAAACTTCAGGGACTAAAAAGTGTGAAAAAAACCTTCGGGGACTAAAAACAAAATTCGACAAAACTATAGAGACCAAAATCATATTTAACGATAGATTTAATTATGTGTCATGTTTATGTGTTTTATTTGGTAAGCCTAGGGGTCAAAATTGTTAAGCCTGACTAATATGCTAGATTCAATTCCTGATTTGTAACCAAAATTAATTAAGGAACAAACCATTACACCACTAACAATATATGTCAAAAAATTGTAGTATATGTTAAGCCATATAGGTTTCATTCAGGGGTAAGAGGTTTGAACAGTATGCATGAGATCATGAGTTTGATATTCTGCTCCTTTGTAGAGGTGTCTTTCATGTATGTCCCACATGATCCATGACATGGGGCCTCATAAGAATGGGGCCATAAAAAATTATAGGGTTGTAGTATTAATAAATGAGGGGTATAAAACAAGGGATTGTGGGCTTACAAATGAGGTATTGCGTAGTCCAAATATTTGAGATTCTCTTTATTTTAAAATGAGAGATTTATTAGTTCGGAAGGTCGTAAAAGATATTGTTTTGTTGCAGATAAAATTTTTAGACGCTTTATAGCTAATTGTTATACTATATTTTTATCAATGAAGAGGCGTGTGATAGAAATTATATTGTTTATCAAACTTTTTTATTTAGGGAAAACCATGATTATTTTTTAATGTTATTGATGTTATTTGTAATATAAATCGATGACAATTCTTTTGAATTTTTTTGCGCTTTTCATTTATTAGAGTAGGGTCTCTAAAAGGTTGGAGACAGCCCTGCTTCTTACTGTCTATGTTACGTTATGATTTTCTTCGCGGTAAACTAGGAATTCCTCAACAACGTACTACTTGATTCTTGCTTGATCTTCTTGTATCTTTGGAGTCAGACCTAGTCCCCCCTGTAATTATCTTTTTTCTCTTTATTTTAATTTAATATGAGCTATAGATTGAAGGTGGGGAAAAATAGGGGTGCCAACATAGTTGAAATGTCTACCTCCACTTTGATATCTAGATGCTCTTAATTTATAAATAAAAAGATGCACACCTCTACATAAAAACTGGATTACCAGGGTCCTTTCCTTGAGAACCAAAGAGTTAATAAAAAAATTCATTATTGATAATTATCGATAATGTTTGATAAAATACTAAAAACTATGGAATGATGCATATTATATTAACAAGTGCCAGAAAAATAAAGTTAATAGAGCGGTGCAACCTGATGTGAGTAAACACTCTGGTGGTTCGACATCTTCTTCTACTCTGCGCATAAGGTTTACGCGGAAATTCGGATGCCCACCAACTTTGGATCAAATGAATGTAATGCTGCATCAAAAAGAGAATGGTGAATGGGATTCTGTCAGGGCTGAAAGGGCAAATGTGAGTATTTTTTTTATAGCTCAATTAATAAATAATTAATACGTCAATTTGTATGATTTAATTAATTGCTCTTTTTTTGTAGACCTTGATTTCGGCATATAACAAGAAACTTAAAGTGGATGAGGCTTCCCTTCCACTTGCTCAGCGAAAAAGTGTGGATGTTATTCATAATATGATATTGGACAAATTTGTGGAGTTTTCCGGGGGAAAGCATCACAGAAATGTCCAAGGTCAGGGTTGTACATCTTCGTTCATTCAGAGGACACCTGCAGGATATATGGATATTTCGAATGACTCGCGCATCAGTTCTGGTCGATCTGCAAGTGGGGAAAGTATTGCAGAAATGGAACAACGACTAAGAGCTGAACACCAAGAGGCAATGACAAAAATGAGGGAAGAATTTCAGCTTCAACGTCAGCAACAATTTCAACCATTACCAAACCAGTCAGACCAACTTCAACAATTTCAGCTGTTTCAATAGTTCCAGCGTCAGCAAATGCAAAATCGGCAAAATACCCAAGTATCGGAAGTTCAACAGGATCGGCCCGCTAGAAGGAACCCACAATCCTACCAACCAAGTCAGTTCCATGAGGACGAGTATCGACCTCAAAATAATGTTGCTATGAATACTACCCTTGATATGCTTGATGAGACATTCTTCAATGATCTCCGGCATGATTCATTTATGCAAACAATTATGAGAGGGGACGACCTTGTAATTCCCGGTTTTACGAACCGTACTCGTGATTCCGCTGCTTGGAATCAAAGTGGCGAAAATCCATTAAGCGGCGGGATTAATATTCATGGTGGCGAGTTTAATATTCAAGGCAGGACAAATATGAGTCAAATCGGTGGCAATGGTCCAAATGAAATTAATGTAAACCGCGGCGGAATGACAAGCGCCGGAAGTGCAAGTGGCGGAAGGACAAGCGGCGGAAGAATAACAAGAGGAAGAAGTGGAAATGCATTGAATTGATATTTGTAGGTTGTCATTTTATTTTGTTACATTTTGTGAAACTATCGTGATGTTTCGTATTTGGTTTGTAACTCATGATATTATCGCGTATTTTGAATTTCGTTTATAGTTTCTAACTTATGACATTTATCGCGTATTTCGACTATCGCGTATTTGATTTGTAATGCATGACAATTATCGTATTTTGTTCTTTTTTATTAAATACTTCATTAAATTTGCCAATTTTTTCACTTTGTGACCGTTTTTTCCATTTTGTGGCCATTAAATGTGGACACTAAATTGCTGTTTTCTTATAGTGAATGTTTAGTACAAGAAATATGACCGGATATTGTAAAAAAAACCGATATTGTTTAACTCCAAATATGATTGCTAAAG
The DNA here is from genome assembly GCA_951799995.1 of Trifolium subterraneum. NCBI lineage: Eukaryota > Viridiplantae > Streptophyta > Magnoliopsida > Fabales > Fabaceae > Trifolium > Trifolium subterraneum. The sequence continues at coordinate 53,130,136 of OX637462.1, forward strand.
ATGATGATAAACATAAGGTCATTAAGGATACCAAAAAAAAAATTGCATTTGAGAAAAACATTCTTTATTCTTATCTTTATTTAAAAGCATTACTTTTTTTATATATATAAGCTAAAAGCATTATTGTTGAGATCTTGCAAATAAATGCATTTTAAAACTTGAGATTTTTTTAGTTCATACTCCCACGAGGATAAGTGCTCACGTTGAATAAAGAGGATATTCAAATTGGGTCAAGGACCAAAGTCCAATGCCATTTAACGTGTAGGACACCCACGAGGATATTGATTTTGGATTTCCTCCTTAATTAATATGGTTTTAATTCTTATTTTTATAACGAGTTTTGATTTTTGTCTCTATAAAATAAAATCATTTGTTTTTATTTTTATAAAAAAATTCTTTTTTTTTTAGTCTTTAATGACAAAATTTGACAATTTTTTTTTGGTCTTACAAAATTTGACATTTTAACGCCAATATATACGACATTTTTATGTTTAAAATGGTTCATATTATGTTATATATCATGTTAAACATATTTAATTCATATTATATTAAAGGGTCTTACTAACGAGTGTCCCGAAGTACTCTTTAAGTATTTCATTTATAGAAACTTTTTATTTAAAAAGTTAATCGATACAACTTCCAATGCGTTCACTTTACGCATTTCTATACGAATTCCATAAAAAGCTCAAGGTCTTGAAGAGTGTCACGAAGCCATTCGATAGCATTTGCCTATGTTAAAAATGTTAAAAAAATGTTAAAATTTTGCCCATTAAAGACTAAAAACAAAATAAATTATTTTGTAGGAATAAAAAAAGTGATTTTATTTTACAGGGATGAAAACCAAAATTCACTATAAAAATAGGGACCGGAAACATATTTTATCATTAAATTAAACTTAGTTAAATTCTTAGGAATATAAAAATTTGGTTGGACACTAATATAGTAATATCCTATAAGTACAATAATTTAATATTTGAAGTAAAATAAAGTACTATAAATATACAAAATGATATTAAATAATTGGATAATTGATATGTTGGTAAGTCAGTGCCTCAGAGGAGGATAGGAGAAATATCATATCAAATGCTTCATGACCCATAGGAGAAAAAGACACTACATCTTCATCCAAATTTTCAAGACATTAGGTTAAATATTACATTTTTTATAAATATAATATTGTTCTAATTCATCCTTAATCTTAATATGAGACTTAACTACTTATACTTGAAACCAACAATATAATATAGGACATGACAAAACTATACCCAATGGAGATATGGTGATAATATTTTTATAGTCGAAAATAAAATAAATATTTTCGTATATTTTATAGTTGTACTGCGGACAAAAAGTTGTCATATAGTTTAGTGGGGGACAAAAATTATTGTTTTTGTCATGTCTCCTACAACCAGTCTCAAATCAAACAGTATACAATAAAAATTGTCCAGTCAATTTCCCTAATTTTTAACAGATGAAACACACCTAAATTTTAAAATACGAGATTGTTTATTTTTTTTTATTGTCTAATGCTAATTAGTGCACCAAATGCACTAATTAAGAGTACAAATTTTAAAAAAACTTCTTAAAAGTTGTATAGTTAAACATTCTTAAAAGTCTAAATTTTAACTTTTTTAATAAATATTTTTTCTGTTATTATTTTTAATTCTTTAATTAGTGCCTCAGGTGCAATCGGATTGAATGGACAACTGGTGACCTCAGGCTCGATATGATTTATTTCACTGCTCTTTTAAGTTGCTTTGTTTTTCCGAACACTTGCCACAGGCCCACATAGACTATGTTTATGCTTATAAAAAAAAAAACTTAGACAATGACCAAAATCGGAGATATCATGCAATATTACATGAAACATGTTAGGAAATAACAACACTAAAGAAGAAAAATAAACACAATCAAAACACAAGAATATAATGTGGAAACTCCAAAATCGGAGAAAAAACCACAACAGCTGTCTAAACTGACAACTAGAGAATTATCACTATGTGAAAATTGTTACAACACATAGACTTCTCTCAGTCTCACCCCAATGCCCCAATACAACCACACTCTCACAAAGCAAATATTTATACGAAGTCAGATATAAGCTTAAAGTGCTACTGACTGGTGCATCTATAAACAAAGAACTTAGGTCTAATATATAACTTTGGTCTCCCCCTTGCTTCACAATTCTAAGCAATGTGAGACTTCTCCAATAGCTAATTTTTACCTCCTTCTTTAGTTAAGAAACTGAGCGATATGAGACTTGACAATCAACCCCAACAAAACAATGATATGATTCACTCTTCTTATCAAAAGGTTCCAAGACTAAAGCAAAAGACACTTTATTTCAAATTAACCATTGCATCCTTTCAAATATATTTTGAAAATATTCTCATAAAACGAGTCATGCTAACTAGTTTCGCTAGACCACTAATTAAGAAAATAAAAAATACTCTTGTATTGTAATTAAATATAGTTTTTGTAATGTAAATTATGAGCATTTTCCATAAAATATTGCATGTAACATTTATTTATAGGAGTCATACTTAGAGAAGGCCATACAACATATTTTTGTGTACCTAGAAATACTTATTTAGGCACAACCATAAATTTGAGGAGTTAGACATACATGTAACACCCTCAAAATCCCATTGATTTTATTTATAAAAGTTGATTGATTTATTTACAAAGGATGTTACTAATTTTCAACGGGACTAATTAATAAGCATTTAAAGAAAACACAGCGAAAAATGAACTTATAAATTTTCATCTGAATTCTAATAATAATAATAATGATGAGAAAATACCGAACAAACAACATGGACCAATTCCTTTTTCAAAATAAACTTTTAGCAAAAGTAAATATAGTTTTTCCCCGACAACTTCCTAACAGAGCGACTCCATTATTGAAATTGGAAAAGAAAAGGCAGCTCCTAATGCCACCTCCAGACTCTCAACTAAGCGTCACTGGTTACCTGAAAATCTACGGGTGTGAACCGCAGGGCCAAGCCAGAAGAGGGTAAGTAACAACATCACTTAAATAACAGATTCATCCACAATGTAAGCCGACCATATAAGGGATAACAAGCACGGTAGCATTCTTTGGAATGACCGAACACAAAAGCAAACACGATTCCTAAATTACACACATAAACACACACAACTCATCCAATTCAACAATACACTCAAAACCAAAATAACTTTAACTTCTCATTTCTACATCATTGCTACTCATTACTACTCATTGCTACATCATTATAATAATATAATAATATATGATTCAACATCATTACTACAATATATAACTAAGCATCATTGAGTAACATCATTAACTTCCGGTCATCATTAAACAACATCATTAATTTTCCGATCATCATTAAACTAGCTTCCGGTCACCATTAAACACCATCATTAATAATATAATAATATAATTCGACATCATTAGTCAACGACTATAAACAACACCGACAACACGACAAACAACAATTAATCAACGTCAATTATCTCAAAATAACGTCACTATAGGATTCACTATCCTACTATATAGGTGATACAAAAGAGTTAAATTAATTTTCCACGTCTGTACGTTCCATATCTAGTGTGCCGAGACAAAAACAATACTTTCTTAATCCCTGATTTTTATATCACTCATGTACAAAATCTATCTAACAACACGCTCTTATTACTCAATTGGAAACCAACCACGTTTTGCTCAAGCATTAATCCAGAGGATTCACCAAACAACCCCTTTTTTATTTGAACTATCAATGAACAACATGTCATTAGACTTCAATGTAATAATTAGATATCAACATAAACCTACAACTAGTACCCTTTTCTACGATACATTTATTTTTCTCACAGTTTAGGACTTGCAAACAATTATGCAGTTTCTATCTAAAGGGATAATCACAATCCAATTTAACACTAAAATTTACCTTCATTCATCTCCAAACTTTATTTAACACCAAAGCACAAAAGAATAAACTTTTACAATACGAAAACCAAATTCAATATCGGCAAAACAAATTAAAGTAGAGAATACTAATTTACCATGATTATTTTATCTAGAGAATCAAAAACATAAAAAAGAAAACGACCATGTTCATGCTATACATGAGTTGGACAAACCTCTTACCTTAGATTTCCTTGCTATGCCTTTGCTCCTTAGGTTTTAGAACCCTAATTTTCTCTCCAACTCTTACTCTCTATTTATATAAAAAATGTATCTATTTTAATTCCTAATCTCTCTCACAATTAGTTTTAGATATTATAAAAAAATTCTGATTTGTTTTATTTTTTTAAAATTTCAAACATATCTAATTCTATTTTATTTCTCATAGTAATCTACCGAAAAAAATAAATACTAACAAAAAAATATTTCTAAATTTTGGGGCGTTACAACTCTCCCCCCCTTTAAGAATTTTCGTCCTCGAAAATTGTCTAAGATTCCGGCACTAGTTAAGTCACATGATAACATAACAAAATAGCAATTCAAAATATTCAGCATTTTCAATAATTCGAATAAAATATATAGGAATCACAAACCTGAAAAACATTTCAAGATATTCACTATGCATTTTGAACAAGTAAAGTAGTGGCTAATGTGCAAGTGTGACTATAAAATTAAAATGAGCACATAGAAAAACAAAAAAATAGTCAGTTAGACGCGACCGATACACAACAACATATGATGCTGGCTAGGCATCGACAATGTTCGCACACTATCATCTACAATGACAAGATACTACGACTCTTGGTCCTATAGACCAACCAGGCTCTGATACCAATTGTAACACCCTCAAAATCCCATTGATTTTATTTATAAAAGTTGATTGATTTATTTACAAATGATGTTACTAATTTTCAACGGGACTAATTAATAAGCATTTAAAGAAAACACAGCGGAAAATGAACTTATAAATTTTGATCTGAATTCTAATAATAATAATAATGATGAGAAAATACCGAACAAACAACATGGACCAATTTAAATTCAATTATTTAAAAAAAAAACTCTGATTTTTTTAAAAAAAAAGTCATATTAATTTTTTTTTTAAAATTCAATTAATTAAAAAAAATGTCATTTTTAAATTTTTTTCTGATTTTTTTTAAAAAAAATGCCAATTCTAAATTATTTCCCGATTTTTTTTAAAAATGTCAATTTTCTGATTTTTTTAATTCGATTTTGAAATTAAAAAAGTTAAATTTTTATTTTCGATTTTTTTTCAAAAAATGTCAATTTAATTTTTTAAAATAATTAAGTTGAATACCCTTTTTTAAATAATTGAATTTAAAAATAAAATAAATTGACATTTTTAAAAAAAAATTAAAATTGAAATTTTTTAAGAAAAATCAGAAAAAATTTTAAATGACAATCTTTTTTTTAAATAATTGAATTTAAATTTTAAATTGACATTAAAAAAAAACAGAAAGTTGAAATTGGAAAAAAATAGAATTAAAAAACAAAATTAAATTGACATATTTGTTAAAAATAAAATAAATTGACATTTTTAAAAAAAATTAAAATTGACTTTTTTTAAAAAAAAATAAGAAAAAGATTTTAAATGACAATCTTTTTTTTAAATTGGCATTTTTTTTTTAAAAATAATCAGATTTTTTTTTAAGATTGCCATTTTTTTTAAATAATTGAATTTTAAAAATTTAAAAATTCACATTTTTTTAAATAAAATAAGAAAATTGAAACCAAAAAAAATAAAAATTTCTTTTTTTTTTCTGATTTTTAAAATAAAATGTCAATTTTTAATTTTTTTAAATACAATTATTATGTGGCAATATCAATTTTTAGTTTTTTTTAAATTAATAAAAAATAAAATAAACGCCACCTAGACATGTCACATCAGCAAAAGTGAATATTTCATGTCCTAGTTGTCAACATAGGGAGGTAATTGAAGGAATCTTCATTTTGCAGGGGGTAATCCAAAAAAATAATTTTACAGGGGGGTAAAACAAAACTCGCATACTTTGCGGGGGGTAAAACATCATTTACCCTTCTATTTATTGTGCAGCCTTTATTTGAATAAATTCATAAATTGATTTTGATTGGTTTGGTTTTGAGAAATTTCTCACATTTGCTTTAAGTTTCCTCTTATAGTGTGTTTGGAGCAACATCTAGTCAATCCTGGATGAATCAGGATACTTCTTGTGTGATTTTTCTAACTCTACACTTTACTTTCCATACACATGCCAATTTGAATGAGCTAATTTAACTTCTTTAAAAAAAATGAAAAGGTTCAAGTTTTTGGGTCACATAAGGTTAAATTCATAAAATATTTGGTTCATCATGTACTAAATAGTAACAACAGTAAACTTACCATATATGCAAGAAATAAGAAATATATTTGATAGACCAAGATTTAGTTTTATCATTTTTTGTGGTAAATATTGTTGTAATTTTTTATGTATCTGTAAAAGTAAGAAATAAGAAATATATATTTTTTACTAGTTGGTAATGGAATATAAGACAAAAATAATTGGCTTATAAAAACAAAAGACAAAAATAATAGAAAAAATAACATGATTTGGACAAAAAAAAGGTAATAATATGGGATTTGGGTCGTGTGAGATTGAACATTAGTAACTGCAATTCAGTCAGCCCAATAATGATTATTAGATTAAGATTGGATAGTCCAAAATTTAAGTTTAAATTTTTTTATTTATAAAATCCAATTAAGAAATCTGGATCGTTTGATTTTCAATAGACGGTGCAGATGCACTAAATGTATGCAGTCATAATGCACTGAATCCAAATATGATAATATAGCCTAAAAAAAGATTTTGACCTTGAATAGGCTAGTGATGTCCAACTTGAAAACCGAACAATGAATCCAGTCACTTGAAAAAACCGAACCTTGAACTGGTTCGAACTGGGCCTTGAGTTCACATCTACCGATTGGGCCGATTGTGAGATTTGAGCCCGAATCGATGTCTAGCTCTAGATATGGCCTAGAAAAAATTGTGATTGGAAATAATATTGACATCAAATTAATTTAAGAGTATTGTGAAGGAGGGTGATGGTTTGAGAGTGGAAAATTGGGTCGATGAGAGGGTGGTGAAGGCAGTTGGTAATGAGAAAATACTCTTTTTTGATTTGATTCTTGGTTGGATGGTGGTCCTCTGTGTAATAGATCCAGAAGACTTTTTTTATCTCTATGTTGACAAAAATGTATCGGTGGCTGAGATGTGCAGGTTGGGGTGGGGGGTTGAGGGGGAGGGGTGTAGGTGGCGCCGAAGATTATTTGCTTGGGAGGAAGATCAGGTGAGAGAGTGTAGTGCTATTTTGGCTAACTTTGTTTTGCAGGACAATGCTTCTGACAAGTGGATTTTGAGACCAAACATTGAAGAAGGTTTCACGGTCAAAGGGGCTTATAATATTTTGGCCCGGGATGAACAGGTTGTTCCACCAGAGGTTAACAAAATTATTTGGAATACCTTCGCTCCATTGAAAGTGTCTTTATTTGTTTGGAGATTACTATCTAATAGAATTCCTACAAAAGATATGGTTTGGTAGTGGCTCAAAACTAAGAAACCAGATTTTAATTATGATGTTAATATGTGGTGTACTTATCTGATGTTGTGTATTGGATTTACACCTTGACTTGTTAGTTGTTTTGATTGTATAGGTTTTTGTTGCCTATTGTACTTGAACTCTTGTATCCTTGTCATTCTAGGCACATCTTGTGCTAGAATGTTTTAATTCAATTCTTTAGCTTCTTCAAAAAAAAAATATTAAGAACACAGAAAAATAGTTCTTTGAAATTAAAGGAAAAAAGTGAGAGAAAATGGAGTATGAACAACAATAAACAACTACTTCTATACTAATCACATATTTGGCTCCCACTAAAATTAAGATGAGATATTTATTGAAAATAATGACTAAATATCTTTTTGAAGATTATAGATTTAAATATATTTTAGATTTATACTTAAAATAGATATTATTAGAATTTATGATAATAATAGCTATGATATGTTTAGCAATTTTAGGATTAGTTTGATTTTTAAGAGATATAGAGTCAAATAGCTATGCTTTTTTTTTGGTCGGTAAATAGCTATGATTTATAATGAGAATAAGAATTGAAGTTTCTCCACATAAAATACATCTCACCAAATTTCACAGTATAAAAACACAAAAAACCATATGAATGTTTTGGATTGAATTACTCCATTGTTTCGAATCAAGGATTCTTACAAACAAATCATGAGTGTTATAGTTTTACTATCATATACGGGCCCGTTTGTTTTGGATTTTTTTGAAAATAGATTTTGTAGTGTTAGAAAATTTTGTATAAAAAAAATTTACAAAGAAATTTTTTATAAAAGCTTCAAATGAAAATTTTGTTTGAATAGTTATTCTTAAAATGTTATTTTAGGTATTTCATCATTTTATTGAAAAAAAATTTGGATATCAAAATTTCAAAAAAATCACTTTTTTTGAAGCTATTTCAAATAGATTTTCATAAAAATCATTTTTGAAATACAACTTTTTATAAAAATTGAGATTTTGACTATTTTTTGTTCTTCAATAATGTACGTCTATGTTATATGATGTCAAAATTAGTGTTTGAATTTAGAAAAAACGAATATAAAAAAACTTGTAATATTTTGAAAAACAGTTTTATAAAATCCATTTTCAAAAATACAAAGAAAAAAATATATTTTTTTAAAGCTGAAACAAACATGCTCGTATTATATGAAAGTAACATCTCTCATTTATTGTAAGAAACACACAAACGGCATATAGGACACATTATCTTCTCAACCTAATATGTTTGATACTCATATCTGACTTGATTTTTAGAAGTTAGAACCTATGCAAATTACTCACCCTATAACAAAGTTGCACTCAAACATGATCAAGTTGTTGATACTACCTTACATTTTGGATGAAACATTCCAAACAAAGTGATATTTCTTATAATTTTAAGATCTTCATTCATCTATATTTTAAATGTTATAGTTTTTTAGACTATCCCTATTTTTTGCAATAACATAATATGTATAAAATTTGTTAAATAACTCAAATTACATAAATTGTTCAATCCTAATTTAACAATTATTAAGATGGAAATCAATTTAATGTATGAGTCACTACCACTTTATTTAGTAGAAAAATAAAAATTAGAAGAAAGTAAGTGAAAGAAAACATTGTGTATCGATTTCAATGTGCGTCACACGGTGGCCAAAATCACAACAAAAAATCACAACAACACAAAAGCTTCATATTGTAGCATCTCGGAAATCATAGTAAGAGTAATAGATGCTCAACCAAACAGACATTATGTATTCGGATCATTTAAATTTTTTATGTTTAGTCCTCTCTTCTTTTTTAATCCAATAATTAATTGAGCCAAACAAAAAAAGAAGAGAAAGTGCTTGATAAACCGTCAAAATTATGGCAACACGATGAACATGAAACACTGTATTTCCTTTGATATTATATACAAGTAAAAATTATATTTTTTGATTAACTGAAAAAGTATTGTATTAGCCTATATTATATATGAGGTCGGAGAATACCGCATGCATCAAAAACAAAAGAGTAGAAGTATTGTATTTAGCCTATATTATATATGAGATCGGAGAATAGGACATGCATCAAAAACAAAAGAGTAGAAAGTGACAACAATAGTTTGACATTTGGGTGTTTGAGTGAAGTTTGTGTAGGTAATATGTATTGAGATATAGGAGACAAGAAAATGGGTTGAAGTTGGAGGGTAGTAGATAGACGGATTTGGATATGCTGCAGTTGAAATATCACGCAGCTACACGCTGTACTGTATCTCGGCCGTCCGATTAAGATCGGACGTCTGAGATCATTTAATGATTATTTATTCTGTATTTAATCTCAGACGTCCGATCTTAATCGGACGGCCGAAATATACTACAGCATGTAACTGCGTGATATTTCCACTGGAGCAAATACAAATCTGTAGACAGACGAGAGGAGTAGTAGTGAATAGTGTAGTGAGTCTCTCTCTTGGGGGAGAGAGAGAGTGAGGAACTTTAGAGACAGAAAAACAGACACACACATAGATATTTAATAGATAAAATAAACAAAAAATAACTGCTCATTTTCCTTTTCTTTCTCACACTTTTTTCTTCTTCTTCTTTACGCACTTACTCTCTCATATGATACCATGAATTCAAGAAAAAGAGAAGAAGAAGACGAAGATCTTTTCCTCCCACTTCCACCGGATCTAATTGTACACCCTCCACACCAGATCCCAACACCATCACCACCACCAGACCCTTCCTCTTTCTCTCTCTCCGAAATAGTTCTCTTCCCCTCCCCTTCTTCCTCCGATTCACCTCCGAGTCACTCCTCCGCTGACTCACCACCACCGAGTCACCATCATCTCACCACCACAACAACCACCACAACCACCACCACCACAACACCATCATCAACAACAACAACCACAAATAAACCCTTATTCATAAGCCCTGACTCACACATCTCATCTCAATTCTACACATTCAATCCCGACTCTCACTCTCTCATGATCAACTGCCTCCTCCAAAACCGTCTCGCTACTCCTTCCGAGATCCGCGACGCTACTCCACGCGCCGTCCTTAAATCATGGCGAAACGTTTGGAAAGACCGTAACGAAGAAACTGCTTATTTAACCGCATGGAAACGAATCCAAGACAAATTAACAGCGCGTGTTGATCAAAACGGTAACCACTTTCTATGTTTCAAAAACAACACGAATCAATTCGTTTCGCATGTTAATCAGTGGCAAGACATTGTTATGAATTTTCATTGTGATAATACTGATCTTAAACATTTAGGTGTTAAAGATACTGTTGATAGAATTAAACAGGTTTGGACTGTTGGAGCTAAGTTTTATGGTATTCCTGAGAGTTATATTCGTGTTTGTATTGCCGCTTGTCCTGTTTGTTCCGGGGCAGCGTCAGGATCTAATGTTACTGACGCTGCTGCCGCTGCTAGGAACAAGCGGCGGAGATTTGAGTATACAGAATCGTTTGATGTGCCTGCTAAGGAAGTTCCTAGTAGGTTGCAACAACTTGCTGCTAAGCATAAGGTTGTACTTTGTATTAGGCAGAAGTATATTAGGTATAAGCCTTTTATGGCTGAGGTTAAGGATTATGCTTGTCATAGAGCGGGTCAACCTGCTGCTGCTAAGAAATCGAAGATTTTGAAGAGGGAGCCTTATGCTTCGAAGAGATGTGGATGTGGGTTTAGGATTAGGGCTATTGTTCCAATTGCGAATTATAATGAGAAGGATAAGAGTTTTGTTTATGAGGAAGAGGGGATGGCGGTTTTTAAATTGTATGCTGTGCATTCGGGGCATGAACCGGGACCGTTGGATGGGAATGCTAGGATTATGCATAGGGTTGTTGGACATAAAGGTGGGTATTTGATTGATCAGGATACAGTTGTGTATGGGGTGAATGAGGAAATGGACAATGAAGGGTTTGGTTTGATGGGGAAAGATGATGGGGATTTGCAGTTTTCGGTTTTGCAACAGGTGCAGGAGTTGAGAGCTGAAGTTGGGATGTTGGAAGGGAGGGTTTCCAAGATTCCGCAGGAATTGTTGGGTTCAGTTTCCAGGGATTTATTTGATGTTGTGAATAGAATTAGGAATATAGGAGAAGTGGGTTTGAAGCCGATGGGGTTACTTCCGACGGATAAGTCACATGCAGATGATGTCTTGGTTGGGGATAATGATCTTGCAAACTGGAGTAATCATCACCACGAAAGGATTTACGGGGACGGCAAGGACACAGAGCTGATTGAGGATGATGAAGATAGTTTCGGCCGCACTTTGGGAGAAGTCGTTTCTTGGGGAGACCATATTGGGACGGAGTGCAGAAGTCAGAAGGATTTAATGAGTGAAACTTGTAAGCCAGAAAAGTGGTTGAAATGCAGTGACTTTGATGACAAGAGCATCCTTGATTGTGAGGATACTAAACTAACTAAACCCATCAGACACGACGAGGCTATAGTTTCAGACGTAGGTCTTGGTTGTATACAGGTTGATAGTTTCTACCAAGACAATTCTAAATGGTATGATTCTCCTTGTGCTCTGGGTACTGGTGGAGATTGTGAGGATACTGGATTCCGTCATGGAGAGATTTTATAGTGCCATGACCGTCCAAGTTAATCCACTCTAACCTAGAGATCAGAATCACTGTACCTATGTACCCCTTCCGACAAATAGAAGTGGGATTGTACATTATGTATACAGAAGATTGGAGCTTCTCAACATGCCGTTTAGGTGTATTTATTTTGTGTGATTCTGTAAAGTATGACCAACTATGCTTCTTGCACATAACTTTGTTATGAATATGGCTATAGTTTGTTGACATTCATCTCTCTGTCTTCAGATTCTTTATCTTAGTCCTTCTTATAATGAACATCAGTGATTTTAGTGGTCTGTTTTTGAACTTATGATAGTTTTGTATGTATTATGAGGAGCCACTGGTGATGTATTCCCATACAGTGTTTTTAACTTTTTCTTTATGCCATGTAGCTATTTTCTTTACAATTCTACTCATTTCTTATATGTAAAAGATCACTTGGCTTTTGGTTCCACGAAGACTATCAATTACGATGCCATAGGGGTTATCCGAAATATATCCATTGATATCTCAGCCCCACTCTTTTGGCAATTACTTTTGTGCCGAATTGAAGCTTGAAGGATTTCGGTGCTACAGCAAATGTCTTCAGGTACATCCGGTTTTCCTCCTTATTTTGAAACTGTTAAATTATAATGCTTAAGGATTTTGGCAAAATCCCTCCTTTCTTACTGTGTTTTTCTGAAATGCTATTATTGTTGCTTAATAATAATGGTTGGGTATGTAATAAAATAAATAGTTGAGGCAGGCAAGTGTATGTACTATAATTCTGTTTTCCAAATCTTTATACTGACGGCTAGCATATAATTGGCAATTCATTGCCTCCTTGGGTGGGCTGTGGGAATAATTATAATTAATTTTTTATCAGGGTAAAGGGGAAAATCTCACACCTGAGATTGAATTTTTCATCATGTCCTTGTTCCTTCTTTTTATAATTTTTTTCAACTGGTAATCTTAATAATAGATCAATTAACATACGACAAACATATGATGATCCTTTAAGAACACACCTCACTGCAGTTTCCATATCAGGAGGTACTCAAAACCTTAGATTATGCGCAGAGTTCCAATAGCAAATTCTGTGAGACACTTTTTCACCTTTGTGTTTGAGTTAATGTTTAGGAGTTCTGCAATATCACAGTGGGCCTTAATTAGGATAGCAATAATAATGGGCCTTGTTAGTTATTATTATTAGGCAGTTTTTATTATTAGTTGTCAGTGTTTATAGAAAATAACTGTCATATGGAACTGCAGTTAGATTAGAATAGGTAGTTTTTATAGAAAATAATTGCCACATAGAGAGCCTATAAATAGAAGGGGTGATGGAGAAAGAGGGTATCTTGGAATTTAAGTGGAAAGGGTCCATTTTGGCATTGGGAGGTTCAGACCCTCGAAGTCCTGCGATATCATTCTGTAATTAAAGGGTCTTTTTCCTATTTCCTTGATATATATCAGTTGGTTTCTATCTACTGGTATCAGAGCACTTCTGATCCGGGACAAGAGACATAAAATAAAAATGGATTCGTCATTAAGAACGGAAGGAACATTTGATATTTTTCATTAAGTGTTGAAAGTACTTAGAGATTGGAGAAGAGAACTCAGAATTACGACTAGCAACCAATCTTTGAAGGAAGGGATGTTGCTGGGTGGTTGATCAAGATTGAGAAATATTTTGATGCAGGAGGTGTATGTAAAGAAGAAGATCAGATACCAGAAGTTGTGAAGTGGATGAATTGTGAAGCACTCACGTGGTACCAATTATGGGTTTCGGCCAATCCAATTGCCACTTGGGGAAATTTTACAGAGGCAATTCTCAAGCAGTTTGGGCCAGAAATTGATTCATTAGAGAATCAAGAACCAAGATTGGTTATGAAATCAAGAAAAGTATCAAGAAATCAGAACATCCATGGTCGGAAAACATAACGCAAAGAAGAGAACCCTAATAAATAAAGGTCCTGAGTTCGCCGGTGGAGAGGAAGAGTCAGTGGCCGAGAAGAGAAAAGGAGTTTTTTGCATGTATTTCCACCGCTAAAACCGCTAGACAAGGTGTTGTTGTCTGTCGCACAACAACGACAAAGAGACTCACCACATTCATCATCCTTCAGGGGAAGGCCAACAAATGCCACTGCATTAATTCCAAAAAGTTTGGTAATTTGTCCTATCAGTGGGACCCGGGGGGTTAAATTGGCCTGCAGGATTACACAAACACTTAGGTTTTAATGCCAATGGTAGTAAAGTAGTTTTGTAATTGGTTTTTGATTTTAATCACCTTGAGGACAAGGTGACGGTTTAGGAGGGGAGTATTGTTAGATATGGGCCTTAATTAGGATAGCAATAATAATGGTCCTTGTTAGTTATTATTTGGCAGTTTTTATAGAAAATATCTGCCATATGGAACTGCAGTTAGATTAGAATAGGTAGTTTTATAGAAAATAACTGCCATATAGAGAGCCTATAAATAGAAGGGATGATGGAAAGGGTCCATTTTGGCATTGGGAGGTTTAGACCCTTGAAGTTCTGTGATATCATTCTGTAATTAAAGGGGATTTTTCCTTGTTATATGTCAGTTGGTTAAAATAATAGAGCCACTGGAAAATAGATTTCAGAGATTTTGGTTTCCTTGTGCCCCATCCTGTATGAGGGTTTTTTTTAAGTTAAGTTAGGCTTCTAACCAAAATTGTTGGATAATTCAGTGAAGAACATCATAGATGAGTTCAAAATTTGATTCCATTTGTTGTAGCTTGTCTGCATGAACACACTATTGTATTCTCATGGTTTATTTGAAGGCCAACAGATGCACAAGTATTTTCTCGTGAAAATGACGATGTTGCTAACATCATATTCATCAACTAATTTCAGTCCAACAAGTTCATGTCTTGCCTGTCTAATATTATTCTACGGAACCTGTCCTGTTCATTACATTTTCTTCGAAGTATTACAATAACAAAGTCAACAACTAAGCTTTTTCCTACTAGGATCTTCTTTGAAATAGTACTCATATTTAATATGTTCCTATATTAGAGTATTGGACAACCAAACAGAATGAGTGAAGGTTAGAACTTTTCAGGTCCTTTACACATCTTGTGAACAGAGGTGACATCTCTTGTGTTCAAAATTATATCTTTGATTGTTGTTCTGTCTGAACTGGTCTCGGTATTGTGTACAATTTAAAATTCAACTGTAGCTTCATGCTGCTCAGTGTATTTACATCCTTTAATGCCTCTTCTATAGTGCATTTGTGTTAAAAATAAGGATAAGGATGACTTCTGTTGCTTATTACCTTTTCACTGCCTAATCATAATCTTACATCTGTCTTGGTTATGCAAGTTTACATTGGATCTGAAAGCAACTGATCTGGAGAAAGATGCCAGATACTGCAATGACCCCTTAAACTAGGTATGCTTTCATATATAGGTAGCGGGCTTGCTGTTTTAAACTGAAAGCACATCATAGATTGTAGATCATACAGTCTGCACCTTTTTTCTGTGTTTGCATTTACGATTCATAACAATTCCAAACACTCTCTCTTTGCACCTTGGTTTTCTGAGACATGGTCCGTTTTCTTGTCCTGAATCTCTCTGCTATTACATTCCCATGTATTTTTAATGTTTGTGAAGTTTTTTCATATTCTTTGATTGCTGATTTAACTCTCCTTTCGATTCTTGTACAAAATTTCATCATATAGTCAATATGCAAATAATTTTATCTGGTCCTACACTGGATGCCAGTTTGTGCTCTGGAATATGCTATAACTCAACTGTTAGAATGTACTGTTAAATGGTATTAAATGTGTAACACCAATAGGTTTCAAAGCTTTGAAGTTTTATCATAATTTATACATAAATAAGAAACAGCATTTTGAATTTATACATGTATGGAACACCACTGTTTTCATAAGAATGGGACTGTTCGTATATCAGTTTATTAATGTGTACCATCTGAATTTTTCAAACGTGATATAACATGTTAACGCCATCCATCTTTACCCTTTTGATGGCTTTGAAGCAAACAGATGCACCTATGCTTTAATCTGACAAATAATTATGAGAAAAAAATTGATAAGCAGACAGTCAGACACATCTTATCCCTTTTGTCATCATTTAATCCTATGATAGAAACCAATGTCTTTTATTCTTGATCAGTGTTGGCCAGAATGAGAACTTACCTATTGAGATTGAAGTTGTTTAGTCTCATTTTTTTGTGTGGTTATAACTGAGATGTAAGAATTGTTTCATCTCTGGCCCTAAGCTATTCCATTGTTTCATTTTTCCAGAGTTCAGAATTTTGTCATTTATTCTGGGCTGTATGTTTATAACTGAAAGCTGTAATCTGTGAAAGCATTAAGACCTTGAATGTTAGTTACTTGACTGGTGTCTATCTCTTATGAATCTCGTGCAACTGATCAAATGCAAATGAGTTTTAATGTCTTATCCAATGTAATGTTGATTGAATGCATGTTCTATAATGGTACAAATAATATTATATTTGTTGATAATATCTTAAGATACAATATGAATGATAGATACATTATAACATTCGTTGATAATTGAGTGTTTGAGGGATAGGGAAAAGGTGTACTGAATAGTGTTATTCCTATTTGAAAGAGATATGAAGGTTTTACAATAATACCTAATGGTATGTTTGAGTAAATTAGATTTGAAAAAAGTGGATTGGATCCTCTCTAATTTTCTCTCATGTTTTCTCCCATTTTTCTTAATCAAGGGTTGATTTTCTCTCCTTTTTATTCTTTGTAATTTCTCAACCCTTAGATTAAGAAAAAGGAGAGAAAATTGGAGAGGATCCAAATCCACCTTCCTAATTAATTTGTTAGTTAACAACATACCCAGAATTAATTTGTTAGTTAACAACATACCCAGAGTATTTGTGTGATTTTATCTGAATTTGAATGATAATTATAGTTTGGGTCTTGCTAAACAGTGTCCCGGGGCACTCTTTAAGCATTTCATTTTAAAAAATAATTTATTCAAAAAGTGAACCATTTCAATTTCCAATGCGTTGACTTTACACATTTTCATAAAAATTGTATAAAAAGCTTACTATTTAAGGGCTTAAAGAGTGCTTCGGGGGCACTATTTAACATTTTCCTTATAGTTTTTAGTTGATTGAATATAAGAAGCATCCGAGGAGATATTTTAAAAAAATAATTAAAGAATTGATTGAATATTTTCTAGGTATGTATATGGATGTATTATTATTCATGTATGAGTATCGGATGCATGTCGGACACCATACTTTACAATTATCAAACTTTACAATTACCAAAGTAGCTGTGCTTCATAGTTGATAATAGTGTTTGAGAGAAACAAAATGGGTTGAAACTTGAAAGTAAACTGTATTTTTATTCTGATTAATGATATACAAAAGTATCTATGATACTTGAATATCTAGAATCTTCCTTACGAATATTCCATTTGTCCTCATGTTTTCAATCTCACCATTAAACCTTTTTCTTTTATTTCTTATATTCCATTTCCTTTTTATCCAATGGTCATGATCTATATGATATAAACTTTCAATCCAACGGTCAATTTTGTAAAATTTTCATTCGTTATAATAAAATCATAAACTTGTGCAACATGCACCATATGCACCACTTGTGCATGATAGAATTGGCCGATGAAAATTAGTAGGATAACAACATACATGATCAATGTGCATGGAACTTTGAATTATTCTTGATTAAAATATGAAAACTGACTTTCAGTTATTTATTGACAGAGAATGAAAAGTTAACTGTCACTCCAAAACTGTTGATAATTAGTGCTCGAATTCCATTTAAGACATTTTTTTTTTAACAATCTCCTCCTTGATGCTGTTGCTTTTACATTTCAACTCCATAGCTCAAACTTTCTCCACAAGACAAGATCATGATTGTAATCCAAAGATGATGATCTCATCTTAAGCCTAGTTAAAAATCACAATATCTTGCTTGTATATTACTTAACGTGTCAATTTAATTCTCTTTTATAATCCCCTTGTTTTCTGGACATCGATTGTTCCACAAGTTTATCTGAATTTTATGTTCCCTGACAGATGTCTTAGATTAAATAATTGTGCCAGTTAAACTACTAGCTTTTAGTAATCATATAGTAGCTAATTAAACTTTTTACATTTACTAAGATCCTCTTCCGGTCTTTCCTAAGGGATTAGATGGTTAATACCAACAAAAAAAAAACTCCATACATTTATTAACATTTTCAACTCGATATTCATTAAAATCTGGTAAAAACATTTTAGAGAATATACTAGAGCATAAGTTTTTTATTGTACTATGTTTATTTTGCTATCATAGTTTTAAATTGCCGTCTACAAAGATTTTAGAGGTTTCTGCTATGACATTACAATCTTATTATTGCCAAAACTTCTTTTTGTTTGAAATTTATATATCGCTTAGCTATATATATCTTTCTTTTACTGCAATGCTATAACAATCTTTACCAAAAAGAAGTGGAAGTGGAGAATTTCTTTGTCAAAGAAAGGGCAAAAAGTCCCTAGTTTGGTTACATAATCCTTCATTTTGAAACTAGTACAAATTGATCAGGTACAATTAGTAACAGACTCAGGAAATTAAGTGAAGTTAAAATTTCATTAGACATTCAGATGAAAATAGAAAAACATTAGCATCAAAATGACAAGATAGAAATCTTAGTGAGAATTAGATGGCTGGAATCTTACACCAGGCAAGTATCTAGAGACAAATTCTCTAGCCAAAGCTTGGAGTTCATCATCTTCAAGTTGTTGATCTGATTGATTGAAGAAACTGCTCAAATCCAATGATGTTGAAAGTTGTTGATGAGGATCAAAGTGCATAGACATGTTAGAGGCACTTTGCAAGTCTGCATTTGTTCCCAATTGATCTGAGGAAGAATGAAGACTTTGTGATGATGAGCTTTGAGGGTTTGGAAGAGATGGAGCTAGTGAGATCGGGAAGCGCTGCATTGTCGCAAGAGTCGCTTGAACGTAGGTTAACTCAGCCTGCAAGTTCATGACCTGCACCATACATATTAAGTTCGAACAATTGTCAAATTACTCGAGTGTTATGCTCTTAGGATGATTCTAAATTGCTGCTGCAGACGCAAATGTAGTTATTTTGTGAACTTTGATATTGTTACAAAAATACAGATAAATGCGGCCGATGTAGTTGCAATTGGAATCTAAGACTGCAATATGGAACAACGACTCCAAGATTAAGGTAAATGAAACAACTTAGATGCAAAAAAATTCATCTCATTGTAATTTTAGTACATAAAGCTAACATCCTAGGTATAAATGTGAGGTGATCATGCTCATTATTATTGTAGTATCATAACTTTAACAAATTTTAAATAAATACATTTTTCCTAAAATACATGTTCCAGTGATTTTAGTTAGTTTTCATTATATACACATCTCTTTACCATATTAGTAATTAAGCTCTTTCTGTTGGCTTTAATTTATTATTAGGGGAATAACCCTTTTTATGAAAAACAAAGTTAATTACATGAATCATATAATGGAATACATGAAATATTATCTATTGAATTCATCTATCAAATTGAAAGCTACTTTTCGACTCTCACATCTATGATGAACTGCACATATCTTTTAAAGTGTACTTTCAAACAGTATATTTTCAACTATATAATTCATTATTCTTTGGATGTGTATATCTAAAGTCATATAGAGGATAAATAAAGTTTTTCTCACACCAATAATCTGTGAATATGCTTTGGAAAATATCTAATGACATATATGTATATAGGTAGCCAACTAAACAGAGCAAAATTTCTAAAGAAAAATGATTATTTTTCTCTGATTAAAAATAGCTTTTATCATAAAACATGCCACTAGTTATGAAATGTCAGAAATGATCAACAGATAAAGCTTGATACATTTTGTCATACTCCATATAATCTACACATATGCATGTGAAGAATATTCTTATTTGGTATCAAGAGATAAACTTCAATATTTTATATTATTTTATTTTATTTCATTTCGTAAGTCGGGTATCTTCTTCTACGGGCAACCGTAAAAATTAATCTCTCCAGCCTTGTAAGACTCGAATGAATGACAAACTCTTCATAAGAGTTTTGTCATTGCTGCACATCCAAACCAAAAATCGAATCTAAAACTTTAGTTAAATTAAAAGAAATGTGTGTCATCTCAACTAAATGTTTTTAGATAACTCTATTTTATTTTGACTGCTAGATTAACACTACTACTTATTTAAGAAGATATAAACAATCTTATCCAAACAACTTTTTCTTTTCAATTATTCGATACAGAATCTAGAAGGGACTACATAATTGGTAGTATTATATTAATTAATTTGGTAACTAATCACTTAGACAATGGAATCCTGCCTAATTAAAAGATAAGGAATCCATGCTAGTGTTTCCTTTATGGTTAATAACATGTTTCATATATATAGATGAATGAAATATCTAAAGAGGCTATGTTACTCAATTATTGAATCAAGGAACTTAGTTTATATGCATTGCATTTTCAAAGCAAAGGTTTGCTATTGTATATGCAACTTTATATAGTATGTCAAACAATTATAAACTTGATTTAATTAGCTATAGATTTGTCTAAGCAACATTAAAATGCATTTAACAAAATGGCCCAAAAAGAATGTTTCAACCTTCCATATCATATTAAGAAAGTGGGGTTAAATGGGGTGACATGACAGAAAACATAGTTGTGATTGGTTGGCAGTGTAAAATTATTTTACATTGTTTGAACATATTTTTTTTCCCATATAATATACTATTCTACTCATATATATTAGACAAAAATCCCAAAAAAGCCAAACCTCTACTTACTTGGGACTATAGTCTAATATTAATTATCGGCTACTATATTTTTTTTGAAGAAAATATATCTTAGTATATTAGTATTCGCTAATATACAAATGTTTACAGTAAAACCATGTGTATGAAGACATTAAATGTCAATACTAAAAATATTTGAATATTTCTCGAGCTACTAATTGTGTTGCTTGTTAGCTCCGGCAAGCAACCGACAGTCCTCCGTAATCAGCCACACCCACTTGGCGGCTGCCACACCACCATCTCTCTCTTTTAAAATATTGCATGATATAACATCAATTTCACAATTCATACGTAAATTTACCTAACCAAACTTTAACAATACATATTTTCTAGTTCCAAGTTCCAACATTTGTCAATTTTTTAAGCTAGTTATTATATGGAGTGCTTCCTCTTTTTATTTAGAAATTAATTGTTATTTACTCACAGTATAAAATTAATAAAATTATATCATAGTGTTATTTTTATAAGTTTGTTTTTAAAATATAATTTCAAATGCATACCTATCATGATTTGATTAGATATATATATGTAAACTTTATAACCTTTATACTCGTCAAAGTGTTATGAAACAAATATTACACTGGTGTAAATAATTGAGAATGTCAATAGAAAATAAAATTATATATAAAGGATTTGTTTGTTTCAAGTTTAAAAAAAATGAATTTTTTCTTTGTACGGAGTATCTTTTAAAATAGACTTTTAATATCTTTTTTCAAAATATTACAAGTTTTGTTGTATTCGTTTTTTCTAAATTGAAACACTAATTTTGATATCATATAACATAAATGTACGTTATTGAAGTTAGAAACATAGTCAAAATCACAATTTTTTCAAAAAGTTGTATTTCAAAAATGATTTTTGTGAAAATCTCTTTGAAATAGCTTCAAAATTAAGTAATTTTTTGAAATTTTGATATTCAATTTTTTTAATAAAATAATGAAATACCTAAAATAACATATTAAGAATGATCATTCAAACAAATTTTCAATTAAAACTTTTATAAAAAATTTACAAAGAAATTTTTTATACAAAATTTTCTAACATTACAAAATTTATTTTAAAAAAAATTCAAAAGAAAGTCAAAATTTACTCATAGTCAAAACTACTCCATATTATAGTTTTGTCAAAACAATCTAACACACACATGTGAACGATTATATCTAATTATTGTTTTGGTAATGTTAACAATAAGGTAGTGTATTTTCTTTGACTCTAAATAGTTTACTTGATTATACTTACCCTGCCTTAGACCATGATATAAAATAGTTACCTACTCTTATAGGGGTACCCTAATTAAGTAGCATCCACATAAAGTATGTACAAATTAAAGCTAACAAACGTGTGAAAGCAAATAGTATATTGTACTTCATATTCTAATTCTATGTAGGTAAGATCTTGACCTACTAAGGAATGCAAACAATATATTCTCAAAAAAAAAGAAAGAAAAAAAAAAACAAAGAAGGAATGCAAACAGTGACTATTGTCAAGCGACAATACTAGAGTGCAGGACTTCGCACAAGGCACACATTAGAATTATCACAAGCCATGTTTAATTAAACAAAGGGTTAATGAAACCCTATATTTTTTATTGTTTGATAAATTGAAATATATTTCGTGCTCAATCTAACACACATATTGTTTTAACTAAAAAGTATTTAAACTGCTCTTATTAATTTAACTCAGTTGGTAGGAAAATCATATTTTATATGTGAGAGTCATAATTTAAACTCCTGACACTTTATTTATTCACCTTAAAAGTAAAAATTCAAACAACTAGCCTACTTGAAAAAAAATCCAAACCTAATTAATGGAATAGTGAATGCATAAAGGTGTATGAATATTACATTTAATTTATTTACACTATTATAAGTGCTTTTTACACCGTCAGTCATCACAACTGTCAGAGTAAATGTTTGATTTTAATTATAATTATGGTAAAGTCTGTTTTATCTCCTGATATCTAGACGTTATTCGCTTGGCCAAAAAAATATATGAAAAGGTTACTAGATAATAATCATTGCTAACGAGGGTCATGCTACTGCAATTTATACTTGGTGGGAATCTATGCCTTCTTATATTAGAGATGAGTTTCTCGGATAAGGATTGTCTCCATTAGAAAGTCCCTCCCGTGAAATTCATGCCACATTATTAGAAAGGCAAAAATATGTAAAATATGGGAAGATTGAATTTCAAGGGTGAGGATTATCACTGCAATCCTTCCGGTGAGATTGTCACTATAGACAATCCATTCGCGAGTTTCTCCGAGATAAGCTAGCTATTATTTTCTTATTTCTTTATATATTTATGATATATAGGCAGAGGAGGGGAAATACTAGGGGTGTCAACATAATTGAGATATCTGCCTTTCCCCTGATGGCTAGATATTCTTAATTTATCTAAAAAATTACAAAGGAAAAAAAGAAGTTAATTATTTTTGCAAAAAAATTGAAAAAAATAATATTTAAAATTTTACTTTTTAAGCTAAATACAGATTTTGTTAATTTCTTTCGGAGCATCGCACTCTTTCTCCTTCACATGGTTTTTTCCTATAAGTTTTACTAGTAAATTTTTTAATTAGACAGTTTTGTTTTGTATGCTCCCACTTGAATATTGGTCTAATCCCCGTGTTTTCTTGTAATTATTTTTCTCTTTTGATACAATATTTTTTTTGAATGCACCTCTCCTTTGTTTAATACCTATTCAAATTTGTAATTATAAAAAAAAAAAAAACTATTCAAATTTGTAATTTCTTTTGGGTTGATATTCAAAGTTGTAATTTAATAGTAAATGAAAAGTAACATAATTAAATATGAAGAGAGGAAGCCATTATTATAAACTAAAAACATTATAGTAAGAAAAAATATATATAGAGAGAGAGGAAGTAACAAAGGCACAATCTTGTGTGCTTATCACTTTTTTTAGTAAAAAAAAACACATAAATGTTGTGTACTGATCAGAAATGCAAGCAAACCCAAAAACCTTCAAATAGAAAAAGATTATTAAACTTTAACTTCTCAACCATTATTACCAAAATTTCTCATTAACACTTGATTAGTGAAACTCAAGTAGTTGAATTGCAACACACCCTAAATTTTTTTTTGAGTTCAAAGCATGACTACTAGGAAGTTAACATAAACAATTATTAATATTTACAAATAATAACTCAAAAAGTAGACCAAAAAAAAGGAAACAAAAAGATCACTATATGAAGAAAATTTAATTAAGTAAAGGAATTGAAGTTTAATTATAAGTATAAATAAATAAATAAAAAGTACCTGTTGTTGAAGTGCAAAGATGTGAGCAACACAACCATAAACAGGATCTCTAGCCCTAGCAAGAGCTTCATAACAAAGAGTAACAACAGCATCAAGACGTTTATGAGCTGGAATACGCATGAGTAACTTAGAGGCATTACTAGCACCAAACACTTTATGAACCGCTGCAAAATGAACCGTTCCTTGGTCAGAATCAAAATATGGTGCAAATATGCAACCTTTTATACACTTTCTTCTTAAAAACTTGCAAGCACCACAAGGTCCACCACCACCATTTCCTCTTTGATCACTTCCACCACCACCAATCTTTCCTCCACAATAATTCATCTTGGAAAATCTTTTTTTTTGTTGTTGTTTAGGGTTGAAGTTGGATCAAACTCTTGTGAGTTATAAAGAAAGAGATATATATAATGATGGAGATTTAATATGTTTTGGGTTTGTGTGTAAGTGTTGTTATAAGTTGTGATTTTGATATTTGGAATGAATGAATGAATAATGAGTGAATGCTTTTGGTGGTGGGTCAATCACTTGATATGGACCCCTCTAGCTGTATAGAATATAGATAGAATTTAAATTTAAATAAATAGACAACAAACTCTCCTTTTAACTAATTTTAAGTATTCACTTATTAAATAAAAAATAACTATTAACTAAAAAGAAAAATAATGCTAAAAATTTCTTATGTCATTTCCTCGTCACAAAATTTAGTAACAAAATTAGGCAAAATTTAATTTTTGTTTTTCTTCTCCAAACTTTAGTTTTTATAATTAATTTAAATTTTTGTAGTTGTTTATCACTTATACTCTCATATTTCATTTTTTTTTGGTGTTCGCCCTCTGATTTCCAAAGTGTTCTGGCTACAGAACTAGGGGTTCTATTCAGTCAAGGATAACTGAATATGCATATTACTTTAGTTAATTAGTATGAATATGGAACCTCCTCTTTCTGATGCATATCAATCCTTATATATATATGAGTGTCCAAGGAGATAGAGGAGGG
This sequence comes from Trifolium subterraneum, assembly GCA_951799995.1. Lineage (NCBI taxonomy): Eukaryota > Viridiplantae > Streptophyta > Magnoliopsida > Fabales > Fabaceae > Trifolium > Trifolium subterraneum. The sequence continues at coordinate 53,155,370 of OX637462.1, forward strand.
AGTAGTTGAGAAATTATATGGAGTAGTGGGGTGATGGTGGAGTGAACATAAGGAGTAGTGGGCTAGTTCTATGACCCAGTCTTTTTGAGTCTCCTCTGACTTGGGCGAGTGGCCTAATTGAACGTGTTGGCTTAGTTGAATGGTACCCCGGTATTTTTCCCCGGTACACAAAGGAATGGGGCCTCAAACAATCAACAGTTTGACCGTGATGTTAGGAAAGGCTGATCAAGAATTATTCCCATCAGAAATCAAATTCGAGTTCTTCCTAACGATCCGTCTTAAAGAGAGTTTATTAACCGCCGAATATACTCCCATATTTCAATTATTTTTAAAATCGTGATATATTATGAATAAGAAGAACCCAAAAAATTGTAAAAAAATAAAAGAACCCAAAAAAAAATTAAGTTAAGTTTGATAAATTTAATTTATATACAAATTTATTATAACTGTTTTTTACATTGTCAATTATTCAACACTGTTCTTTTATTAAAAAACTCTAACTTTAATGTTCATAGTTATTTTAAAGTAGTAGTATATAAAATTAATTATAATTTTTTGATAATATAATTTTTTTGCACAAGTAGTATTTCAAAATCAAACTTATTTACTAATTAATCAAGGAGTATTGATCTAAGTGGAAGCAGACCACTTGAATCCTTTAAATAAAGTTTCAGGTTTAAAGTCTTGTAGATGAAAAAATTGTGATTAAAAGGAAAAAAATCCATTAAAATAATTAATGATGCTCTTTAACATAAATAAGTGAATGCTTTCAACCAATATATCATAACATAAATTTTATATTATGGGTTATGAATATAAATAGAAGGTTTGTGGGCTTGAAAGTATGAAACTTTAAAGCCACGCAATAAATAATTTGTAACAAGGGAAATAATAGTATATAGAAGGAAAGAAAATAAAACAAGAGGGTTTGCGTGAAGCAAAGACAGTGTTGTGTTGTTACATTACATACATAACTTTGTGTCTTTGCATATGGTGGTGAGGTGAGTGATTGAGTTAGTAAGTAGGTGATGTGATGACAGACAGACATCATGCATCATCATCACCTTCCAATTTCATTCCATCCAACAGCCGCATTGGGAAAGCCACGTGGCAAAACACCTCCCTACATCACGTGGGACTAACATCTTCCTATCCTACTACTAGGCTACTACCTCATCAAAACAAATTTTGTTAATATTCGTTATGTGTTTCAGTGATAATTGATGTTGAATTTAGTAAAGAGGGTTACAGTTCAATCCTTTATAACTGCGATCAGCAGTGGCTGGAACCACTTAATGGTAGAACTGACCCTGAATCAGATTAGGGGATCAACTGATCAAGTGAGCCAGATGCAGTGGTGGAAAAATAATGAGATATGCGAGTTTCTTTTAACTTAAGTAAAGGTCCTAGGTTCGATTTCTGGCTTGGACATCCAACAATGTTAAAACTCTTACAAAGAATTTGTCATTCATTTGCGTCTCACAAGATTCGAGGATTAGTCTATATAATTGCGGACAACGAATATCAATTTATGTCAAAAAAAATACTATGTGAATAATGCAACTGATCGAACTAAATCGGTTAAAATAGGACGGAGGGAGTAAAATACAAAAACATGTCATCCATTTGGGCCGATGCGAGTTTCTTCTAACTTAACCAATGTCTTAGGTTCGATTTCTAACTTGGATATTGTCAAAGATAGAAGAAGAAAATAAAAATATGCAATAATTTTACTAATGTCATTAGTCTTTTAATATGTCATTAGTTTAGATAATACAGAGGTTAAGAGATAGCTTAGTTATTTTCATTCCATATAAATAGCTACTGTACACAGATTGTACTCATTCATTCATTACAATTCAATAACAAACTTTCTCTCTTTCATTTTCTCTCTAGAATTCAGTTATGAATTCTGTTATGATTTCTGTTACACTTTACATTCTCAACATGGTATCATTCGCTTTCCGATCCTTTTCCGCTACTTTCTGATCTCGTTTTTCCCTTGCTCCGCCATGCCTCCTCGCATCGCTACGGTGGTTCCGGTTCCGGCTGATCCTACTCTAGATCATTCGAGTCCTTTCTATGTTCATCCAAGTGACGGTCCTACTTCTGTTACCGTTACGCCGTTGCTTACCGATTCTAACTACCATTCTTGGGCGAGATCTATGCGTCGAGCTCTCGGCGGGAAGATGAAGTTTGATTTCGTCGACGGTACGATTCCGGTACCGGTTGATCTTTTCGATCCATCCATTCATGCTTGGACACGGTGTAATATGCTCGTACACTCATGGATTCTCAATTCCGTCTCCGATTCGATTGCGCAATCCATCGTTTTCATGGAAAACGCGATTGATGTGTGGAACGATTAGAAGGAGCGTTTCTCACAGGGAGATCTTGTTCGCATAGCTGAATTGCAACAAGAGATTTACTCTCTTCGTCAAGAATCGCGTTCTGTCACTGAATTTTTCTCTGCTCTCAAGATTCTTTGGGAAGAACTTGAGATTTATCTTCCGATTCTGGTTTGTTCTTGTCGCTTTCAATGTTCGTGTGAATCGATGCGTAGTGCTCGTCGCAATCACAATTTGATGTATGTGATTCGCTTCCTCACCGGTCTCAACGATCAATTTGATGTGGTTAAGTCTCAGATTCTTCTAATGGAACCATTACCTCCTCTTAACAAGATCTTCTCAATGGTGATTCAACACGAACGCCAAGGTAATTTATCCTCTTCTGAGGACTCTAATGCTTTGATTAATGCTGTGAACTCCAAGAATTATGGAGCAAAGAATTCCAAACCTAGCTATGGTTCTTCTTCCTCTGTGAAGCGTGTTTGTACCTTTTGTGGTAAGGACAATCACACTATCGATAACTGTTACAAGAAACACGGTTTACCTCCACATTTACAGAAGAAATCTCAAGCTCATAGTGCTTCAACTGAGGGTGGTCTTGGTAATGGTGTTGATTCAGTTGTTGCCTCTGAAGCTCAAGCTAGTGGTTCTAACACTATGACTCAAGATCAATGGGAAAGGCTTATTGCTATAGTTCAAAATTCATCACTGAACCAAGGTTCAATGCCTGCATCCTCAAATCAGGTTGGTTCTTCCAATTTCACTGGTCATACATCAGTGAATCCTCAAGGTAATATTTCTTTCGTTAATAATTGTACTCTCAGTTCTTGGATCATTGATTCAGGGGCTAGTCACCATATTTGCACATCACTCACTTCGTTTCATTCATATAATGAAATCAATCCTATTAGTGTCAAATTACCTAATGGTAATTCTGTTTATGCCAAACATAGTGGTATAGCCAAATTTTCATCTAATTTTGAATTAAATAATGGGTTATGCATACCAGAGTTTTCCCTCAATTTGTTATCTGTTTCAAGCTTGAGTCAGTTTTCAAATTATAGAGTCATTTTCAATGGTATGCAATGTCTCATTCAGGAGCAGGGTACATTGAAGATGATTGGTTCTGCTGAAGTTGTAGATGGATTATACTACCTTAATCACAAGTTCAAGCATGTGTGTGCTTCTGCAGTAGTTAATAGTTCATCTTTTAGTATTCCTAATAATGCCATTTGGCACTTTAGATTAGGTCATCTATCCCAAACTAGGATGAACCTATTAGTTTCCCAATTCCCTTTTATAATTGTTGATAAAGGAGCTGTTTGTGATGTTTGTCATCTTGCAAGGCACAAGAAATTGCCTTTTTCTACTAGTAATAATAAAGCTTCTCAATCTTATGCTTTAATTCACTTTGATATTTGGGGTCCTCTTTCTATTAAATCTGTGCATGGATACTCTTATTTTCTCACTGCTGTAGATGACTATAGTAGGTTTACATGGATTACTTTAATGAAATCTAAGGCTGAAGCTAGGCAGAGTGTTATTAATTTCATTAATCTGATTGAAAATCAACATGACTGTAGAGTTAAAATTGTTAGAACAGATAATGGCCCTGAATTTATAATGCCACAATTTTATCAATCCAAAGGGATTATACATCAAACCAGTTGTGTAGAATCTCCACAACAAAATGGAAGAGTGGAGAGGAAACATCAGCATATATTAAATGTCGGAAGAGCTTTGTTATATCATTCAAATTTGCCTAAAATGTTTTGGTCCTATGCTGTTCTTCATGCTACTTACATCATTAATAAAGTGCCTTCACCTATTTTACAAAACAAATCACCTCATGAGCTTTTATATAATATTGTGCCTGATATGCATTCTTTAAAAGCTTTTGGTTCGCTTGCATATGCTTCTACTTTACAGTCTCATAGAACTAAACTTGGGCTATAAGCAAGGTGTCAAAGGCACCATACTCTATGATCTCAATTCCAAAGAGATTTTTCTCTCTAGAAATGTCACACATTATGACAACATACTTCCATATCATACTATGTCAAAGCCTCAGCATTGGCATTACCATACAACCACTTCTTGTGAAAACATACCACAAAGCCATCCCCATACAACCTCCACTACTGACATTTACACACCAGGACTCTCTGAGCACCATAACAGTCAATTAGATACCTTACCTACCACTAATATTGACCCAACATCTAGTAACCAGCAAAACCCATCACATGCTTCTAACCATGACACATCAGATACCTTACCTACTACTAATATTGATCCAACATCTAGTAATCAGCAAAACATATCCAATGCATCTTCCTCAACCCACATCAGACCTACCAGACAGAAACATGCCCCTGCTTACTTGTCTGATTATGTGTGTAACTCATCTTCAGCATCATCAGCTACACAGTCTTCAGGTACTCCCTATCCTATCTCAGCTTTTCATTCTTTTGCACATTTATCAAATTTACATGCTTCTTACACTAATTCCATCACACACTGCACTGAACCACACACTTATGTTGAGGCTTGCAAGTCTGAACATTGGCAAGGTGCCATGAAGGCTGAACTAGAAGCATTAGCTAAGAATGGAACATGGCAATTTGTGGATTTGCCACCTCATGTCAAACCCATTGGAAGTAAATGGGTATTTAAGATCAAACATAAATCTGATGGATCTATAGAAAGATATAAGGCAAGATTGGTTGCAAAGGGGTACAACCAAATAGAAGGATTAGATTTTTTTGACACTTTTTCTCCTGTGGCAAAGATGTCTACTGTCAGAATTCTACTTGCTATATCTTCCATCAATAATTGGCATTTACATCAATTAGATGTAAATAATGCATTTCTGCATCGGGAGTTAAAGGAGGATGTGTACATGAGTGTTCCAGAAGGTGTTACCTCACCTAAACCCAACCACACCAAAACCCAACCAAGTTTGCAAGCTCCTCAAGAGTTTATACGGTCTTAAACAAGCCAGCAGAAAATGGTATGAGAGATTAACTTCTTTGTTACTTCAAGAGGGTTATACACAATCTACCTCTGACTATTCTCTTTTCACTTTACACAAAGATGGTCAGTTTACTGCTTTGCTCATCTATGTAGATGACATCATTTTGGCTGGTACTTCATTAGAGGAGTTTCAGAGAATAAAGGTCATTTTGGATGATAATTTCAAAATTAAAGACCTAGGTGTTCTTAAGTATTTTCTAGGCCTAGAGGTTGCTCACTCTAAGCAAGGTATAACTGTTTCACAGAGAAAATACTGTTTGGATTTACTTGCAGATTCAGGTTTGCTGGGTTCTAAGCCAGCTATAACCCCTCTTGATCCATCTATTAAGTTGCATCAAGATGGTGGGAAGCCCTTTGAGGATGTATCTTCATATAGAAGGTTTGTTGGTAGACTCTTGTATCTCACACATACAAGACCTGATATTAGCTTTGCTACTCAGCAACTGAGTCAGTTTATGCAACATCCAACAATTACACACTATCATGCAGCATGTAGAGTTGTGAGATATCTAAAGCATAATCCTGGTAGAGGTTTACTGTACCCTAGATCCTCTGAATTTCAGCTTTTGGGATACTCTGATGCTGATTGGGCAGGCTGTATTGATAGTAGAAGGTCAATTTCTGGATACTGTTTCTTTCTTGGCCATTCCCTCATCTCATGGAAAGCTAAGAAACAAATTATTGTATCTAGATCTTCCTCTGAAGCAGAATATAGGGCACTCTCCACTGCTACATGTGAACTCATATGGATTCTATTCTTACTCAAGGATCTCAATATTGTTTGCACAAGACCATCAGTCCTTTACTGTGATAATCAAAGTGCCTTACACATAGCCTCAAACCCTGTGTTTCATGAAAGGACAAAGCATCTAGAAATAGATTGTCATCTAGTTAGAGAAAAGGTGCAACAAGGGATGCTCAGACTCTTGCCTATTTCCACACAAGAACAGCTTGCTGACTGCTTGACAAAAGCACTACATGTGGCCAAATTCAATACCTTTGTGTCCAAGCTTGGCTTGTTAGATATCTACCAAGCTCCAGCTTGTGGGAAGCTGTCAAAGATAGAAGAAGAAAATAAAAATATGCAATAATTTTACTAATGTCATTAGTCTTTTAATATGTCATTAGTTTAGATAATATAGTGGTTAAGAGGTTAAGAGATAGCTTAGTTCTTTTCATTCCATATAAATAGCTACTGTACACAGATTGTACTCATTCACTCATTACAATTCAATAACAAACTTTCTCTCTTTCATTTTCTCTCTAGAATTCAGTTATGATTTCTGTTACACTTTACATTCTCAACAGATATCCAGCAATCTTAAAATTCATAGAAAAAAATTTGTCATCCATTTGAATCACACAAAATTCGAGAATTTGTCTCAGCAATTGCGGACAACGGATAACCAATTTACGTCAAAAAAATACTGTGTGAATAATGCAACTGGTCGAACTAAATCAGTTAAAATAGAATGGAGGGAGTAAAATACAAAAACAAAAACATGTCCTAGTATGTAGTATAGAGTTGTAAATTCTTATAAGCTGTCAACTCTTGCTTTTACTTTTCCTTTTTCTGTTCCTCAAAATGACTGAATGAAAAGAAGTGTAGCTAATCTAAAGGTGAATGAAACGTACACTGTTTGTGCCCTGTGCTTCTGGTAATAAAAGGTTTCATTTTTTCTTTCATCACTTTGGAACAGGACCCTGCCCTGATTTTCTATGCAGTACGAGATTAATTTCCTTTGGAACAACGCTAGTCTTCTTTCTCTTTTACTTTTTCTTGTCGTTTCAAATTCAGTATTTTATTTATATTGTAAAAGAAAAAATCAATATATTTATAGGTAAATTCTAATATGGACCACTTGATCAAGTGGATCATGGTGGACCAGTCATGAATAACACTATAACGAATAATTTTTTTTTTATAAAATTAACCTTTTGGATTGAAAGTTTATATCATATAGATTATCCATAGAAAAATTTAGAAAAATCGAAAATCATTTGATATGTTATTGAGACACATCAAAATTAACGGATGTTAAATAACATAAATCTTGATGGGTCTCAACAACGTATCAGATGATTTTTAAAAAAATTTAAAAATTTTATGGATGATCTATACGATATAATCAAACAGTGAATTTTGTAAAATTCATGTTCGGTAGATCACTTGTCCACGGTGGACCACTTGTGAAGGTGATCCACCGTAGCATTAGCCTATATTTATATGTGTGGTTCATTTCAATTATTTCTAAATGCATTTTGATTATTTTTTTAAAAAATTCTCACATCGATTACTAGATAGTCTGAATGTGTATTTATAATGTAGAGATAATTTTTACCATGCAAGCCGTTGGGTTGAGTCTAACTCTCAATTTAAGAATGTTTTTCTTCAACTTTTAAAGGATTGAGATCTTGATAATTCAGAGTTCTGTTGCAATGTAAGTAAAATTTGACTAAAAAAAATTTTCCAAAAAATTTGACTAAAAATTATTTCTTTTAGAATTACTTATCTATTTAAAGATACATTATTCGCCAAACATATATTGAAGTGTAAAACCAATTAATGATCTGATAAATTCAAAAGTTCAATTCAAACCAATTAATTAAATTGGTTCGGTTTTAATCTTGAATCGGGAACACGGCTAATTTCGATGGTACCTTATAGAATATCTCCTTTAGAGTTGTCGAAATTTGAGAAGTAGTTGCAAGAGTTTTTGGAAAAGCAGTTGGTTAGACTGAACATTTCTAGCTGGGTACAACAATGTTGTTAGTAAAGATGGAAGATGGTTCGATGACGTTGTGTGGAAAATTTTCTTGTCTTTCCTCAATGAAAAGGAGGCGGAAAAACTATGGTCAAAAGAAGATGTCATTTTAGAGTTTTATCGACAATTTGTTTGTGTTGGCGGAGATCTCATATTCCATGAATTTTATGTGAGGAATTGCAACAATAACAAAATTCAACAAAGACTTGAATTAATTAGAAGGGATTAATCGGCAAAATATGAACCAAAGGCTGAAGATTGATATAGCTAAGAACAATCCAGGTGTTTAGAATTAATATGCGCGGATTTCTAATGAATATCTTTCTATTGGCCTTTCCAAAAAAATATGGTTAATAGGTGTTTATCTCCCTATAATATAAGTGAATTTTTGTTTACTCGTCTATAATTTTTTTTCTCCGATTCCCCCCATATCATCAAGATTCTATCATTGACCTCCCCTCTCATTGGACAACTGAACATAAAATCTTCCTTTTTTTATGAGGTGGTATATGTATGTGGCATTTAATTCATTTTCAATTTTTTTAAAAAATTTACACTTGTCATTTCTATTATTAAATAAATTACAAATTATGTAAACAAAATTGTTTTCTATTTTCCTTTTCATCCCTACCACCATAACCTTCATCATTCATACCAAAAATATTCCTACTGAAATTCAAATTTTCATGGTACAAACCTAGAATCTGTTATCTTTTTTCAATTTCTCTCACAGAGGAAAAAAGATGAAGAACATCAATATCATCTCAACAACAACAAACCTTTCACCCAGGATGTCACTTTACCAACAATTAAAAATTTAGAAAAACAACTAAAAACTCATCAAAAAACTAAATTCTCAAAAATCATAAACCCGCTGACCCAATGCAAGTCAACCCATTAAGAAATATTTTCCTTCCACACCTATATATTATTTTGAACTGACTAATTTGCCCTTGTATATAAACTAAAAACAGTCCTTTTTTTATAATTTTTACATATTATCACTAAAAAGTGTTCCGATTTGATTTAGAGGAAAAGAGAGAGTAAGTTGTTTGAAATACATACCGAAATATTTTATATGAGTGTTCCATTTTGAAACTTCGTATCGGGACAAATTTAATGAGTGTTCAAATTTGTATATTCAACTGAAACGAAGTGTTTAAGTATGAATTTTTATACCAGAAGACTTTGTACGAGTGTTCGGGTATGAATATTCATACCTAAACACTCATCATTCCTAAAAAAATTATGATTTAAGGTTTTCAAAAAGTGCCCTGAAACATTTTATTTTATTTGTCAATTAGTAGTTTATTAACTCTAATATCATCTCTTGAAATAAATAGGTGAAGAATTATGAATTTGAAATTAAACCCCTACATATTACAATGTCCCAACCAATTGAGTTATGTTCACGGAAATTTGTTTTTTATTTGATTGTCATTTGTAAATGCTTACTAAAATAATTATTAAATATTTTACTTTCTATAGAATTTTGCCATACATAATTGAAGTTTCATATTCTTTGCGCCACTGATTAAACACCGATTATTTTGTATGTGTCTGATTCTTTATTAATTTCTAGAATTATGTGTAGTTAATTTTTTTTTTAAGAAATGTGGGAGTGAGTAAAACAGGCCAGGCCCATTACCAGGGCCCATATACTGAGAAATGAGGGAGAGGACTAATTGTATGCAAATTAATGAAGTGACAAGTAAAGTACAGAATATCATGCTTGATGTGATTATAACACATCGAGTCACAAAGGACCCATCAATTGTGTGTTAGTGAGTGTCACATTGGAAGGAAGCAAGTACAAAGGTTATACATGATCGGTGTGAGTACTTGCTTTGCACTTGGAGATGGCAACATGAACATGTATGTAGGTAGGAGGAACATAAAGATGTGCATGAGTCTTAAGATTGGGATTGATATCATTGTGAATATAATTCATATTCGCTTGTGGATATCCGTCTGTTCCGTCCCGATTATATCAAATTAATTTTTTTTACAGTGAATTTAAAGATGATCAAACCTAAGATCTTAAGGATACTATCAAAATCTTTCACTACTAGATCAAACCTACTGACTTTATCAAATTATATTTTATTACCTCTCTTAAATCATAAACTCTTAAATTACATTCATATGTTTATTTTTAAATTTAAATTTAGTTTTAAATAAGTTGTTTTCTCTATTTATTTATTTTGTTTAAAAATATCATATTGTTGAAACAAAATAATTTTCAATTTTTAACTCTTTTTTTAATAAAAATATACCAAAACGCAACCTAAGTTTATATGGAGGTGAAGCGGGATAACCGGATAAGGATACTCGAACCGCATGGGGATGCCCGAACTCTGTAGGGTATGATTTTGGGATTCTACATTTTATGCCCGTTGAAAATTGGGACGAATATAGGAAGAATACACGAACATTATGAGTTTGAGTTCAAGAAGGGAAAATTCCGTCTCCTCTCCGCCCCATTGTCATGTCACATTTCCATGTATTTCCATCCGATGGATATGGTTTCTATGTTGTCATTGTCTTCGTGCAGTCACACAGTCATAGATTTACGACTGATGATTGAAAGATATATATTTTGAAGTTTGTAATTTTAGTTTTATAAAAAATAAAATATTATTTATTTATTGATTATATGATCTTAATCAGACGATTAACAATGGTCTTAGCTGTGTAATTGTTCGAAAACAATCAGGGCACATGCATATGCAAATATACGATTAGACCATCTAACTATTTAATAGAGGTTTGTTTCTTATTCAATGGGTAGGTAAAAATATGAAAAATGTTAAGTAGATTCAATGCATTAGAAATTGAAATACAAAACTTTATCAATATACAATTTCTTTATTTGAAATTTTTAAGCAATGTTCATATGACATTTATTAACCTGACACTGATATTGGAGTTTTACTTTTTCTAAAGTTTTATTAATTGTCGATAAAATTTTGATAATATCATTGACCACTTATAAAAGTAGTCCATGGTGGATTGCTTGTAAAAATAATCTACCGTGTAACATTCGCATGTTAAATGAGAGGAACAAATTAAATAACAACTATTAAATTAACCATTAATAGTTGGTTTTTGTTTTTCATTTTTGTGTAATTTTGGTACTCTCTATGTATAGTAAATTTTTCGCTTAATTTGTAATTTATATTTTTCCATTAAGAAAATGGACAATTATGATTAAATGATTCTTTAAAAAATACATATGACCTTAACTATTCATTCCTACCATTTTCATGACAAATTAGCCTTAACAACATGCTCCTTTTCTAGAGTGAAATTTTTTTTTGCTCCTTTTCAAATTTAAATCCACACCACAATTAAAGGGGTATTAAGAGTCTTACATTGGACGAAGTAAAATATAATATAAGTTTATAAATATAAGCAATTTTCACGGTGCATATTATAGTTTTGTAAGTTTGAGTTAGAATTAACTCCAAATTTGAGATGTATCACAATTTATCCAAAATTCATTGGAACCACTTGTTATCAAATCATTGGTATCCGGCTATTCAATTCACATTTTAGATATGTTCAATCTTAAGCATGGAACAAGTTAAGAGTCTCACATAGTAGAGACGGTTTTCATCTTTAAAATCAATGTTGGGAGTTTGAATTAAATCTATCTCAAAATTCTAATAGAGACTTCATAACTAACTAATAATTTTGATGAGATGTTTTTTTTTTAAAATATGATTTGAAAGTTTATACTCCATTGACAAAAGAAATTAGACATCTCATGAGTGGAAATGATTCTTGCACACAATAGAAGCATAGCTCCCAGAGATTACACCAAAAGTGGGGAAAAGAATCATAAAATAACTCATAATAATAATAATAATAATAATAATAATAATAATAATAGAATTTAAAGCAAACCAATTGGGTTGGTCTGATGGTATTAACTTGGGATCCGAGAGTGTGCTCCTCCTTAAGGTTCCATGTTCGATTATCTCTAGTGCTAATTTGGGTGGCTAATTTAGCTTCTTCAAAAAAAATAAAATAAAATGATATGTACGTCCAGTGTAAAATAATTTTGCATAAACATCTAATAAAAATCTCTCTTGAGTTCGACACTCAATTTTACCGTTTTAATTTTTACTATTTATACGATTTAGTACACTGACTGCTTACCATCTTTAAACTAATAATAATAATAATAATAATAATTAATACAAAGCTAGAGCCACTAGATTTATAGATGCTTTGACTATAAAGAATTAGGAAAGTATAAAAGTGATTTTTTGATGTCATGATTGATTTGGTCCAAGTCCTTTCTTTGACTTCCCTTTAATTTCAAGTCCTTAAACATCCTCCTCCTTTTCCTTAGCTACATAAATTAATTATAACTAAATTATTGTACTTAAGCAGCTTATTTGCCGCTTGTTCAGGTGACATCCTTTGGTTCAAGACACAATTATTCAAACATGAAATTCTTGTAAGTAATCATAATTAAATTTTTGTAATTAATTTGTTTAATTTAATCATCCCCAGGTATTGACCGCACGGGTGAAGGGAACTAGTAGGGTCATAAAAAAGAATAGATTATCACCTTTTGCTGTCAATAGAAGCATTGGCAGGCCTAATCACAAGACACTACTCAGACATGTAGCTCATCTTTTCTATTTTATCCTATGCTTAAAAATGCACATGAGGTTGTTTTTTAATTTCTTTAGGGACAATGATGCTTGAACTACCTGTGAGACAATGAGTGTGAAGAAATATAATTAGTTTAATATTGTTTACTTTCTATTAAAATTTTACTCAAGTTTTCTATGTATAACTCAAACCAGCGCAACAAAACGTGCGAAACACACGTCCTGTTTATATGCACGGGTATGTTACTAGTTTGTACATGTAAACATGTAGTTGGTCTGAAATATCTTAAACAAGTGGTTGGAGTTCGATGTTTGATTCTTGTGCGTAGATAAGAACTTGGTTGAAAACAAATGACCACATTCTAAGATCAATAGAATTTTTTACGAAATTAGTCACCATTAAATAGTAATAAATATTTCATAAACATGGTTATAAATAAAGGTTGATTAATTTGTTTGTACCAAAAAAAAGTTGATTATTGTGTGTCCTAGAGATGTATAAGATCCGGCTTGACCTTGTAACCAAGCCAAACATGATATTTGTAATTAAAATCATTAGCATGAAAATAAAATAGTGCTTCAAAAATAATACATAACCTCAAAATAGTTTTGGTTGAATTAAATCAAGCATACTATACTTTCTAAACTTCCAAAACTATTAAAAAAACAACAAAATTAATTAAACTCAAAAGGATAGTATGTAATTAACAATTCAATGAGCCAATCCACTATACCTCTTCATCGCCATATTTTATAATACTTGAATGGTCGAGCTCAAAATTTTAATACACCCCACTTAAAACAACGAAAATGACTGATCATATCAAAAGTTAAATGAGAGGGTACGACTCTCTTCTAGTTTAATAAAAGTTTTGAGTTTGATTTCTACTTTGAATCTCACAAGACTCGAAATATTAGCATCTGTAATTGCACACAAAGTATACTTTACTTTATTATTATTATTTTTATAAAATAAACTCATGTGTTTTGCCACCTTAATTTCTTGTATGCAACTAATTCCTCACTCTCTTTGCATCTCTCTCGACAACATAGAAAAAGTACAAAACACCTTAATTACCCAATTTAAGACAACTAAAGAACCGTGGGGATTCACTCGTTTTTCTACCACAACTCAACTCATAATAATAAGCAAAGCATTTTGATAATTTGTGAAGAAGATGAAAACAAAAACAAAAGTACAAAACAACAAAAAATGAAACGCGTCATTTTCAACCCTTTTGTGTGATTGAATTGAAAGAAAGTAGAGTTAACGTTTTTTGTCCTCCACGCACCTTAAAATACGCAGTAACAAATATAGACACACACAAACACACCCCCTCCACACGTTTTCACACCCCCCTCTCCTTTTTCTTGTTATTTCTTATTCTTCCTTTTTGACTCTATAACAAACAAAACCTCTTTCATGTCTCACATGAACTACACATCTATAGCTAGCTAAATTGTGAGTAGAGAGAGAGAGAGAGAGGAAAATATAAAAACAAAATTTCATACGATAAATTCACGAGATGATGAATGAATAAGGCAAAAGAGGAAAGAAAATGTGTTGAGAAGAATGAGATGGATAATATTGCTTACTAATATTTCATGTTTGCTTCACGCAAACACCTAACTATTGAGGTTAAGCCTTTGCTTCATCTCGTGGCTTTAAAGTTTTCTTCTAATCCTTTTTTTAATCCTTGATTAAAATATATTAACCCCACCAAACCCTTATATTCATACAAATTGTACACCATCTTATTCTCTTCATTCTCTTTTTTTCTCTTCCACTTTCTCAATGCTATGAATCCCATAAACCTACTTTCTTAACCTAATTACATGCCCTTCTCTAGAAAAAGTTATAGTAGTATATATTAGTATTACCCTAGCTAATTTATCATTAAAAAAAAAGTACTACTAGCTACAACATTTTTAATAAATGAGTATAAACTCTGGTTGTAGTGGTAGCGGTTGCGATGGTAGTGGTGGAAGCGGAGGTACTTGTGGCCCATGTGGTGCGTGCAAGTTTTTGAGGAGGAAGTGTATACCGGGTTGTATCTTTGCGCCTTACTTTGATTCGGAGCAAGGCGCATCACATTTTGCGGCGGTTCATAAGGTTTTTGGTGCTAGTAATGTTTCGAAATTGCTACAAAATGTTCCGGTGCACAAGCGGCTTGATGCGGTTGTCACCATTTGTTATGAAGCTCAAGCAAGGTTGAGAGATCCTGTTTATGGTTGTGTTGCTCATATCTTTACTCTTCAGCAACAGGTAATTAGTATTATAATTACAATATTTAATTAATAGATTTAATTTATATACGTGCACATTTTACATTTAGCATAAATAAGTTTTAATGTGACAATCAATTATAAATGTTAGATTATTGAGAATATTTGACTTTGATAAAATTGTTTTTAATGTAACATATAGACATGTATGATTGTGAATTTGTGATTTGTTTGTATCAAATTTAATTTTAAATTCATAATTCTAGTTCTAGATAAGGATGAAGATGTTCTAATTATTTTTTTCTTCTTTGGTCTTATTCTTATCCGTAGTATCTCCTTTCTCTCTAAGCTTTTCCAGCTAGTTTATAACTAGCTAGCTTCTAGTAAATATCTTAGAACATATTTGGTCAGCTATTATAGAAACACATTTAAAAACTTTTAATGATTAGAGCAATATTTTGTCAAAAAAAAAAAAATGATTAGAGCGATATGATTTGAAAGATTGATGTTAATTTTACACCTTAATTACATATTTTACGGAGAAATATAAAATTGACTTAGTTGTGAGTAAAACAGTTAAGAAGTAGAATGATAAAGAAATTAACAATTCAATTCTCACTCTCAATATATAATACAAATATTTTCCATTTATTAAAAAAAAAAACTTAACATATTTACATGCAAGCAAAGTAAATAAAGGAAGATTTTTTTTAGTAGTAAGATTATTGATTATTTTAGTTTATGAAGAGGGGTACACTCAGCTCATAATCTTTTTTAATGCTGAGCTCATTTCGGTCTCAAATATAAATAAAAATTTATTTTTAAAATTTGTAGAATAATTGATGTCTTTGACCCACAATGGTAAGTAAAACATTAAGAAGTTGAATGATAAAGAAATTAATAGTTTGATTTTCACCCTCCGATAACAATACAAATATTTTTCATTTATAATTTTTTTTTACACATTTACGTGCAAGCAAAATAAGTGAAGGATGATCTCATTTTACATTTTTCTAGTAATGAAGATTAATGATTAATTTAGTTCTAATCTTTTTAATATTGAGCTCATTTGGGTCTCAAATATAAGTATGCTAGAATTGTTCTTTGTGCCTTCCAAAAGTGGAACAAAAGTTGGGTTAGAGTCTTTTGGGGAAAGAGAAAAACAAGGTACTATAGGTCATGCATGTAAAGAGCCATGGAATGGAACAAAGGGGACAGTTTCTATGCTTTTTGCTGAAATTCACAAAGCTTAATTGATTAGAGGAGACCAATACTAACTACTAGTAGTCTATGGATTCAATTCAACCATTAATTGAACATCATTGAATTGGTCTTAGATTTTGCTGGTTTTAGGGGTAATGGTCGGTTAGTAATTTCTTGGGTTTTGATATTCATAGGTGCATGTACGTTTTTTTCTGTCCCTATATCCTTCTATTAGTATTAGTTCATCCCAAAAAAAATGAAGAAATTATTAGGTCGAATGTTATGATTAAAGTTTGGGGAATGTTAACATGTGCCCTTAAGAGCACATGTTAAGAAGTTAAATGTGGAAAAAATTTATTGAACTTGTGGTGTATTCAATTATCTAAGCATTAAATTTTTTGTATCTATTAAATGCTATATTTCTATTTTTAGGTAGTTTAACATGTGCCCTTAGGGCACATGTTAACATGACCCTTAAAGTTTAAACTCCGACTTTCTTAATTATATCTGTGAATTTATAATATTTTAGTCATTTTGTCTATGTACAAAAAAAAAATTCTATAGGCATTTATAGGTGTGAATTTATGATAATTTTAATCATTTCATCTATGTAAAAAATAAAACAATAAAGAACATCTTCATCCTTATTTAGAATTATGAATTTAAAATTAAATTTGATACTAACAAATCACAAATTCACAATCATGTCGGTCTATATATGTTACTTTAAAAACAATATTATCAAAGTCAAATATTCTTTCCACGTATGGCTTAACCGTTACGTTATTAAAATATATGAAGTAAATAGAGCAGTGGACAATTTAATTGACGTTTTACAATTTTATCGAGATATTTGCCTATTTCCAAATTTTAGTGGAATATTTGACAAGTTTTAAAATTTTAGGAGAGTATTTGACATTTCACTCAATAAAAGAGCAATAAACAAATAAGAACATTAGGAAAATATGAAGATTAGAGTACTAAATTTCAACGATTGCGGTCTTTATATTTCAAGTTTAATCATTTTGATTTAGTTTATTTCCTCAAAATAACTTGGTTACTTTTGTCAAAAAAAAAAAAAAAAACTTGGTTACTTCAATACTCTTGTTTTGTAACCTCGAGAAGTTCACAGTCATGCTATTCATACTTGTCATGCTATTCACTTTCACGAAGGAGATAGATTAGAGAGAGAGCCCATGGATTAGAGGATCAAAACTGATTCCTTAGAGTGTGATAAAAAACATGTGTTAAATAGTGTCTTGTAAGCATATTTTAACATTTTTAATACTACTATTCATACTATAATTCGTTTGAGTATAACTGAGTTGGTTGGTAAATATCTCATATTCTATATATAGGGGTCGGACTTCGAACCTGAAATTTTTCACCTATTCACCTTATGAAGAGTCGACCTTAAATAAATACTACCTTCGACTAAATCATGAATTAATCGCATGTACACATGATCAATAAATCATGAATTTATTATATAATAAAACCAATTTTGTCATCAACAGACAAAATCACTTTATTGTCTTAAATGAACTCGGTTTTACTTTAGAGGAGTTGGTCCTTATTTTAAAAATTGTTTTCGCTATGGTTTCGTCTTGAATACTTTTTAGGTGGAGACAAGTCTTAGGTCGGTCTAACATATAAAGAGGCGTAAGACAAATTTTAAAATAGACATTATTTAACTTCAATTTTTATATGTAGTGTATAAATTTTTTCATTCTTTCATGTTCATACATGATATTAATTAGGACCTATAATCTTTCTTGTTTGTTTCACAGGTGATGAGTTTACAAGCAGAACTCTCCTATTTACAAGGCCACCTAGCCACATATGAGGTACCTCAACCACCAACGCCATCTCCACCACAATCACTTCCAATGGTCTCACTAGCCAACCTTCCATTAGTCTCTTCTTCATCCATCCCACCCACATATGACTTGTCTTCACTTTTTGATCCTATGGCCCAAAATCCTTCATGGGCCATGCATGAAAGGCCCAATGAGCCCCATCAATTTTTGGGTAGTGGCACATCAACAAGTAGTAATAGTGGTGGTGGTGATCTTCAATCATTGGCAAGAGAGCTTTTGCATAGATATGGATCTGCTCCTTCTTCTCAATCTCATTCCAAATGATCAATATTTGATTAATCAACTAATCTTTGCTTTTAGTTGATATTTGGATTTGGATACTAGGAAGGTGATCTTAAATTTTCAATGTTTCATGTTGAGAAAGTAATTATATTTATTGTTCTTTATATCTTCTTTTTTATATAATATATGGTACTTTATATCTTTATTTTCCTTGCCCCTTTTTTCTTATATTTAAACAATTTAACTATTTGGCTTTAATGCATTTTTTATCTCCATATTTTGAAAAACCTGAACTTTTGATCCCCTGTTTTAAAAACCAACTTTTTGATCCCCCTATTTTGAAAAACTTGAACTTTTGATCCCCCAACTCATTTTGGTCAAAGTTTTGTTGATGTGGCAGTGTTTATGTGTCAACCTCATATTCCATGTCATTATTTATTTTATTTAAATCAAATATTATGTTTTAAAGGTATAAAATGATTAAATAAATAATTAAATAATTAAAATTAACATATATATATATTTTTATTTTTTTTGACGAAATATATATATATATTACTCAATAAATAAAATATATATTATTAAAAATCAATAAATTACCCAATATATAATTAAAAACCACTAATTTATCCAAATATATAATTAAAAAATCACTAAATTATCCAAATATATAATTAAAAATCACTAAATTACTTAAATATATAATTAAAAGTCAATAAATTACCTAAATAAATAATTAAAAATCACTAAATTACACATAAATTCGCCATCTGTTATGTTGATTACAAGATAACAAAATACCAAAATTCTTCAAAGCATTAGGTTCGATTGCACTGTGTGCATCTCATGTAGAATTCAAAATACCAAAACACTAGTAGTATTATTTAGCATCTCATATGTAGATTACTTTGATACCAAAACACTAGTAATATTCATAAGATGCTTACAAATTTTCTTATTGATGAAGAATTGTTCACGCGAGCGTCGTTGAAGAAGTGTTCACGAATGATGAATCGACGAAGTGATGATGAATCAAACGCCAATTGAGAGGGAGAAAACAAAGTCGATCAACTATTGAGAGGGAGAGAATAAAGTGGGTCGATGTTAATTTACTTATTACTGATTTTGCATTTCTAAGGGTTCCATGATTTGGGAACCAACTTTGTGTTCCCACTCTGTTTTTTTATTACTGGGTACTTTGTTTTTTTATTACTAATTATTGATTTTTAGTTATCTATATATATATATAATGTAGTATCCAACAAATTATTTGATTTAAAAAATATTTGATTTATTATAATTTTTTTTTGATTTTTTGTCAAAAAAAAATAAAAATATTGATTTATTGTAAAAAAAAATAAAAATATTTGATTTAAAAAAAATTAATGAAGTATCCAAAAAAAAAATTGATGACATGGAATATGACATGTCAACATGGACACTCCCACATCATCAACAAGCTTGACACATCAGTAAAAATTTGACCAAAGTGAGTTGGGGGATCAAAAGTTCAAGTTTTTCAAAATAGGGGGATCAAAAAGTTGGTTTTTACAACAAGGGGATCAAAAGTTCAGCTTTTTCAAAATAGGGGATCAAAACTGCATTAAAGCCTAACTATTTTTTATCTAAAAAAATTGTTAACATATGCCTTTAGGCATGTGTCATTACGGCACATGTTAAGAAGATAAATGTGAAAATATATTTTTGAAAATTATGCATTCAACTTTTTAAACATTTAATATTTTGCATAATTAAATACTAAGTTTCTATATTTAGTTACCGTGCCCTAATTTGCCATTAGGGTCTGTTTGGTTCAAATGAAAGGAGGGGAGGAGAGATATTTTAATAGAGGGGAAGGGAGGGGAGGGAAGGGGGATATTTTAATTAAATATATGTTTGATTCAAAAGAAGGGAAGGGGAGAGGAGGTAAGTGATTTTAATTAAATATATGTTTGATTCAGAAGAGGAGATGAGAGATTTTAAAATCAATTTGCTATTTTATCCTTAAAATCTTACCACATTCATATTTTCATTCTATGTAAAAACAATTTTAACTCAGTACCAATTTTTCAATCTTGATAATCTAACTCAATAGATTAAAAACAAAGTAAAACAACAACATAGTTAATTGTGATGATTATTTTTTACGAGAGCATGGTAAGTTGTGACAACAGTGGGAAGAGGCAGAATAGATGAAAAATCTATGAAGGATATATTCATAGTAACATTAACATAGCAATCAAAATTCACATAGAGCAAGTGACGTGAAATCAAATCTTCCAAACACACTGTATATGGTCCTTTATTTTATAGAAATCAATTACAAAAGCAACCAGAGCACAATCGGAAAACTTGGAATCAAAACATGTCAACTTGGTACAGTAATAATTCGAAGAAATTCAATGAGAAGAGTAGAGAGGCACGGGAGGACAATGAGAGACAAAGGTGTTTTTCTTTATACAGGTAAGAAATAACGATGATGAGTAACCTAATAATAAAAGTTGTAATAAGGATAATTGTGGAATTTTAAAAATAAATTGAGGATAGTTTTGTCAATTTAATATAATTAAAACGAGCTCCCCTCCAAATCGGAAATCCCCCCGATTTGGGGGAAAGCAAAAAGTGGGTTTATGAGGGATTTTGTTCCCCTCCTCTTCCCTTCCCTCCCCTCTTAAAAATTGAACAAAACACAAATAAATAAAAATATTACCTCACCTCCCCTCCCCTTCCCTCCATCTATCCCGAACCAAACAGACCCTTAGAGCACATGTTAACATGAAAAAAAAACTATTGAACTAATGTTTGAGTAAAATAAAATAGTGAGCAAATATGTGTTGCCCATAAATACACCTAATTAGTATTATTTTCACTGATTAGACTTACAAACTTCGTAATAAAAAAATGCAATAGATTGATTTCAGAATCATAATTCAATTCAATATCTCGAATTATAAGACAAAAATCAAATTGTGCTAATAGAAAATTACATATAGAGTAGATATCACAAAATAGGTTAATGTGAAGATTCTCTCATTTTATCTCCCTGCAATGTGAAGATTATCTCATTTAACTCCTAGGTGGACAACTAGAAATACATTAATTTATATTTTTTCTCTTCGATGACTTGACATGCACACTTGAAAATACATAATTTATATTTATTTTTTAAATTATTTTTAAAATTCTTAAAACTTAGAGTATTTTTAATTTTTTTTTTAAAAAAATTCTTAAAACTTTACAGTTAAAAAAAATAAAGTTTTAAGCTTTTTTTGAAAAAAAATTAGCCGCCATAGAATTTAAAATAAGTATAAATTAAATGTATTTTCACGTGTGCATGCAACATCATCGAAGATGCACAGTCAAATTTAATTTCTTGAAGATAACATTCAATTTAATTTTGAGTGATTTGAATAAGTGAAGATCTTGATTGTTGGAATAGCATCAATGATCAAAGGGTAAAAAAAGAGGTTGATCTTCTTCTTAATAAAGGTGTGATTGAGTTTCTCTCAAGATAATCGTTGAAGGAAATTGATGGATCTTTGTAGTTGAATTGAAGGAAATTCAAGGTTGAGTTGTCCCAAAGAATTCATAAAGAAGAACATTCGAAGGCTTTGAAGGTTTGAATCAAGCTTCACGGAACAAGTTGTTGAAGCCAAAGAAGGAGTAAAGATCAAGGGTTTAAGCTAGGATTTGGGTGATAATCTTGCAGCTTGAAACTTGTTGTAAAGGGCTCCATTGTAACTTGAGAAAAATGGATCACAATGTAAGTATCGAATATCTAATTGTTTCAAGGCTAGGGATATGTTCCGATCCGACCTCATGTCCACATCTCCAAGAGATTGTCTGCTTTGGGGTTAACCTATCACGGTTTTATCCTTTAATTTGTAGCAAATGTGCACTTCGATGGTTTGAAAGGTGTAAGTGTTGTATATAAACTACTATTAACCTCGATCATCAAGCGATGTGAGATTATTTGATGTATCCGGAATATGATACATTCATGGTTGATGTTTTAAAGATAACAAACATATAAATTAAAGTTTTAATATTGATTATCTTGTTATTTGCTAATGTGTTTTGTGATAAATGTTTCAACGATAACATTATGGTCTGACAACGATAACGCACATGATGAGGAACACATGAACATAAGTAAAACATGGAAAGCCATACGTAGGAAACAAGAATCAATGGAAACAAAACTAAAGTCTTGACTTAAATGATGAAAAAGCTTCACATGGATATATTCCTTTTGCATTACTAAATATAGTAGCATTTTAAGGAAACATATTTGTTGGATTTTTACCAAACATGACATAAAGAATTTCATGGGCCTAGCAATTTTTTGGACTATGTAATCAAGGCATTTTTAATGCAAACAAAGGAATGTCACCAAAGAAGAAAAACCTCCCACGTAGAAGCATTTGAAATTGATGGAAGATATTTTATTTGCAACACATGAGAATTGAACTTGTGGACAAACAATGAGCACATCCTCCTCTTTGTAAAAGGATATTAGTCACCAAACCAAAAGGACAAAGCTACATAGTTGGTCCCCTCATGAGAGACAAAGGCTCCTCAACATTCTTCCACTTGCTGATGCATTGTCATCACAAATTTGAAATTGATTCTCTCATATGGACAAGATAGAAGCCACGTAAAAGACTACAAAGCCATGCAATGCATTGCAACAAAATTTCAACAGACGGTAATGCACAAGTGAACTAACGATAACGCACTATTCACAGCACATGGCAACAAAGATAGCAACATATCTTTGACATATTTTGAATTTCAAAATCTCTCTCATACGCTCCTCTTCAGCAATTAAAAGGTCTCTAAATACCAAGGAGCCACATGAAGGAAATTTCAAGAGTTTACACAAAGAATTAATTATATACATTGTTGAAGCAAAAATCAACAAAGTTCCAAACTCTTCAAAAGCAAGCTATTCACAAAGTTATCAAACTTACATTGTATACATGCTTGTTATCTTATCAATCTCTTATATGAGTTGATGCTCACAAATTCCCAAACACTTTGTAACTCCTCAAATCTATCTTTTAGGTTAGATTGAGTGATTGTGAGGAAGTCTTTTCTAGTACAGAAAAGCATTGTGAGAAAGTCTTTTCGAGTGAAGAAAAGCATTTTGTAAAAGTCTTTTCGAGTGAAGAAAAGCAGATTGTATTTTGATCAAGGGTTGATCAAAAGTTGGTGCCAAGCAGAAGGTTCTGATCTGAGCATTTTAGTGGATAATCTCACAAGGTTGTGAGTACTGGACTAGCCCAAGTTTGGGTGAACCAGGATAACTTATGTGTGTTGTATTTTCTTTAAACTCTCAATCTCTTAAAATACAACTTAACTAAAACCAACTAAATATTTCCAGAGTTCTCTGGTCCTTCACTTTTATTTTTGCAATCATTATTGTCTTAACATTATTTCTTTGATTATTTGCTAACTAACCCACAAAAGAAATATTGTTTTAAGTTATTAATTATAAAAAGAATTTTAAAAAGGTTCACAATTCAAACCCCCCCCCCCCTTTCTTGTGACATTTATTGCTACTTCAATTGGCATCAGAGCTCTGCCTCTAAAGGTTTGTGTACCTAACAAGTGCTAGAGGAAAAAGATTCAGGAAGAAAAATGTCAAAAGAAAGATATATTGCAGAAGGAGGTTCTGCTTCAAGGTCACCTCTATTTACAGGAAAAAACTATTACTTCTAGAAAAACAAAATGCAATTGTTTCTTAAATCTCAGGAAGTAGGTATGTGGCGTATAGTTACAGAAGGAGATTATGTTCCTATAGCAACTTCACCTGAAGGAGTCATCACTAACAAACCAGAAGAAGCTTGGACTACAGTTGAACAAACAAAGGTACTCCTAAACTCTAAAGCTCACTTATTTTTATCGTGTGCCTTAAGCATGGAAGAAAGTGAAAGAATAGATGAATCTGTCACGGCCAAACAAGTTTGGGACACTTTAAGAATTCATCATGAAGGAACTAATCATGTAAAAGAAACTAGAATAGACATAGGAGTAAATAAATTTGAAACCTTTGAAATGGGTGAAAATGAAAGTATTGATGAAATGTTCTCAAGATTTACTTCTATAATAAATGAATTAAGATCACTTGGGAAATCTCTCACAACACATGATAGAATTAGAAAAATCCTAAGATGTCTTCCAATTTCTTGGAGACCCATGGTGACTGCTATTACTCAAACCAAGGATTTAAAAATTCTTCTCATAGAAGATCTTATTGGATCTCTAAGAGCTCATGAGGTTGTTCTTCAAGGGGACAAACCTTTAAAGAAAGATAAAACTATTGCTTTAAAAGCTTCCCAAAAAGAAACAAATAATACATGTTCTTTAGAAGTAGAAACTAAAGACACAGATTCAACACAAGAAGAAGCTGAAAGTGAGTTAGCCTTTATCTCTCGTAAGATTCAGAGAATGCTGAGAAGAAGAGATCAAATTAGAAAGAATTTTTCAATAGGAAAAGATAACTCAAAAAATGACTTTGACAAAAGTCAAGTTACTTGTTTCGGATGCAACAAACCTGGTCATTACAAATCAGAATGTCCCTTGAGCAAAACTCCTAGGAAATTTCCTTTTAAGAAAAAGTCAATGATGGCCACCTGGGAAGATGATGATGAATCTGAAACAAATGAAGAAGAAGAAGCCAACATCTGTCTAATGACAAATTCAGACAATGAAGAGGTATTTCTTTTTGATAAAACTCGTTTATTTAATGAATTAGAAACTAAGTTTGATAGTTTACTACTTGACTCTGAGTTTCTATCTAAACAATGTCTTTTACTTCAAAAAGAAAATTCAGAAATTAAAGAAGAAAAAGAAAAACTTCTATGTTCAAATAATGAACTCAAGAAAACGATTCAAGAACATAATCTTAAGCAAAATCTGTCTTTAGACTTTTCTGATCAAGAAAAAGAAAATTCTTTGCTAAAAACTGAAATAAAAGAACTTAGAAATGATCTCACAGGTTTCATAAAATCCACAGAAACTTTTCAAAACATTATGGGATCACAATCAAGATTTTTTAATAAAATAGGTTTAGGTATTGATATTACAAAAACTCAGAATTTATACAAAAACCATTTTATTCCTGACAAAAAAGAAATTAAGGTCAAATGTTCTTTTTGTAAAAAAAATTGGTCACCTAGAATCCATTTGCTTTCAAAAGAAAAAATTAGAACATAAGTTTTATAACGAACCAAAACGTTATCGTCATACAGAAAAATTCTTGAAACAAAGTTGTTATAAAGATAATCATCAAGAAAATGAATGTCAGTTTGTTAGAACTAACCTTCAAGGACCCAAGATGATATGGCTACCTAAAGCATCAAAGAATCAAAATGCTGGTACGTTATCAAGGAATAAAGAAAAAGCCATGGTTTTTGGACAGTGGCTGTTCAAAACACATGACAGGAGATAGAAGATATTTCCTCTCCTTTGTGCAAAAGGAAGGAGGATCAATTACGTTTGGAAATAATAATACTGCACAAATAAAAAGAAAATGTATTATAGGTAAAAATAATTCTGCAAAAATAGAAAATGTTCAATATGTTGAAGGTCTTAAACATAATCTTCTTAGTATTAGTCAACTTTGTGATAGTGGTTTTGAAGTCATTTTTAAACCAAACATTTGTGAAGTTAAACAAACCTCCACAGGAAAAGTTTTCTTTTCTGGATAGAGAAAGAAAAACTTATATGTTTTATACTTAGATGACATTCCAACTGAATCATGTTTTATGTCTATTGAAAAAGATAAGTGGATTTGGCACAAAAGAGCAGGTCATGTAAGCATGAAACCAATTTTAAAAATACCTCAACTTGATTTAGTAAGAGGTTTTCCAAAAATAAAGTTTGATAAAGATAAAGTATGTGAAGCTTGTGTAAGAGGAAAACAAGTCAAAAGTAGTTTTCATCCAAAAGATTTTATCTCAACTAAAAAACCTCTGGAACTTCTTCACATTGATTTATTTGGTCCTGTCAACACCACTAGTCTTGGTGGAAAACAATATGGTTTTGTCATAGTAGATGACTACTCTAGATTCACATGTGTTTTATTTTTGAAAAATAAAGATGAATCTTGTGATGCCTTCAAAAACTTTTGTAAACTAGTTCAAAATGAACAAGGCTCAAATATCATTTCTATCATAAGTGATCATGGGGGAGAATTTGAAAATTCTTCTTTCAAATCATTCTTTGATGAAAAGGGAATTTCTCACAATTTCTCTTGTGCAAGAACTCCTCAACAAAATGGAGTAGTTGAAAGGAAAAATAGAACCTTACAAGAAATGGCAAGGACTTTGTTACATGAATCAAATGTTGAAAAATATTTTTGGGCTGAAGCCATAAATACATCTTGCTATATTTTGAATCGTGTTTCAATTAGAAATTTTTTAACAAAACACCTTATGAACTTCGAAAAAATAGAAAACCAAACATTTCATATTTTCATTTTTTGGTTGTTTTTGTTATATTTTAAACACAAAAGAAAATCTTGGTAAGTTTGATTCAAAATCAGACAAAGCTATTTTTCTAGGATATTCTACTAACTCTAAAGGTTATAGAATTTATAATTTAAGAACTCAAACTATGGAGATAAGCATGCACATTGTCTTTGATGAATTTGATGATCTCATAATACCATCCAACGAAGAAGAACAAGAAACCCAAACCACTTAAGACACTTCAACTCAAAAGGAAGAAGAAGATTCATTACTTCCTCCAAAAACCTTAAAAATTGTTGAGAGCCATCATCCAGATCAAATTATTGGAAAACCAACTGATGGAGTAAGAACAAGATTTTCATTTAAAGAAAACGAAAGCAACATGGCATTGATTTCTCAGATAGAGCCAAAATCCATTGGAGAAGCCATTATTGACAAATCATGGGTAGAAGCAATGGAAGAAGAACTTCTTCAATTTGAAAAGAATCAAGTATGATCACTTGTTCCATCTCCTACAAATCATTCAATAATAGGAACAAGATGGGTGTTCAGAAACAAATTAAATGAAGAAGGTAAAGTTATTAGAAACAAAGCTAGACTTGTTGCTCAAGGCTACAATCAACAAGAAGGTATTGATTATGATGAAACTTTTTCTCCAGTTGCAAGGTTAAGCAATAAGAATTCTTTTAGCATATGCATCTAATAAAAATATCAAACTATTTCAAATGGATGTTAAAAGTGCTTTTTTAAATGGTTTTCTTAATGAAGAAGTTTATGTTCATCAACCTCCTGGTTTTGAAAATAAACAAAAACAAGATCATGTGTTTAAACTTTCAAAAGTTTTATATGGTCTAAAACAAGCTCCTCGAGCTTGGTATGATAGATTAAGTGCATTCTTAATCAAAAACAATTTTTCTAGAGGAAAAATTGACACAACTCTTTTTAGAAAGCTTGACGAAAATGATTTATTAATTGTTCAAGTATATGTTGATGATATCATTTTTGGATTAACAAACGAAAAAATGTGTGAAGACTTTTCTCATCTCATGCAAAGTGAATTTGAAATGAGTACGATGAGAGAATTAAGATACTTTCTTGGTTTACAAATTAAACAAGAAACACATATAGTATTTTTATTTGTCAAGAAAAATATATTAAAGATCTTCTCAAAAAATATAAAATGAATGAAGCCAAAATAATGGCAACTCCCATGCATCCATCTTTATTTTTAGACAAGGATGAAAAGGGTAAAAGTGTCTCTGAAAAAGAGTACAGAGGTATGATTGGATCTCTGTTGTACTTAACTGCTAGTAGACCATATATTGTTTTTGCAGTAGGTCTATGTGCACGTTTTCAAGTTTCCCCTAGGGAATCTCATCTGACAGCAGTAAAGAGAATTTTCAGATATCTTGTCGGTACTACTAATATTGGTCTTTGGTATAGCAAAGGTTCTATTTTTGACTTGATAGCTTTGTGTGACGCTGACTACGCTGGAGACAAAATTGAAAGAAAAAGTACAAGTGGTGCATGTCAATTTCTTGGAAAAGCACTCATAAGCTGGTCATGCAGAAAACAAAACACGATAGCATTATCTACTACTGAAGCTGAATATGTTTCAGCTGCAAGCTGTTGCTCTCAAATTTTATGGATCAAAAATCAGCTTGAAGATTACTCAATAAGGTACACAAAAAAATCAGCTGTACCTATTTTTTGTGATAATACTAGTGCAATTAATTTGTCAAAAAATTACATTCAACACTCAAATTCAAAGCATATTGAGATAAAACATCATTTTATTAGAGATCACATTAACAAAAAGGATTTTGAATTAATTTTTGTTGATACTGAAAATCATCTAGCAGATATCTTCACTAACCACTAGTAGAAGATTGTTTTAATCTGTTAAAAGAAAAGCTAAATATTATCTCCAATCCCACTCAAAATTAACTTATCCTAAATATCTAAGTGTGTGGTTGAAATAAACTTTTGCTCTATTCACCCTAAAGCTACATGTAATTAAAAACAAAAGGGAAGAAATAAAATAAAAAACTTTTCATTTCCTTCTTAGGATCTAGTCTAGGTTGTTGATCATTGCCTATAAGAGAAAGTGTCCCTTTCCAGGACACTTTAAATCACTCTCTCGGTTACCAATATCAAAACCTTTCATTTCTCTTCTCCTCACTTCATTTCACCCAACTATCAATCTTCTCTCTCTGATCATCACTCTTCTCTCTCCAAACTTCATCTTCCTCCTCAAACCTCTCTCTGATTCTCTCAAACCCTCAGCCATGGTTCTAACTAAGCAAGCAGCCAGATGTGCTCCTCCATTTCACGATCCTTCACCCATTCGCCCAAACTTCCGCCATAGCTCACCCTCTGATGAACCTCTCAACATTCCAGACCTTCAAACCATTTATCCTCCCAACTTTCAAACTCCACCTCATCTCAAACCAAAAGCTAAAAAGAAACAACCTTCAAGCTCTTTACCAACTCGTCGGTCTCAAAGAATTTTAGCTGGAGCTGGAACCAAAAAATCTCAAAGTAATGTTGAACGGATTTACATTACTTGTGAGACTACTGATGAAGAAGAAGTTGATCCACATGATTCTTCTTCTAGTTCAACCTCTAAGTCAACAAAAACCCTTTCTGTTTCATCACCAAACACCTCAATTTCTTCTGAAAAAACTCCTTCTCCAAAAACCTCAAAACCTGTTTTCGCCAAAGATCTTAAAGGAAAAGGCAAAAACATCTCAAAAGAAACTGAACCGGTTGAAGCTCAACCAAAGAAAAGATTTAGACAAAAATCAATCAATGAGCTAGTAAAAGATAAAGCCCCTTTGTTTGGAAAAATTGATGAAAAAAGGTTCAGAAAAAAGTGGAGAACCAGACCCATTGCTGCTGGACTATTCTTCAACCTTCAAGCTTTGGAGAGACATGAGTTAGACCTTACGTACTATACTGATTATCAAGGTTGGTCTTCTTTTCTCCAGATTAAAGAAACTTACTATCCTAGGTTAGTACATGCTTTCTTTTTTAAAGCTCAATGTGACTATGACACCAATACCATTAGGTCCATAGTTAAAGGAACCGAAATAGTCTTAGATGTTGATTTTATTGCAAAATTTTTTAAACTACCAACTAATGGTTAGAGAACCCTTATTCAAACCTGAAACTCCAAAAGATAAGTACACCACACCTCACCTTAAACTCCTGCCAAATTTTTTTAACATCATAAGTAAAGGTAACATAATGCCTAGGCAAGGCAAATATGATGCCTTGGGTGATAATGACCTCATGGTCATCCACCACCTTTTTGAAAGAAAACGTTTGAACCTTCCCTTTATCATTATCAAATTCATGATGGAAGTTGCCAACTGGAACAATAAGAAATTCTGTGTGTCCTATGACATGGTCTTGACCAAAATCTTTAAACATTTTGAAGTCTCAATCAAGGATGAAATTCCTGAGACCAAATTCAAAAAATTTGATCTTAAGAATTTAAAACACTTCAAACCTGACCCTACACCTCAAGTTCCTCTCAAAACCTATTCTCGAAATAAAAGAAAGAGAGATGAAACTACAAACTTTGATTGCTTCCAAGACACTGCACAGTCTGTGCAAGTTTATCCTTTAGTGACTGAAACTCAACCACCCTTTAATGCAAACCAATCTGTTTAAAATGATCCTATCATTCCCACTTCTCCTATCATTGAAGATGAAATTCTTCAAACACCTCCTTCATCTCCACTAGCTGAACCAAAAACAGAAATAAACCTAAATGTGCCACCACCAAGCGCTCAGAATACTGCATATTTAGTTTCACCTCCGCACACTGAGTCTCCACAAGTGGTTCCACAGTTAGGAGCTACACAAGCTACCACTCAGCTTGACCCTAACACTGTTCTGGAACCCTTACTGTCTGAGTCAACCATAGCTCCACTTTTCTCATCTACATCAAACTTCAATTTCTCACCTATGTTCAATGATAATCTTCAAAGAAACTTTTTCAATTCATCATCTCAAAACATGTTTCATCAACCTTTTTTTAATGACATTTTGAACTCTCCTCCTTCTACTTTTATTCCAACCATGCCAACTATGCCATCCATGAATGATGCAGGTCCTTCTAATCCTCAACCTCATGTTATGCCTAATTTACCTAGGTCCAAAACTGAGAGAAACACTGAGAGGATTAAGAGAGACATCAAGAAACTATTTCAAGGGCAACAACTACTTGACAATCATCTCTCGTATATCACTATGGAAAATTCCATCATGAGAGACTGGTTCAGGAATGTGGTGTGTTATTTGTACAATTTGCCATACCCATAAATTAACCCTTACCCACCTCCTGTTCACACTATGCACCAGCCTTCTCCCTCATCTTCCTCTGGCGATTCAACTCCAACTAATCAAGAGCCTTGAATTCCTTTTTGATGAGACAAATGGGGAGAAAGAAAGAAAGAAGGAAAGCTGCAGGGAAGAAGAAGATAGTTGCAGAGTAGAGCTGCAAAATCCCAGATGCTAGCAGAACAAATTTATTTTGCTTATGGCTTATTTTGCTTTTAAAAACTCATGTTAAAATGCCATGTTTTTGTGCTGCTACTTTTGTATGCATCTGTAGTATTTTGATTTTACTTGTATTCCTACTGTTAAACTTCAATATGATGTTTATGTTTTAATTAAACATGTTTGATTTGCAAATTAATCTGTCATGATATTATGTTAATTATGGTATATGCAGTTTAGAAATGTTTGGATCTGTCAAAACTTAAAACTGTTTTAATCTTTGACACTCATTTTGCAAAACTGAAACTGTCATCATATGACAATCACACTTTTGGTGTGAATTAAAATTTGATCATTCTTAAATAACTTGGAAAAATCTATTTGATTTAATATTATGAATTGATCAAAACTCAATTTAGAATAGAATGCTTAAATTGAGGGGGAGTTATTGACAAATCAAATGCATAAGATTATCAAAAATCTTTTTATCAAAACTCTCAAAATCAAAATTAATTTAAATGTTTGTCATCATCAAAAAGGGGGAGATTGTTGGGAACAAAATCCTTATTTGATGTTTTAAAGATAACAAACATATAAATTAAAGTTTTAATATTGATTATCTTGTTATTTGCTAATGTGTTTTGTGAGAAATGTTTCAATGATAACGTTATGGTCTGACAACGATAACACACATGATGAGGAACATATGAACACAAGTAAACCATGCAAAGCCAAACATAGGAAACAAGAATCAATGGAAACAAAACTAAAGTCTTGACTTAAATGATGAAAAAGCTTCACATGGATATATTCCTTTTGCATTACTAAATATAGTAGCATTTTAAGGAAAAATATTTGTTGGATTTTTACCAAACATGACATAAAGGATTTCATGGGCCTAACAATTTTTTGGACTATGTAATCAAGACATTTTTAATGCAAACAAAGGAATGTCACCAAAGAAGAAAAAGCTCCCACGTAGAAACATTTGAAATTGATGGAAGATATTTTATTTGCAACACATGAGAATTGAACTTGTGGACAAACAATGAGCACATCCTCCTCTTTGTAAAAGGACATTAGTCACCAAACCAAAAGGACAAAGCTACATAGTTTGGTCCCCTCATGAGAGACAGAAGCTCCTCAACATTCTTCCACTTGCTGATGCATTGTCATCACAAATTTGAAATTGATTCTCTCATATGGACAAGATAGAAGCCACGTAAAAGACTACAAAGCCATGCAATGCATTGCAGCAAAAATTTCAACAGACGGTAATGCACAAGTGAACTAACGATAATGCACTATTCACAGCACATGACAACAAAGATAGCAACGTATCTTTGACAGATTTTGAATTTTCAAATCTCTCTCATACGCTTCTCTTCAGCAATTAAAAGGTCTATAAATACCATGGAGCCACATGAAGAAAATTTCAAGAGTTTACACAAAGAATTAATCATATACATTGTTGAAGCAAAAATCAACAAAGTTCCAAACTCTTCAAAAGCAAGCTATTCACAAAGTTATCAAACTTATATTGTATACACGCTTGTTATCTTATCAATCTCTTATATGAGTTGATGCTCACAAATTCCCAAACACTTTGTAACTCCTCAAATCTATCTTTTAGGTTAGATTGAGTGATTGTGAGGAAGTCTTTTCTAGTAAAGAAAAACATTGTGAGAAAGTCTTTTCGAGTGAAGAAAAACATTTTGTAAAAGTCTTTTCGAGTGAAGAAAAACAGATTGTATTTTGATCAAGGGTTGATCAAAAGTTGGTGCCAAGCAGAAAGTTCTGATCTGAACATTTTAGTGGATAATCTCACAAGGTTGTGAGGATTGGACTAGTCCAAGTTTGGGTGAACCAGGATAACTTCTGTGTGTTGTATTTTCTTTAAACTCTTAATCTCTTAAAATACAACTTAACTAAAACCAACTAAATATTTCCGGTTCTCTTGTCCTTCACTTTTATTTTTGCAATCATTATTGTCTTAACATTATTTCTTTGATTATTTGCTAACTAACCCACAAAAGAAATATTGTTTTAAGTTATTAATTATAATTTTTTTTTTAAAAAGGGTCACAATTCAAACCCCCCTTTCTTGTGACATTTATTGCTACTTCACGAAGGACATGCTAGGTTCGGTTGCCAACCTTTTGAATTTATGGGGATATTATGTAGACACATTTTTGGTGTGTTTGGATCACGAGAGAAAGTGAGAGGAAGGAAGGTGAAAGGAAAGAAAGTAAGAGAAGAGAAAGTGAATGTAAAGTGAAATGATTTTTTAGTTATTTGGTATAAGAGAAAGTGATAGGAAAGAAAGATAAAATGTAAGATATATATTTACACAATGACAAAAATAACCTTTATAAATTTTCTTTGATTTTTTTAATTTTTATTAATTAAACAAAATTGCAAATTTTCTAACTTGAATTAAAAGGTTTTTTTTTTTGTGTCAAAAAAAAAATTAAAAGTTTTTTTTTTTAACGCAAAAAAAGAAGAAGTAAAGAAAAAGAAGTGAAGAGCCAATAAATTTTCGTATGAAGCATTGCTGCTGTTATATAGCACTGTTCAAAAAAATTAATGTTTGACATGGTACAGCCTTACAGGATATTTTTTTTGGTATAAAATGTTAGAGGATTTTAAATTCGTAGCATTAATTATTACTATTATTAAAACAACATTACATGGGGACAATTTTGTCTTTTCAGCAAAACATGTGCTCTTTTCCACCTTTCCGTCCAGTTGTGCGCGGAAAAGAATTTCACGTGGGTCCCAACTTAAATTTTCTTTCCATCCCTTTTTTCGGTGCAACCAAACAAAGGAAAGTGATTCTTTCCACTTAGTTTCTTTCCTCCCTATAATCTTTCCTCAAAACCAAACAGACTGTTTGGTAATTTTTCAAGCTAAAAATATACTTAAAATTCCCGGTCAATATATTTTGCATAGTTGGACAAAAGTAGCTAATCGATACTTGAAGGTTAGTGTGAATGATCAGAATTATGTGTCGAATATTTTGAGAAGCATCCATGTGCAACAATAGTTAAGCAAATTTTCAGATTTTATAAACAATTAAAAGAAGCATGCAAATTTTTTATGGCAAAGTTTAACTGCATTTGTAACACGTTGGCAACAATGAGGTTAGAGTTAATGATGCTCATGTAGATTATCAACAATGATATTTCATTTATTTACTTTAAAAATTAATTACATAGACGAAGTGAAAAACCATTGTAAATTTTAAAAATTGAACCTCAAATAATTTTATAAAAAATAAGAAGGAAAAATATTATCCGGTTTTTCCTTATGTACCAAAAACAAATTATCCGGAGGGAAAAAAATGCTGAAGAACACGAGTTCTCCATTTCTCCGGCAATGGATTACGGAAAACCCAAAACTATCCCTGATTTATTCACATTATTACGTCCACATTCCGTATCGTGTTGCAACGAATAAAAGGGTTCTTACGTCATTGCATCTGCAAAGTGAACAAGCAAACCCAAAAAACGCGATCTCAAGACTCAAATTTCAGTAACCTTCCCCGCGATTCAGATCCCGTTACCCTTCACTCGCTTCTTCCCAACTCACCGAGTCAACTCGTCGCCATTGTCAAAACCACCACAACGAGTTCCACCAGCTCATGGCAACAACATTCTAACGGAAAAATCATTGGCATTCTGTTTCTCCCGAAGATCATAGGCTTCGCAGCATCACCGAGTCACAACTCGCTCATAACTCGGGAATGGCTTCTTCGGAAGCCTATTCCCGTCTGAGTCAGCTCGTTGTCCCTGCACTCGACAAGATCATAAAAAACGCTTCGTGGCGAAAGCATGCGAAGCTCGCTCATGAGTGCAAATCCGTCATCGAGAGGCTCAGTCTCAGCAATCATCAGTTACCGCCTGATTCTCCTTCTGATACCGAACCGGAAACGCCCGGTCCGCTTCACGACGGCGGTCCGGTTGAGTACTCGCTCGCCGAGTCGGAGTCGATTCTCACTCCTCTCATCAATGCCGCTGGTTCCGGTGTCCTCAAGATCGCTGATCCTGCCGTTGACGCCATTCAGAAACTCATCGCACATGGATACCTCCGCGGCGAAGCAGATCCCTGCGGTACTTCCGGCGAGGCAAAGTTACTTTCAAACATGATCGAATCGGTTTGCAAATGCCACGATTTCGGTGATGAAGGGATGGAATTGCTGGTGCTGAAAACGCTCTTATCAGCAGTAACTTCGATTTCACTTCGAATTCATGGGGATTGTTTGCTTCAGATAGTTAGAACGTGTTACGATATATATCTTGTGAGTAAGAATATGGTGAATCAAACTACGGCAAAGGCGTCATTGATTCAAATGTTAGTGATTGTGTTTAGGAGAATGGAAGCAGATTCTTCCACGGTTCCGATTCAGCCAATTGTGGTGGCTGAATTGATGGCGCCCGTGGAACAATCTGATGTGGACAGTTCAATGACACTGTTTGTGCAAGGGTTTATTACAAAGATAATGCAGGACATTGATGGAGTTTTGAATCCAGTTACACCTAGTGGTAAGGTTTCATTGTTAGGAGGACATGATGGTGCGTTTGAAACCACCACGGTGGAGACGACAAATCCTACTGATTTGTTGGATTCTACTGATAAGGACATGTTAGATGCTAAGTATTGGGAGATCAGTATGTATAAGACCGCGTTGGAGGGTAGGAAAGGAGAGTTGGTTGACGGGGAGTTGGTGGAGAGGGATGATGATTTGGAAGTTCAGATTGGGAACAAATTGAGGAGGGATGCTTTTTTAGTTTTTAGGGCGCTTTGTAAATTGTCGATGAAGACACCACCTAAGGAGGCATCTGCGGATCCAGAGTTGATGAAGGGGAAGATTGTGGCTTTAGAGTTATTGAAGATTTTGCTAGAGAATGCTGGAGCTGTCTTCAGGACTAGTGACAGGTATCTCATTTTACTAAAGTTTCTTTTTAGGACTTGCTTATTTAGAGGTTGATTTTTTGTTAGTTAGGGAGAATATGTACTTGTCTTTGTTTAATTTTGCTGACAGCAACAAGAAATTGTACTTTTTGCATTAAACATAGTAGTAAAGTTGGTAAAGATGATCACATTATATAGGAATTTAGAATCTGTTGAAGTGTTGTCAAATATCGGCCATGGCGGATTGCGGCGCTGGATTTTTTGACTATTGCCATGACCAGTTTGTGAATGATGACGGCGCCATGGCATTTTATTACATTCTGCCATGGTCCGCCATCCACAATCGATAACAACTATCTGTTGACACTAATGTAAAAATTAAGTCACTACTTATAACATGGTATAACTTATAACTCCTCGTAGGAAATTATTGTTGCCAATCTGGAAATCTAAATGCATGGCCACTGAATATTGATGATAGAGACTTGGGTATTATGGGGTTACCAAGTCTCACATCGAGTAGTATGTGATGCTTGGTAAAATATTTAAGTGGCTTGATTCATCCTTCTTGATAGCTCTAGCTTTTAAGGGAGGGTTCTCCAAGTTCTTCGATACGTGTCAATTGGTATTATAGCTGGTTGTTGTGGTTTGAAAAGGGTTACCTACGGAGGTACTGACTGGAAAAGGCTGAGTTAAGTGTGGTAGATTGCAGCCGCTGGGACGTTGGTTCTCAGGGGTTGTGCTATGATAGAGACTTGGGTAATATGGGTTGACAGGGTTGTCCAAGTCCAACACCGAATAGTAATGTAGTATGAGATGCTCAGTGAAGTATATAAGTGGCTTGGTTCTTCCCCCTAGATAGCTTACTTTAAGAAAGAGTTCCCCAAGCCTATAAAAACTAAAGGGAAGGATTCCCAAGTCTTGTCGGAGTCAACCTCACCTTAAAAGCCAATTCTCGTGGGAGTCAACCTCACCTTAAAAGCCAATTTTTCAAAATTGATTTAGACCCAAATCCAAACTCTAAGAACTCTGAGGAATTATTACCATGGCCATGCAAGCTGTGTTCATCTGCAAAGTATTCCTATTTAAGTTACCAGTAAAAATAACTGAGCGATTGGATAATCGCATTAAAGGATTGCTCTGAATACCTCCTCTGTCCTCACGAGTCATTACTTATTCATTAGGAGTTAGAGAGCAACTGATTAAATTATTTAAACCCTGTCCATTAATTGCAGGTTTCTTCACATTCCACTATATATTGTACAGTATGGACTATCACTATTAGGACAGAAGGGGATAGTTAGAGATGTTAAAGGAGATATCTGTTAGGAACAATTAGAGAAGTTAGTCAAGATAAATTGAGGCATTCTTCAAAGTTAATTAGAGTGAGAAAATGAAAAAATATCAGGTAAATTGAGAAAATGGAAAATTTATAACTCAGACGACTAGCAAGACAGACTAACTACCACTTACTGGCATTACACGATAAAGCAAATACGGTGTACTGTGCACAGCACATCAAACACAATTGAACTATACATACGCAACACTGAAACGTAATAAACATGACTACTCTAACATGGGGATGTACAAATCGAGGGGAGATTCAGATTTGTAACTTTGGAAAACAGATCTATGGGTCAGTTGTAAAAGAGGAAGCCTCTGGAGGAATATTTTTTCCTCTTTAGTTTGGAATATAATTGTTTCTATCAATTCACTATTCTCTTCTAAATGAAAGAAAAATCAATTCCCCATTTCTCTTGTTATGTTGTGCTTCTTTTATCAGTTTGAATTTTTCTCAAGTCATCATTAATGCAATATTCAAGTAACAGTTTCTTCTCTATTTTCTGTACTCTATATGACCCTCCATTTTTCTATTTTATAACATTGCTGGATTATAGAAATGACTTCTTCTGACGGTTCCATTTGTTTGATTGTGGTTGTGTAGGTTTTTAGGTGCCATCAAGCAGTACTTATGTTTATCATTATTGAAGAACAGTGCTTCAACTCTTTTGATTGTTTTTCAGCTGTCATGCTCCATTTTTATCAGTTTGGTATCAAGATTTAGGGCTGGATTGAAAGCAGAAATTGGAGTTTTTTTCCCTATGATTGTTCTTAGGGTCCTAGAAAATGTTTCTCAACCTAATTTTCAGCAGAAGATGATTGTGCTTCGATTTCTAAAGAAGCTTTGTGTTGATTCACAAATATTGGTTGACATTTTTATCAACTATGACTGTGATGTCAATTCATCAAACATATTTGAGAGGTGTGTTATGTTTTAATTTTATTTTACTTTTTTGGTACTTATTTTAATTTACTATTTGAAAATTTGCATGTTTAGAATATCGATCTCAAGTTTAATAGAATTTCTACATTTTTGGTTGTTTTCATAACACTATATTTTATATTCAATCATTATGTTCCTCTTAGGATGGTTAATGGACTTCTTAAAACTGCTCAAGGTGTTCCTCCTGGTGTTACAACCACACTTTTGCCACCTCAAGAACCAACACTAAAACTTGAAGCCATGAAATGCTTGGTTGATATTCTAAAATCGATGGGAGACTGGATGAACAAACAATTGCGAATTCCAGATCCTCATTCAGCCAAGAAAGTTGAAACGGCTGATAATAGCTATGACGCTGGAGGTTCTGCTATGGCAAATGGAAATGGAGTAGACCCAGTTGAAGGATCTGATTCTCATTCTGAAATCCCAAATGATACATCTGATGTTTCAACTATTGAGCAACGCCGGGCTTATAAATTGGAACTTCAGGTAAAGAAATGAATACGATTTTGAGAAGCAAGTATATCTTTGTTCTTGTTTAGCAGTTTATTAAAGAATCTAATGAAAGTTTATGCCAGGAAGGTATAACACTTTTTAATAGGAAGCCTAAGAAAGGAATTGAGTTTCTCATCAATGCCAACAAGGTGGGTGATTCACCAGAAGATATAGCTACTTTTCTTAAAGATGCATCTGGGTTGGACAAAACTTTGATTGGTGATTATCTAGGTGAAAGAGAAGAATTATCCTTGAAGGTAATGCATGCCTATGTGGATTCCTTTAACTTTCAAGGGATGGAGTTTGATGAGGCAATCAGAGTCTTTCTTCAAGGATTTAGACTACCTGGTGAGGCACAAAAGATTGATCGGATAATGGAAAAGTTTGCTGAACGATATTGGAAATGTAATCCTACGACTTTTTCCAGTGCTGACACAGCATATGTCCTTGCCTATTCTGTGATAATGCTCAATACAGATGCCCACAATCATATGGTGAAGGACAAGGTGACTTAAACAAGTCTCCAAATTATTGTACAAATAATTATGATAGGCATGATGGCTCATTTTCTTTTTTGGTTGTTGAGTTATGCAGATGTCTGCTGATGATTTCATCAGAAACAATCGTGGCATTGATGATGGAAAAGATCTGCCTGAGGAATACCTGAAGTCCTTGTATGATAGAATATCTAGAAATGAGATCAAAATGAAAGAAAGTGATATGGCTGCCCAACAAAGGCAGGCTGTGAACCCAAATAAACTTTTAGGCTTGGATAGTATATTGAATATTGTGGTCCGTAAGCGTGATGAGAGTCAAATGGAAACCAGTGATGATCTTATCCGTCACATGCAAGAACAATTCAAAGAAAAAGCTCGCAAAACTGAGTATGCCTCCCATATCCACTTTCCTTCTAGAAAATATTATTTCTGCTTTTTACATGATTCCTTCAATTTAAAGTGTGGTGTGTAACATTTTGAAATGTTCATAGTAGTTTTTTTCCCCCCTTTCTCTTAAATATTTTAACGCTAATTGTATCACTCATTTGCTATTTTGAAGTTGATTTGTTCTTTGTTTGATAGAAGTTTATTCTTATTGAACTTATAGAGTACTAAATAAGGAAAGTGAGAAGAGAAAAACAAAGACTTTGAATTACGATTATATTTTTGATGATACAAAGGACTAAGCACCAACCCTTATTTATATTAATATACTAGTCTCCTAATTAAACAAGAAAACACATCTAGGCATATAAAGAAATATGGAATTTAATTCTGAGAGATAGATATTATAAATTACTCTAAAGTACAACCCAAATATTATGCAATAACTTTCATATACTCTAGCACCCTCCTTAAGCTAAAGCTTAATAAGCTTGATACTAATAAACCCTTAAAAAGGGAAAAAATTAATATGGGCGTCGGAGCTTCGCAAAGATGGCTTGCGTTGGAACACACTCTCTAACACATTTCAACACACTTTCTTCTACTGGTTGAAATTCATATGGGCCCCACTAAATTTATACGGGACCCACATAATTTGGTGGGACCCATATGAATTTTAACTAATTGAAAAAGTGTGTTGGGATGTGTGTTAGAGCGTGTTCCTAGCATTTATTCAACTCAGATATGTCGAGGATGGTGGAGGGATGAGATTGCTGGGAAGACAACTCAGCAAGATGGCTAGAATGATTATCTAACTGTAGAGCTGGTTGGAATGTTGCATAACAAGGAAGAAGAGATTTACAGGAATGGATCATCAATGGAAATTTCCTTGCAAACAATTAAACACCGTAATAAATACGACTATTTGAAATCCACCAAAAGCAATATTTGGAAATCTTGAACATGAAAATTTAGGATGGCGAAAAAATTGAAATTGAGGCGTGGTAGTATGCATCATAGCAATGGGTAATTACTGCATAACTCATCATTGAGATAGGAGAAACCTTGAATGGTATGAGGGTCAAACTGCATCTAAGATAGCCAGGGCTAGATTCTATGTGGGGTAGCTACGGTCAAACTTTATCCGAGATATCTTGCGGTTGTAGAAGAAACCATAATATAAAGTATCCAAGACTTTTGAGATAGGCTACGGAAGTGGCAGACTAAAAAACCCACTAACAAAGAATTTGAGAGTGAAACAGTGGTCAATGATTTTTGTTCTAAAGTTGATGTTAGAAGTGTAGAATATCAGAGAAATAGGAGATAGTTTTCATTGATTGAATTGTCAATTGTACATAGTGTGATTCCAGCTTTATATAGAAACTGGAGGGATGAGTGAGTTAGTTACAAAGTGTAACTAACTCTACTTAGAATAACAGAAAGCTAGCTGTACTTATTACATTAATAATCTAGAAGCTTCCTAAACACTATACACTCTAACAGATGAAAATAAAGAATTTGGGAGATATTAACATTGTTATAATAGACATGTCATGGAAGATGGTAGTGCTCTGATACGATGTTAAAGTTAAGGGTTTAGCCAAGGAACAGGGAAGAATAA
The DNA here is from genome assembly GCA_951799995.1 of Trifolium subterraneum. NCBI lineage: Eukaryota > Viridiplantae > Streptophyta > Magnoliopsida > Fabales > Fabaceae > Trifolium > Trifolium subterraneum. Next base: position 53,196,862 of record OX637462.1, read on the forward strand.
AGACTTTGAATATGATTGTGGTTTTGAGGATGTATAAGACTAAGCACTATCCCTCAATTATACTAACACTAGACTCCTAATTCATGTATTTTCTTGCATTTTGCAGGTCAGTTTATTATGCAGCGACAGATGCTGTAATTCTCAGATTCATGATAGAGGTGTGTTGGGCACCAATGTTAGCTGCTTTCAGTGTAGCTCTTGATCAAAGTGATGATGAGATTGTAATATGTCTCTGTCTTGAAGGCTTCCGCTATGCTATTCATGTTACTTCCGTAATGTCTATGAAGACTCATAGAGATGCTTTTGTGACTTCATTAGCAAAGTTTACTTCTCTGCATTCTCCCGCAGATATTAAGCAAAAGAATATATATGCGATTAAGGTTGGTGAAATTCATGTTCTCTTCTAGATGGCTTTAAAACAATATAATTAGCTGAAATTGATATCAATTAACATTTTTCATTTTGTGTTACTACAATACTTTCCTACTCAAGAGTGTTAATGCTCCATTTCAAAATGCACAATTGTTTTGATGTATTCAAATTCATTGCTGTCTTATGGCATACTTTATTATTTGAAATTCAAATCTATGTTTTCTCATTTTCTTTTATAGAGACGGTTTTATCCTTCAACATTATTCTCCATTCTTTTGTTTTGTCCTATCTAAAGTCATACACTCTGGAAGTACTTTCATGACTAGTATGCATTCCAATAGTTTTGACTCCCCTTCTCCCGCAAATGTCACAATTTCTAAATTCTTGGAGTTCTTTTGGGGAGAATTTTGTTGCCTTAGCGTAAAATGATCCTTGGAAATGATATTGGAGGACATGAAGAAGTTATTTTAAATAATTTGCAATTATTATTGGGATTCAAACCAATTGTTAAGCTTTTGTTAATAGCTTGACATGGTTTTGAATTTTCCATTTTTATTGTTGATAGGAAATAATTACTATTGCTGATGAGGATGGGAATTACTTGCAAGAAGCTTGGGAGCATATCTTGACTTGTGTTTCCCGATTTGAGCATCTACATCTTCTTGGAGAGGGGGCTCCACCAGATGCTACCTTTTTTTCCTTTCCTCAGAATGATTTGGAACAAACAAAGCAAGCTAAATCAACCATTCTTCCTGTTTTGAAGAAGAAGGGACATGGGAGGATGCTGTATGCAGCTGGAACATTGATGCGGGGTTCATACGATAGTGCTGGAATTGGCAGTAATGCTGGAGTAGTCACACCAGAACAGGTGAATAACCTGGTTTCAAATTTCAATATGTTGGAACAAATTGGAAGCTCTGAAATGAATCGCATATTCACTCGGAGTCAGAAGTTGAACAGTGAGGCCATAATAGATTTTGTTAAGGCTCTATGCAAGGTCTCTATGGAGGAACTAAGATCTCCATCTGATCCACGCGTTTTCAGCCTTACAAAGATGGTTGAGATTGCGTATGTACTACTCACCTACTTTATTTATGTTACCTCTTTGTTCTCCCTCTGAACCTTTTTATTTTTTCTCATGGCTCTTGGGGCACAAAGGTTGGGGGTTATTTCAAAATCAGCAAACTTGATAACACCTAGCACTCGATCTTTCAGAGCATTCCAATATTTGCTTTTTTTGTTTATAAAATGAACACGTAGCCATCCTAATTATTTTACTTTTGGTTTTGTTTTTTGTTTTTTAGTTTTTCCGTTTTGACCCCAAAATCTCATACACATTTAAATTATCTAATTATCTTTAGTTATGGAAAACTGGTGAAGAACTATCTTTCTGTTCAATGTTGGCAAAACATCATACAGAGAACTGGATGTGAAAAGGTCACTTGTTACCTTTCCCCCCAGTTATCGTGCTAAAATAATGGGCAGCATGCTTAATTTTACTGATGGAGCTATTCTGGTGTGTCCAAATATTAAGACGGGAAGTTATAATTTAACTGAAAAGAAAATGGTTTGTTTGATTGTGTTCCTATTATTTTTTAAAAACTATTCAATGAAACAATTTTGAACTTTTATTTTTTAAAACAAAATTAAATCTGTGATAATATTGAAAACATTTTTGAAGTGAGAAAACAAAAAAAATAAATCGGTAAATTTATTTTGCAAACATATTTTGACAGTGTCGGGCTGTGACGGTTGGTGTCTCGCAGTGTTGATGGTGTTGGAAAGTGTTGGGAAGCAGTGGCAAATGGTATTGCATGCTGACAGTGTTGGTAGCATTGGCGGCAGTCGAGGGTACAGGAGGTTGCTAGTGGTGTTTGTGGAGGGTACTGGGAAGTGACAGTGGCCAATGGTATCGAACTGTGTGAAAATAAAAAATGTGAACCATAACAGCTCTAGGTTGATCTTGTTTTCTTGTAAGAACAAGTTTTGGAAACACGCAAACATAAAACACTTAAACTAATTTTAAACTTTTTATATAAAACAAATTTTTAAAATAGCATTAAGCATAAAATTTACTTTCATGGTTGATTGATGTTTATATACTGCTGCCTAAATTATTTTGTTTTACTTGATTATGTAACAGGCACTATAATATGAACCGCATCCGGCTTGTGTGGTCAAGCATCTGGCATGTTCTCTCTGATTTTTTTGTAACCATTGGATGTTCTGCAAACCTTTCAATTGCAATTTTTGCAATGGATTCCTTGCGGCAGTTGTCAATGAAATTTCTGGAGCGGGAAGAGTTGGCTAATTATAATTTTCAAAATGAATTCATGAAGCCTTTTGTCATTGTTATGCGAAAGAGTAATGCTGTTGAAATTAGAGAACTAATTATCAGATGCGTATCTCAAATGGTTCTTTCTCGTGTCAACAATGTCAAATCGGGGTGGAAGAGCATGTTCATGGTAGAGCTGATCAACTCTTGGCTAGAGAGCTTCATTTAAAATAATATTGTTTTGATTGTCTGTTAAAGTTTTTTTCCCCGTTTGGTTCCGGCCCTCTACTTATTGCTCATAGACTTGATTTCAGGTATTCACTACAGCAGCTTATGATGACCACAAAAACATTGTACTCTTGGCTTTTGAAATTATCGAGAAGATTATTCGAGATTACTTTCCATACATTACTGAGACTGAAACCACCACCTTCACAGACTGTGTTAATTGTCTAATTGCATTCACCAATAGTAGATTCAACCAAGAGATTAGCTTAAATGCCATTGGTTTTCTTTCTTTCTGTGCAACAAAACTAGCCGAAGGAGACCTTGGCTCATCATCCAGGAATAAAGATAAGGAAGTTTCAGGAAAGATTTCCTCACCTTCACCTCAAGAAGGAAAAGATGGGAACCAAGATAAAGGAGAGTTGATCGACAAGGACGATCATCTCAATTTCTGGTTTCCTCTATTGTCAGGTGAGGACATTATATTAAGTTTCCTAGACAAGGATCATGTTTCTTAACTCTGTCAAATGATTAGTGCTTCATGCTACCATCTTGCTTTATATTTTAAGAAGCTTAACTTGTTGTGATTGTACTTCATTTTTCTGCAGGTCTGTCCGAGCTTAGCTTTGACCCAAGGCCTGAGGTTAGGAAGAGTGCCCTGGATGTCCTGTTTGAAACCTTACGTAACCATGGCCATCTCTTTTCGCTACCTTTATGGGAAAGAATATTTGAGTCTGTCCTCTTTCCTATATTTGATTATGTTCGACATGCTATTGATCCTTCAGGGAGTCCACAGGTCAATGAAGTAGAGACTAATGGTGAGCTTGATCAAAGTTGGCTTTATGAGACATGCACAGTGGCCCTCCAACTGGTTGTAGATCTTTTTGTCAACTTTTACAATACAGTCAATCCTCTTTTAAGAAAGGTCCTGATGCTCCTAGTAAGCTTCATAAAGCGCCTTCATCAAAGCCTTGCTGGCATAGGTATTGCTGCATTTGTTCGATTGATGAGTAATGCTGGAGAGCTATTTTCTGATGACAAGTGGTTAGAAGTGGTTTTGTCGATAAAAGAAGCAGCAAATGAAACACTCCCCAAATTTTCATTCCTCGAAAGTGAAGACTTTGTGGCTAGAAATGATGATAGAGATCGTGTTGAGTCTGGGCCACCAGATGATGTAGAAAGCCTAAGTGTTCGCCGTCTCTATGTTTCTTTCACCAATGCAAAAGGCCGAGCAGCTGTTCAGCTTTTATTGATTCAGGTAAAATTCGTATGCACTCCTCCAGAAATATAAAGGAGCCCATGAGTTGTAGCTGTGACATTTAGTTCGTTAGAGACTGCTTGAACTTGATCAATATCTTTTAATGTTGTTGTGATTGGATTCTTAATATTTTAGTGCCTTTAAAAGTGGATGGTATTAGTAATATGTGTTGGCAGAGAAAAAATGTGTCTTTGTCATTCGATACCTCATCAATATAATGTTTTTGCACTGGTATTGACATATATGTATCCCATTCAAAATAGATGCATTTGATGTTGAAAAATTATGTTAACTTTCTTCCTGAAATTGGCAGGCTGTGATGGAGGTCTACACCATGTTTCGGTCTCACCTTTCAGCTAAAACCATGCTAGTCCTATTTGATGCTTTGCATGGTGTAGCATTACATGCCCATAACATAAACAAAAATGCTATATTGCGTTCCAAGCTTCAAGAGTTTGGTTCTATGATCCAAATGCAAGATCCGCCACTGTTACGTCTTGAAAATGAGTCTTACCAAACATGCCTTACATTTTTACAGAATCTTGTTGTTGACAAGCCTCCTAGTTATGAGGAAGCAGAGGTGGAATCTCATCTTGTTCGGCTTTGTCAGGAGGTTTTGGAGTTTTATATTAAAGTTGCAGGTTGTGACGAAAATTCAGAATTTTCTCATGGGAGAAAAACACATTGGTCAATTCCTTTAGGCTCTGTGAAGCGGAGAGAATTAGCTGCACGCTCGCCTCTTGTTGTGGCTACTCTGCAGGCTATTTGTAGCTTGGGTGATATTTCTTTTGAGAAGAACCTGTCTCATTTTTTCCCTCTGCTATCTAGCTTGGTAAGTTGTGAACATGGTTCAAATGAGGTCCAAGTTGCCCTTTGTGACATGCTTAGTGTATCAGTTGGCCCTGTTTTGTTACAGTCATGTTGATCATTTGGGTAAGACTAACCCTGCATTTTGAGATGTAGGATGTTCTTGTTTTAATCTCGTTTGTTCATAATTTTCTCCACTATCGGTTATTTTCCATCATATGTCCATAATATACCTACCTTACAGTGTGTGATTTCATGCTAACTATACAAGTTTTGAATTTTAGAAGCCTACCTTTTACAGTTAAAATTAATAATTATTACCATGAGGCATAATGTTGTATTTCCCCCCCCCTTCTACTCATTTTGCAGTAGAATTAGTTTTGCTGCATTATATCCTGTATAAATAATTATTTAGTTTTGCTGAAGACGATTAAGAAACATATGATGCTTCAAGTGTCTGAAAAGAGATTTTTTTTTTTTTTTTTTGTTTTGAAAAAATCACCATTCATTCGTGCAATTATATGTGCCTTATTTTGTTGTCTTCATGGTGAAAATTATTTGTTTGCTTCACAAGCTGTAACTTCTAAGAGGAGGAACTGATGATGACACCCAAAAAGCATCCATCCAACCGTACAAAATAGGATTAGCAATGACACTCATGTTCCCTAAATACATTTGTTAAAGTAAATTCTTGTCATAGGTATAGTTGCTGTCCTGACTCCTGTGGAGTCTACATCAGACAGGTAGAAAACAAAACAATTGTTGGACAATAGAAGTTAAATGGGAAAAGCAAATTTGACTGTACATCCAAATAAATTACTAATATTTTTATAATACGGGTCATGCTAATTGCTAATAAGTGTAATGAACCCAAAATAGAAAATTTTATTTTGAAAAACATTTTTTAAACTTTTAAACAATTGACTATGCAATTTTTAGTAGGAGTACATTATTGTATTTGATTTTTATTTTGGTCATTATTTTATTTGATTTCTTAATAAGATATTAAAAGTACTTGTTAGCATTTTATTTTTCTTTTATATATTTAGCATTTAGAAGTACACTTTTAAAAACTTTTGGACCGGTGCTGTTTTCTTCAGTCACATTTATGTGAAATATATGATATTAAATACAAATGTTTAAACTATTTGTTTTTTTTTAATAAGCATTCTTTCTGCATACTGTTTTTTAATAAACATTCTTTTTGCATAATGTGTTTAGTTTTAATATAATTCAAAGTAGTTTTAAAATGTGTTTATTTAGTAGTCAGTGTCTAAGCAAAATTTTGCCATAAGATATTAGTTATTTTTTTAATTGACTTTTCCACTACCCACCAAACACGACCTTAATCAAACTCAAGTAATCAATCCATATAATTCTATCCTTATCTGCTCGTGTAAGTTATTTAATGATTAGAATTTCAATATCTGTGGGTAGATAGCGCCAGGTTTGTCTTAGAAAGTGCTCATCCTTTTGAACAGCCTTGAAAATCCTCGTAAAGCTTGGAGAATTATTACGGTTTGTCATATAGCTACACAACTCATATATCCTTGTGTCAAACTACCAGCTTGAATTCTCTCAAGTCTTTCAGCACACAGAATCCAACGGTTGAGAGATCAACACTCTCAAGTCTCAATCCTTGAATTAATCAATTGACATGATTTAATTTTGGGTGTAGATGATCCTCATCCATATTCCTATTGATATACTCCTCTGATTTAATATATAAGCGACCGCTGACTATTTTAGTTCATTGAATAGCTGATATATTTGATCTATAATATAAATCACACACGGAGTAATAATTTAGAAGTTAATTTCAAGTAGTTGAATTAATCTAAAGGTTGAGCTTTTTTTATTTTATTTTTTATATCTTTTCTATAATTTTCACCCACCTGTTTGTAATATTTTAATAATATTTCCATACTTAATTTCGTTTCCATTTTTATCCTTTTCAATTATTCTTATACTTTGTATGCTTCCGTTTTTGCTCTTATCATTTAATTTGCATAGCCAACTTTCTAATCACTTATCATTTCTCCCTCAATTATGTTTCAACATTTCATTTCTTGTTTTACCTTTCTTCATAACACCAAATCACTCTTCAACAAACCAAGAAAACATCGACCCAACAACAGATTTTCTTCCATTTCCGACATATCAATCTCTTCTTTCATTCACATGGAAGTATCCGGTCAATTTCGACAAGTTTTCAAGCTTATCGACACAAACGGCGATGGAAAGATTTCAACCACAGAGCTTTGTGAAATGCTTTCAGCTCTAGGATACAATAAGTACACAGCTACTAAAGAAGCTGAGAATATGATAAAAGCATTGGACTTTAATGGAGATGGATTTGTAGATATAGATGAGTTCATGTTTGTCATGAAAGAAGATAGCTATGGTAAAGGAAAAGAACATGATCATGATGAGTATTTAATGGATGCTTTTCTTGTGTTTGATAGTGATAAAAATGGATTAATCTCACCAAAAGAATTGAGGAGTGTTTTGGTTAATCTTGGATGTGATAATTGTAGTTTAAGGGAGTGTAAACGTATGATTAAAGGGGTTGATAAGAATGGTGATGGGTTTGTGGATTTTGAAGAATTTCGATCTATGATGAACTTAAAAATTAGAGCTTGAAAATGAGGTTTTGATGTTTTTTAGTTCTTTAATTTTTCACTCATTTGTATTAATGTGTCCTTACTACTTGAGTGTCATAATTTCCCTTTCTGATGTTGGATTTGTTTAGTAGGGAATAATTGTAAATTTTGTCCAAATAGAACATTTTGCGCAATAAATCGTGATTGTAAAATGTGTGAGACGTTATTATTATAATTTTAGTTTTTATTATTTTTGTTTAGAGTTATTATTTTTCTTTAGAGTTAGTAGGATTGTTTGATGCAATAGTTTGATTTTAGTATCTTACCAATGTTGTTAGTACAAATGATGTGTAGAGATATGTAGTAATAGAAAAATTAAAATAGACATTAACTTAGAGAAGGTAAAACAAACAAAATTCTTCCTAACTTTTTTTTCCTAAAACAAAATTTATATTTGGCCCATGCAGGTCTCAAACCTGCGACCTTCGCGTTATTAGCATGACGCTCTAACCAACTGAGCTAATGGGCCAATTGTTAGAAATGTTAAAATTAATGACTAATTTTATGTTTTACATCTCAAACTTTTTAAAGAAGTTGGATCCTAAAAACTTGCTAAGGTCAGGACCAATCTTAATTATTAATTACCTGTTTAATTTTTTCATTGTAGATAGTATAACTATAAGTTCTATACTTGATACTTGATATTTTCTTTACATTCATATGATTCCAACTCAATACCTAGTTAAGAATTACAAAGTAAAAACGTATCTCAGTTATGGGCACTGTTCATTTTTTTTTTTCCATCCTTCAAAAAGATATTGTCATTTGTCACAATATGGTGGCCTGTCTTTGTGCCTTGATAGAGCAAACATGAGTAATGATAGGTACCATTCTTTTCACAACATGCCAAGAAAACATGGGAGTTTAGTGAAGCCCTCAATTCTCAATAGCAAATGATATTGGCATGTTGTTATCATAGATTTATCTTCTTTTTTTTTTGTCATGTGGATTTGTGTTTTCGTCTTTTCAATGAATGTTTTTTTTTTTTTTTGATAAGTTGGTTTCTTTGTAGTTGATATATAGTGCTTCATCTAATTCAAAATAGTGTCACTTTATTTTTTATTATTGAGTAGTCTAATGATTATAAATTTTACTATAAATTTGGATAGATAAGTGGAGTGTCGAATCTCAGCTTTATATAAAAATATTTAACCACACTCTTTTCAAAACTGTGTTAAGAAAACCTCCATTCTCATTGCTATCGTCAATAGACTTTTCATTTGACGTATCAATCCGGTGGCGGTGCCACATATAGTTGAGGGAATGCAATTGCATCTCCTGGATGTTAATATTATGCACTAATAATACTATTTTAATTGATAGTGAATCTTTTGATTTGTACTCATTGCACCACAATTTCACATGCGTCATTTTTTGTCGAGATGGACTAATAAAAGAGAGAGTGTGTTTATAGGAGTGTGTTAAAGAGTGTGACACTATCATTCATCTCCACGTTAAAAATGGATAAGTATAGTGTTCGGGGCTCGAACCCCGACTCCTGTATGTATAAGACTTTGTTCCTACCAATTAAATTAAGCTTACGGGGAGATAAAATATGATGTTAAATGTGTATAAAAAAATAGAGTATTTATATATTGTAGCCGTAAATTTTAATAGTCAATATCCCCTATACCAAGATCTAGCTCCGCGACTGTGTCAATCATTGATATTATGTTTGAACCATAAACTAACTTGCATAAACTTTTTAGTAAAAAAAAACTTGCATAAACTTTAATTACTTTTTAAGATTTTTGAAAGGTAAACTAATCATACACGTATATTTTAATATTTGGCGTTGTTGAGAATTAAAAAACAATATTTTCATGGTGAAACATATCATATCACTATATCAACTTGTAACCAAAAAAATGAGAAATGTTATTTAAACATTAAAAAAAATGGGACATCTTTACAACATTAAGGGGGAGTTACGTGTATGTAACTGGGGAGTTATTCAACACATTTGGTTAGTGTCTCATTAACCAAATGTGTTGAAGAACTCCCCGGTTATATATACGTGACTCCCCTTGATGTTGTAGGCATAAAATCTTTCAAACTTGAAAAAATATTTACTTTTAACTTTGTTTTAACTTTATCATCCACAAACAATCAAAAGGTGTCCCATATACAATTTCTCGTAATGAGGAGTTGGAGATCAAATTTGGTTAATGTCAGTTAACCAAATGTGTTGAAGAACTCCCCGATAACATACACGTGACTCCCCTTGATGTTATTGAAATGTCCCCTTTTAATGTTTAAATAATGGTTCTCAAAAAAAAAAATCACTATATCAACTTCAATAGCTAGATCGTTACGTACTGCAACGTTAGGCAACATGGAACAGATACGTATTGTACCTCTCACATACTTATCCTTTTAGACATTTTTTATATATAGAAATTATCCTTTTAGAGACATTGGAATACACATTATATTATATATTAAAATAGCAATAGTAATTAGGCTGTTTTCTAATACAACATGCAGTTTAAAAATTAAATTATTGCTATCATAAAAAAAATTAAATTATTGCCAAATATTCAAATACTGTTTTTTCAAAAGCTGTTTCCCACAACAGTGATGGATGTTTTGGATGGATTACAAGTTCATCCTCAATATCAAGCTGGTTGGATCTGAATTTGGGCCGAGCTAGAATTTTCGGCACATTAAATTGATAAATTATTTTGAGATTTACTTTTCGTGTCCACTAGAATTCCTCTTGCACCCCCTGAAATTACCATAATAGCCTTCTTGCTATCTTGAAAGCGAGCACTCTTCGCACTCTAAGTAGCGAGTGACAATATTTTATACTCAAACTCAACGTCTGCGCATCCATGAATGAAAAAATCATGAAATAAAGGAGTTCGCATTCTAGAAAACGAACTCAGTTTACAGTTTGTTATCTAGAAAGTGGACTCAGTTTTTAGTTTGCTATCTAGAAAGCGAAATTATTTTTCATGATTTTTTTTCATTTATGGGGGTGCATATGTTGTGTTTGAGTATAAAATATTGTCACTCGCTATATAGAGTGTAACCTGAAACAAAGTTCGCTACATAGAGTGCGAACCCAGTTTACACTTTAACTAGTGTATTTTATAAAAATGTGACCACTATTTTATATCATATTTTAATTTTCCACTGGAGCGGTTACAAGAGTTGATAAGTTTTACGGTTGATAAGTTTTAGAGAAAATAGAAAATTATGTGAAGAATGGTTCACACTTTAACTTGCGAACTGTATTTCATTCAAAATTTGATCTTTATAAGGTTCGTCATCCTAGAATGCGAACTCAGTTTGCAGTTTGCAATCTAGAAAACGAAATCATTTTTCCCCAATTTTTACTATTTACACACTCACTTTCTAAATAGCGAGATAAATAAATTTGAAATATCAGGAGACGCGCATGTATGTCGGGAGTGCGAAAAGTAAACTCAATTATTTTTCTTCCCTACATTTAAGATGTCTGCAACACAGATTGGTTCCTTCATCTTTAACTCTTAGAGGGAGATGTCAATTTTTTTTTTTTTTAAGCAAAAAAGAAGGGTGGTAGCATAGAGCTAACCAACCCCAAATATCATAAAAAAGAAAAAAGCCAACAAAACTGAGGGGACATGAAACCAAAACTCCATCAAGTACATAATCTAAAACTAGGGATACCTAGTTTGTTTTTAGCTAAACTATCAGAAATAAAAATAGGAGCTTGTTGCCATGAAGTGTAGGAAGATAAAGTACAACCAAAATTTGCAAGGGAGTCTACAATTTGATTTCCATCTCTGTGGATATGAGTCACTATACCATTCAATCTCCTAAAGAGGAGCAAGCTATTGTACCATCTATTTCTTAGATTCCAAGAAACCACAGTGTTAGAGTTTTGAAAAGCTTGGACCACAAGAGCTGAGTCAGTTTCAAACCAAATGTTATTCCAATTCAACCTGTGAGCTATTTCTATTGCTGACATCACTGCACATAATTCAGCATGGTAAGAGGAAGCAATACCCAAAGGCTCAGCAAAGCAGTGCAACAAGTCCGCAACATGATCCTAAAAATTCCTCCACAACCAGCTAAACCAGGATTTCCTTTAGAAGCACCATCAATATTGCATTTTATCCAGTTAAACAAAGGAGGTTGCCAAATAATTTCTTTTATGACAGGTGTTTTTGGATGACGAGTGGTAACATTAAAATGTTTTAAAATGATGAAATCTCTAATGGAATTAGAAGATGTCTTTTTAGAATTGTTACCTGAAAGAGAAGTACTGGCAATGATGAAGGAGATGGAAGATTTCTAGTTGGTTTGTTTATTATTGAACCTTGCATGGTTTCTAGCAGTCCAAATAGAACTAATCAAATTGACCAAAGCAGAGGTAATTACAATCTTACATTGAGGAGACCAATTAATATCACAAATCTTTCACATATCCTCCATAGAAGTGAACTGCAGGACAATATCCAAACAATTTGCAAAGCATGACCAAATTTTAATTGCAAACTCACATTCAAAGAAAATGTGAAAGGAAGATTCCTCGGATTTGCAGCAAAGACTACACATAGAAGGCAAAGAACATCTGCTAATTTTAAGATTCTCATCAGTTGGAACTTTGTCATGCATGAGCCTCTAAGCAAGAACAGATTTAGAGGGAGGAATATCAGGACTCCAAATTAATTTGGCCCAATGTAAATCTTGGAGAGGTTGTAATTTGAAAGAGTAAGCATCAGACGACTGAAGATCGCCTGAGTCATTCCAAAGCAATTTGTCTGGATTTGACACTGTAGGGATAGTAACTTTTTGAACAAGGAAGCTGAGAGCAGAGTAATGTTGTGCCAATTGAGGGGGTAAGTTCCACTGTCCATTGTAAAGGTAATCACTAACGGTGAAGGTGAGAGCTTGACTAATGTGAGAAGGAATATTAAACACCTCATAGAGGATGAAACCACACCAATTATCATTCCAAAAATTAATGTCTTCCCCATTTCCAAGAAGCCAAATAGAATTCTCAAGAATAGTTGGAACTTCCTCCTTAACACTGCTCCAGATAGAAGAGAAAATGTGATGATGAATGAATTTCTTACCCCTCATAACTCTGGCTTGAAGGAGTTTAGCCCAAGAACTCTGAGAATTGAATAAGGACCAGCAAAGCTTTAAATTTGAAGCTTTATTCAAATTAGCCAAAGATCTTATATTTAAACCCCCTAAGCAAAGGGTCTGCAAAGCTTTTTCCAAGCAATAGTGACTAATTTTCTTTTATCAACATCCCCACTCCATATAAAATTCTTCACATCTTTCTCAATTTTTTTTATCAAGAAGGCAGGCCAAGAGTAAAGGGTAATGCTTAAATTAGCATACTTTGAATAACCGATCGAACTAGCTGAACTCTGTCTGCCATGGACAATAAAGAGGCTTTCCAAGCTAATAATTTGGAGTGTATTTGTCAGCAATAGGAAGTAACCAGCTAGCCTTTGGCTTACCTTTGAATAAAAGGACTCCTAGGTAGTTAAAAGGTAAAGAGCCTAATTTAAACTTCAACAAGTTCACAATTATATTAAGTCTGCCTTGAGTTATGGAACCAGAATATATGGTGGATTTATCTGTATTAATGGTTTGACCAGACTGAAGCGCATAGTTAGAAAAAAGATTCTGAAAAGCATTGAGACCAGCTAACTTACCCTTACAGAAAATCATTAAGTCATCCGCGTAGAAAGTGTGAGAAGGAACACTGACGTGCCTATAACCCTTGATAAGATCCAGGGAGATGTGTATGGCATACACATTTACCATGCATTTTTTTTTATTTATTTATCAAATTTTATATAATTTTTTTGTCTAATATTTTATGGTTGTTTTCTTTACATTGTAATAAATATATATTTTTGTAATTTTGCTTTCGGTTGGAATAAAAATAATTAAACTATTCCTATTTAAATTCAATTTACAATTTCCTTTTAATATTAATTCATTTTGTATTATGTAATAGTGTCGTTCACACTCTTGTAAATAATTAACTTAGCAATGCCAAAAAGGGTCAATCCACCCCCGCCCTCTCCCTCCTCCTCCTCCTCCTCCTTCTCCTCCTGTAACCCGGTCAATATCTGGACTATTCCAAATACATTAATTATGCAATATAACCTAAATGGTCATGAGTTCGATCTCTAATTCTTATTTGTGGAGAAAATTTAATTGATAGGAGAAAACTCACCTCGTGTGTCTCACAAATTCTCAGTTATAAATCATACATCGTTGAACGATGTTAAAAATTTCGTACTAACAACAATACAATAACAAAAAATCTAAATTACACTTTTGATCAAGTTTATCAATTCGACAATTTTGGTCCCTTATGTTTGAAAATAACACCTTTGACTCTTTAACTTCATCCCCAATTGCAAAAGCGGACTCCCCAAGTTTCAAAATATCACTTTTAATCCTAATATTTTACAGTTTGACGCTATTGCCACCTCATGTTTAAAAATTACAATTTTAACCTCTAAATTTTTAAATATTAATTACTTGCTGCTATAATATGATTTTTTAATTTGATTAATGTTTATTTGTCTTAATAATTATAAGTAGTTTAAACTCACTTATTTTTATTATAAATACACCCGATATAGACAAACCTATCCTACCCCGTCACCGTCTAATTTTTTAATAGATTAGACGGAGCAAATCAACTACTAGTAACAAAATTCAAAATGTCATCTCATTCCATAAAAATAAGGGATAAAAAGGTTGATCCAAGAGATCAAAGCTATTTTACCATCCTAAGTTAAGTTGGCACTCTAGAATGAGAAACTATTTGTTAATCTTCTCTGTCGATTAATCTTGATTTTTATTTTTTTTGGTCTAATCATGAAAATTGAAAATATATGTATACGTATTTCTTTCAATGGGCCTACAACTAACAGACACTGGACCTAGTAGACAAACGTAGGAGGGCCATCATGCATGGGCCCATTTTGAAAAGGTTTTATCAATGATTGGTATGGATTCTTCGAAGAAATTAAAAGAAAAATGATTAGCATGCATTTATATTTTTAATTTTAATGTCTTCTCTATCTTAGATCATACTCCCTCCGGTCTCATATATAAGAAACAAAACAAAAAAATTGAAAGTCTCAAATATAAGCAAAAGTAACTATAATCATTATATTTATTATTAATATTCGAATTTTACCCTTAGTTTCACTTTTACCCATAATAAATAATAATTTAATTTAAAACAAAAAGTAAGGGTAAAATTGGAAATGACATACTTTGTCTAATCATTTGCTCCACTTTCTTAAAGGGTGTGCATTTTTTTTCTTCTTCTTATATTCAAGACTAGAGGGAGTAATATCATTCTCTCACTGTAACTTTTTTTTTATAAGTTTTTAAAAATTACGTTAATATTGAAAATTTCACATCAAATCAAAATTATACTAAGTGCCTGTTTGTTTTTGCGGCACACTTGGTCTTAAACGCGCGTCTACATAGAAGGAGCCATTTTTAGCTTCTATTTTTTCACGGTGGGATGAATTTGAAACGTACGAATCAAATGCTAAAAGTTAAACCAAACAGTCGCTAAAACTATAACAAAAATAGTTATAGATGTATCCATCAACTCGAACATATATTAGTAACATCCCACATTAACTACAACCTCCACTTATTAATAATTTTAATTTTAGGTTTTTTTAATCTACTCCTTCATAATTTGGAGATATTTACCCATCAACCAATAAGAACAAGTCATAAGCAAATCCACATGCAAACTCAAAAGTTTGTTACAAGTTAGTTGTGGGTACCACATGCAAATCCACTTATATGACTTGTTCTCATTATTTGATGGGTAAATACCTCCAAATTATGAAGGGGTAAAGTAGACCTCACCTTAATTTTATTTTGAATCAACTACATATTAATCTTTAATATCATCGTCCTAGCTTTTTTATTGGAGATTAAGCCAAATCTAAAAATATTTATATTAATTATATAATTTTTTAAATTCACACGCGCACACACTAAGAAAATATAATTCGGAGCCACTTAAAATTTTGAACCCTATACAATCGCTCCTCCCGCACAACTCCTGACAAACCAACATAAGCTAATATTTTAAGAGTCCCACATCGAGTATATCAAAGTGCTTAATGTGGTACTTAAGCCACAAGACTCTTTCAGCTATTGGACTTGTCTTTCGAGTTGAGCTATCCTCACGTGCTTAAGTCCTAATTTGTGCTTTCATTGAGAGCTGATTCCACAAAAGGTCTACCTATATATAGAATGAATTAAGGTGTTTCACCGAATACTAATAGGTGAGTGAAGCCACCGAAAAGAAAAGGGCTACGTACCATCGGGTGAGTGTCGATAGAGTGAAAGCCGCCGAGAAAGTCATCTCTTAAAGGGCGTGACAATGTTAGGAGCCTCACACCGAATATAACAAAGTACTCAACGTAATATACTTAAACTATGAAGTTCTCTCACCTATTAAACTAATCTTTTAGGTTGGACTCTCCTCATATGCTTAAGTCCTAAGTCCTAACATAATAGAACACAAACACACATGTGTTGGAGGGAGGGATTGAAGATATGGAAATTTGCATAAAAAAAGCTTTTGCAAACTTGAACCATACATGAGTAGTTGATTTTTTTTTTTGTATGTGTGTGAATGCACTAAGCTACCTTTTTGTAATTCCACCAAGTATATAAATATTTTATTTGAAAGCCTAATGCATTGTGCACAAAATATAATTCCCTTTTTAGTCAATTTTTTCCCCTCCTTTTTGATTTTGATTATCTTAAGTTTTTCTTCTTTATATATATACAAATGTTTACATGAGACACATCTAAATCCTGACATGAGTGTTTTTATTTTTTGTACAAGACAAAGACATGAGTTTATTTCGTACACTATTATTGTTAATAATATTATAATGTCTACAAATTAAAAATCCATAGTTTTACTTGTTTAGGTTTCTTTGATAAGACAGCGAAAGACATGATCTTCCTCACAATCCAACATTAAAACAAAGAATATGAAAAATTAATTTATTAAGCATACTTTAATATCAATGGTTTTTATATATCTCAACTCTCAAGTGGAATCTACATTCTTTATTTAAGTAATTAATTACCTAAAGTAGATATGCTATATATATTGTGACACTTTCACTATAGTATCTTAGACATTAATCAATTGAGTTGATTAGGTTCTACTAACAATCATTCCTACCAAGTAGAAATTTTTATAGAGAAAAATTGAATTATTTTATATTGATTTAAAAAGAATAACACTTTTCATTGATAACTTAAACAACAATGTACTATTAAAGAACCTTCTCAATCACAAATCATGTTTCTAAGTTATCATTCTTTTTTAAGTGCATTTGTGAATTTTATAGGAACATATTATTTTATATATATCAAACACCAATGTTCAATAACAGCTTTCTTTTATTTTAATATGTTTATTATAAGTTTCCTAAGCTCCAACAAAGTTCAAAATTTTTTACTAGCAAACTTTTAAAATTTTCCCAATTCAAGAAGTCTCTAAACTATAATTGCATGCACTTCCAAATATGTTGGAACTGAATTCTTTATGTAACTCTTGTCATCCTTTTTAATTTCCCCCCTAGATGGATCAGCCTATATCAATAATTTATATATAATTAATAATAAATATCTAAATATAAAACTTTATTCAAAAATGATTTTTTTATCACCACTTCGTTTTATGATCTTTGTATAAGATATGTATCCTTATTAAAATTAAGCAAAAGCCCATTAGAATAAGGCCTGCATACAGAAGATTTATGTTGCACTTTTTGAGTTATTATTATTATTTTTGTTATTTTGAGTAATTATTTCAACATATATCTATATATGACACTTGATAGATGACATCAGAGTTGACTTCATTTTATTGAGTTAAACATACATTTGTCAATACATTTAATGATAAAAAAATTAAAGACACTTCCATTTTTTTTTTTATATCTAATTAATAATTAGTAAATTTAATTTCAATTGTTTCATGAAATAAAAAAAAATTATAAACAAGAGCGCAAGGTTAATCAAACTTATACACGTAAGAGTAATTAGTTTTCAGTATTATATGGTAGTTATTTTGGTAGTTGTTCTGCTAATTAGTTTCTCACTTGTATTTTGGTAGTTATTTTTGATGTTTTTTTTTTCTTGAACGACAAATATATTATTATGAATCAGGTCTCTACACAATACATACAAAGACCTGTAAGAGAGGGGCTACAAAACAAAGGTGCCGTATATAGGCGGAACACCAATGAAAATACCAAAACAGACACCACCTAATAGATATCTACGTCTAATCTCATTCTTAGAAATACAATCTTAGGTTCCAGACCACCAGAGAAGACAACAACCTGACCCAAAAAGATGCCACTAGACACTAACTTCCGTTCTCGAATCAAAATTAATCGGCCCATCAAAATCCAAAAAACAGCTCATTGAGTCAAAAGTTGATAGAACACCGGTAGAATGAGAACCTAAGCAGATGAGTCTCAGCACGCAAACCACCTCCAAAACAGTCAACACCGACGCAATTAAGGTCAACTAGAAACCTAGGCAGATAAGTTATTTTTTATGATTCTCTTTATAAGTTAGTTTTTTAGTTGGTCTCCCGTACTCCTTATATTATATTCTTTGTATTTATATTGAATTTTTAGTTGGTCTGGAAAAGTGCCATTAAGTTTTTTTATTACAATTAAATTTTCCTTTAAATAAGTATAAAGACGACTTCAATACACCATAATACACCGTAGGTGTGATGATGTATTAAAATTTGAATTTAATTTATATGCATCGTCAGTGTAAATTTATTTTACACATGCGTTCAATAATATATTGACACATCATGTATGGTAATTAAAAATACATGAGGTGTCACATTCATTAAATGATGTGGCAATACTTCATTAGATGTATGTGCAAGCAACCTTTACACCGACGGTGCACAACAATTTAACTCTTAAAATTTTATTGTGTTCTACATTTTCAGGATTCTTGGATTATTGAACGTGTGTATGTGTGTTGTACCTCCTCATCTTTTGAGTTAATTTCTGGAGGTGATTGAAGTTTAACTCCATATATAACAATAACATGGTATCATTATCAGGTTAAGGAAGAGTGGAAGACATGATGGTATTGGGCCATAACTCTATTGGGTCACGACGGGGCAGCTAGGGGATCATCCACATTAGGTTAAGAACAACCGTACAAGTAAGTTGGACACCACACTTTAACCCAAAATCTTAACGCGTTAGATTTATGAGTCCTCTCACTTATAAAGTGTTCAACCTCCACTTTTCTAAGAAATGTGAGACTTAACTCACTCGCACTTGCCAAAATGGGAGTTGGACCTAACTCAACCTTATAAAACTGACTTGTTAGGTGAGGGTTGCCCTCACTTCTAAACACATATTCAGGTCAATTTACAACAGATGTGAGACTTTTTAACACATTCCCTCGCGCCCAACACTGTTGGGCTTGGGGCACAAATATAAAAGGTGGATGACCCGATCATAAATCTGATAGCAAGCGGTCCAGCGGATCGTGGATGAGACTCTGATACCATCTTAGAAATGGGATTTAGCCTAACTCAACCTTACAAAACCGATTTTTAAGGTGAGAATTACCTCACTTATAAACACATATATTCAGGTCATCTTGCAACGAATGTTAGACTTCTTAACACAACCTCTCGCGCCCAACACTGTTGGGCTTGAGGTGCAAATATAAAAGGTGGATGGCCCGATCATAAATCAGATAGTAAGCGGTCCGGGGGATCGTGGATGAGGCTCTGATACCATCTTAGAAATGAGAGTTGGGCCTAACTCAACCTTACAAAACCGATTTGTAAGGTGAGAATTACCCTCACTTATAAACACATATATTCAGGTCATTTTGCAACCAATGTTAGACTTCTTAACACCCTCTCGCACCTGACACCGTTGGGCTTGGAGCAGTCATATAAATGGTGGATGACCCGATTATAAATTTGATAGCAAGCGGTCAAGCGGATCATGGAGGAGGCTCTGATACCATCTTAGAAATGAGAGTTGGACCTAACTCAACGTTACAAAACCGACTTGTAAGGAGATGATTGCCCTCACTTATAATACATATTCAGGTTATCTCGCAACCGAAATGAGACTTCTTAATAGGAACATGAATATAAATTTAATTAATATACTCACCCTCACGCGCACCTAGCGTGGCTCATGTGTCCAATCCTTACATTTCCATCTTAACTCGACTTTAATACTAAATTAAATAGACTTGAATTTCACTCTCAAATGCTAACTCATAAGCAGATTGTGTCCAAAAACATATATGCATCGAATAGTCCAAGAATTTCGATAATGTGAAAGTGCTCCAATATAGCTTTAATTTTCACTCTCATGTCTTGTATCAGAATGATAGTGTAGGAGTTGGACTCTGGGCTCACGTTAGACGTGAGGGTGAATATTAACACTGCATTTATGTCTTGTGTCGTCAATTTTCTCAGACTGTTGAGTCTTTACTTATTTGGATTCCCTCCGAGTTAGCTTTTTTAGTAAGATCTAAGCTCATTAAAATGGTATTAGAACCGAGTTAAAGGTGACAACGTTATATTTGGACCCAAAACCTACATTAAGTGTGAAAGTCGATATTAAAATTGTATTAGAATCCAATATTATAAAAAAAATTGGCCCTTTAGATGCACATATGTGTTTGAACTTTCTCATTTTTTGAAGTAATTTTTAAGAGTGAGATCCAAACTATTTAACCGGTCTAATACTCGGCTAAGTCTATTAATTACTTCAACATTCACCAACCAAAATGTAAACTAGAACAACTAAGATTAATTTAATCATTAAATTTGAATCTTAATTTGATCTAACATTATGGCTCATTGATAATGTTGACCCAACAATAAATGTGACCTCAGTATGTCTAGGTAACTCAATGTATTCAAAGTAAACAATGGGAACAATTTAATTAAGATTGATACACAAAGGACAATTGCATCCACCAATAAAAATGCAAGAAAAATCGTTGACATTATGCTACCAATTACAATTGTTTGCAAAATGTCACTTGAAAAGAGGATGAAGAGAGCTAACCTAGCATATATGCATAGATGACAAGAAAGGTTCCAAATCCATCATAATCCATCACATGAACACTTCAAGTTTGGTCGGCTAAATAGTTGTTAAAATAATTGGAATGCTCAATTGGATTTGAATTAAATTAATTAATTATCATTAGTGTGAAACCTTTGTATTGGCTTTCCATAGAGGACAAGAGATGTGTGTGCAACAATCTCAACCCACTTTGAGTGAAAAGCGGCTTGTGGAAGAGTGAGAGAGAACATGCATCATCGTGCTACTAGGCTTTGATGCTATAGGTGTGCTCTTCACATGGAATTGATAGTTTAAATTTTAATTTGTTTTTACTTTTAAAAGTGGTCCATACATTTTGGATTAGCTTTACTAATAATTTGTTTAATTAAGACAACTAGATAGTGGGCTTCCATTTGTTTAGTTTAATTGAGTTGATAATTAAGATAAGCATCATTTTGTATATTATATTATATATAGTTGTTGTACTATATAGAACTATATGATGTTACAAGGTTTTATCAATGAATATTTTATACTCATACATTTCTTTCTAAAGGGGTGACTATGTCTTTCTCGAGGACAACATATCATTCACTAAATTCAAAACACATACGTCAAAAAACACACACAAGCCATAAAAGGGTTGTTTTAAGATAATCCGTGAACTAAACGTTCTTTGAACTTAACCTATTTAAGTTTGTCTAGCGATGTTGGCTTAGGTCTTTGAAGTATAATTCTCTCAAGGTCTCAAGTTTAATTTTCTTTAGTGTTAATTTCGGTGGGTTAGTCTATCCATAGCAAAATACTCTGGTTTTAAATGGAGTCTCTACAAGTGGGTGGAAGAATTGGTCTATCAGATTAGTCGGTCCTAGAGCTTGGATATTGAGTTTTTTTTTTTTTTTTAAAAAAAGTTCTTTGAACTTAGGGTAATTTGTGATAGACTTAATTAGGGGATCCTTGAATTTTTGCCTAGGGTCAATGGTTGAAGCAAAATCCTCATGTGAATTATCATGAAAAAAAAAATATAATATATTTGGTGGACGACAAATATAATGATAGACTCTCTTAAACTAAAACTATCAAAGTTATGGAATTTTAAGCTATGATTAAGAAAGAACAAGATAATCTATCTAAGATATAAAACATAATCTATCTAGATTAAAATGTGTTAAAAGACATTACATATATAAGGCTTTGGCTAACATGCATGGAAGACTTCACAAATTCTTCCATGGTGCACAAGTTGCGATTATTATTATAATAAATACAAATTTTACAAAATCCACCGTTGGATTGAAAATTTATATCATATAAATCATCCATGAAAATTTTGAATTTTTTTTTATATGTTATTGAGACCCATAAACCGTTAATCTTGACGAGTCTTAATAACAAATCAAATTATTTTCAATTTTTTTCAAAATTTTTATCGATGATTTATATGATATAAACTTTCAATCCAATGCTGAATTTTGTAAAATTCGTATTCGTTATAATAATAATCGCAACTTGTGCATGGTATACCATTTGGGTCACTTGTGCACATTAGAACTTGCCTACATATAAATGTTCACTTCTAGATTTCTTCTTGTTTCCACATTATAGACTAATTTTGAGAGGTCTATATTAAACATAGTGTTCTATTGAAAAAAATATAAATAAAATAAAACAATTAGAGAGATAAAATGTGAAACCAATCTCCAATTTTGTCACTAAATTTGGTGGCAATATAATTGATTAGAGATATTTTTTTTTTCTAAATTTAATATTGTTTTACTATATATATATATATATATATATATATATATATATATATATATATATATATATATATATATATATATATATATACCATATATATATATATATATATATATACCATATTTTTGTTGCCAAATAATATGCCTACGGGGGTACTTTTTCTAGTTTCTACTTTCTAGATATGCTTTATCATTGGTGGCTCTGGGCAAGGTTGAGTCGCCCGATCGACCAGGGCACTATTTTAGTAGTAGCACTAGGGTTGGGCAAAAAACCGAGGCCCGTTTTCAACTCAGCAAAACCCGAGAAAAAATAGAGATTTGAGCGGTTTATAATGGGTCACGATTCAAAGGGTTGAAAAATTCGGTTTAGGTTGGATTGATACTGGCAAGTCCAGGCAGAGAGAATTGGACTGACTGTGTCCGAAACTCGCCTGCATGAGTAAATTAAAACGTTGCGTTTTGCACTAAGGTTTGAGATATACACAATCTAAGTTCTTCTCCGTCTCCTCTTTACACTTTCTCACTTCACCTCCAATCCACGGAGACTGAAACAATCACGGAACATTTTGGAATTTTTTTTCTCAAAATGTCCCTCTTACACGAGAAATACACCAAATTGTCCCTCTCATGATTTTTTTTTACTGTAATGTCATATGGCGCCCAGAGTAGAAATCCTCTCCATTTGGCGCCCATTGTAAGGGCACGATCCTTTCCTTTTATTTTTTTTGAAATGTTGGAATAATTGATCAATGGATAAAATATGTTTTCAGTCCATAATTTTATAGCGAATTTTAGTTTTTGTTCCTGTAAAATAAAATCAATTATTTTCATCCTTATATTAAAATTTCTTTCGTTTTTTGTTTCTAATGGACAAATTTTTGACATTTTTTTAACATAAAAACAAAAGAAATTTTCAAAATCCTTATAAAGTGTTGAATCCATATTATGTTAAAAAAAATCAAAATTTTGTCCATTAAAAACTAAAAACAAAAGAATTTTTTTGTAGGAATAAAAACAAGTGATTTTATTTTACAGAACGAAAACAAAAATTTACTATAAAAATAGGGACAGAAAAAATATTTTACCCTTTAATCGGTTAACCCTTCCAAAAACAAGAAAACAAAACCGAAAATAAAAATAAATAAAAGGAAAGGATGGCGCCCATGGGAAGGGATAAGGATAGAACATCTTAATGCCTTCATATTTGGAGTGAATTTTCGCTTAGATCTCACACAAGGCTAAGGCTAGAAACATCTTAAATGATTTCATTGCTATTCTATGTTCGTATATTTTATTGCAAAATTCATTGTGTTTTTAGGTAGCATGTATTTTTAGCGAAAATTGAACTTGTAATGATTTTGATTGTTGTATTTCCTATGAATTTCAATGAATGAATATTTATGTTTTTGCGTAAAAAAGAAGAAGATTAGATGTCTAGAATTATGTGTCAGATCTCCAATTATGAAGTCTTAAATAAAATAGAAACAAATTTATTTTATGTCCTTTAGTCAAATAATGAAAGGTTTCTTCTTTAAATTGTATGATATTAAATTTGTACTTTTAATGCAACAAATTTAAATGAATAATGTTTCAAGTTTTGTAAGTCTTAGTGTCTGTTTTAATATTGATGAATGAGAATGTTTCATAAGTTGCGTTCTTATTAAACTACGGTGTTACACTATCTCAAGAGTATAAACTTGAAATTTATGATTTTTCATCTTGATTAATAACTTGTTTATATAAATACTGTAATCACATGATGATATATAAAATATATAATTTCTACGACATAGTAGATCTATTTGTATTCTCTGGCAATCCGTCTGCCAAATAGATGTACATATGTCCCATAGCTCCTGTGCGAAAGCCACTTTTGTATCTTGTTTCTATAGTCACAATTTCACCATCTTTAATCTTGGTTGAACCTAATTCTGGATAACTTCCTGACATCCCGACAACATACCCTTCCTCGTTTCCTGGTTCCTTTCCTTTTCCATATGTTGGATTTGAAGTATACAAAATTCTTCCATCCTATATTAATCAAAATATTATCATATTTAGAGGTGATGAAGGATGATTTAAATTATATGACTTCTTACCTAAATATAGAAAGAATAAATCGTATTGCTTTAGGAACATGACAAGAACATATAGTTTAATGAATCATGCGTGCCATCGAAAATCATAAAGATTATATATATATATATATATATATATATATATATATATATATATATATATATATATATATACATACATATAAAAGAAAATGATAGAATTTATTATATAAAATGAACTTACCTGTCCATATAAAGTTGCATTAATGGCACCTGTATGCATATGAGCGGTCCCGTAGATGAGATAACCACCTCTTTCCATCGGGATGTTTGCTTTCTCAATATGAGGAGGAGAGTTGTCTATACCATTACTTGGCGGAACTGTAAACTCTACCTATAACCATCAAGTTCGACAATAAATGTAGTTATAAATTATGTTTGAAGAATACTGGTGAAGAAAATTAAATTTATTACTAGAAATTTTTAAAATTAAAAATAATGGTGAAGAAGAAATTAAAGTGGTGTTAGTGATCATTTGACTACTATTTCTGAAGGGATTTGAACTCCGTCCCAGACACTTCATGGACAAATTAACCGTTTTGAGTACTGCTTTACAATTTGTTTCATGTATGAATATATTTTTGTTTTTCATTTTTATCTTTAAAATTACTTTTGCAATTGTATTTATAAAAAATATCTACAATTAAAAATTAGAAATAAATGAAGAAAAAATGTGAAGAAAAAAAAATCATAAACAAAATTATAAATAATTCCTTGTTTACCTGACAATCATGAATAAATTGGGAACCATTTGTTCTAACACGATCAGTTGAATCAAGTATATAAAATCTCAGAGGAATTTGTTGTTGGTTCCATTCAATCCATGTTATTTTGTATCTCAAGGCAAGCTTTCTCGTAGGTGCTTCAAAACCCTTTTGCAATTTGCACTGTAAATTATCTTGGCAACAAAAGAGTCCTCCTTTATAACTTGATCCCAATGGTTTTCCATCAATGCCAGTTGTTACATTATAAAAATTATTTGGCAAACTGAAATGGTCGCACCTACATTCAGTACAACCTTCTCTATCTTCTGTACCACGTGTATCAATGATCAAGAGATTTAGGAGCCACTTTTCTTGGTATCCAAATTGAATTTTTGAAGGGTCTCCATGTTCTACAGCATAAGGATCTGGAATTTTTGATTTTGTTCCTCGTGATTCAGCTCCCAAACCCCAATAAATTGGTAGAATATAACTATTACATGTTCCTTGATTTCTAATGTAAATGGCACCTTCCATAGGATCCTTGGGGACTATTTTTGACATATTCCAATCTTTTTCTTGGTATTTTATAGCAAACCAATGATGTAGGTATGCTTCATATAATGGTACGGAATTTCCTTCTTCATCAATTAATTCAGCATCAAAGCTCTTTATTCCAACATGACCTTTTGGAAATTCAACATCATAAAATGTTTTAGCCGCGACTTTCCCGGGACCTATTTCAAACATTTCAGAAATAAAAGTAGCTGATTTTATATTTTTATTTTCAAATTCATCCCCTGAATAAACTGCACATGTTGTTGTTGATAGCAACACTAGTATTGATGAAAAATATATTACCCCTTTACATATAAACCCCATGGTGAATATTATTTTCTCTTTGTTCTGGTGATGAAGTTTTGTCTTGGTGAAAATGAATGTGTATTTTGCTTCTTTTTATAACATAGAAAGGTTTAACAATATGTCAATCTGGCATGACTTGGGGCCAATTGATTCAAGTAGATACGAAAGTCTATCTTTCTGTTGGATATTTAAGGATGTTTTCAGTTTATATTAACGAGTTTGTGCAATTATATAACTATTTATAGATATTGGTTAATATTTTCATATCTAGAATCTTACATGATGTTGTAGATAAGAAAATTACACAAATACAAATAGTTAACAGTATCTTAGCTTTCAATATATATATATATATATATATATATATATATATATATATATATATATATATATATATATATATATATATATATATATATATATATATATATTATTTAAATTTTTTGAGTATTTTATAGTAAAAGAGTACTTATGATAGGTTAAAATTCATAAAAAAAAAAAAAAGACTCTAAAGGTTTGGACTAGTAGTAAAAGACAAGCTTTGAATCTAGAAATATTTCGGCAAGAGCTCTGCTAATGCCCTTCACGTTCTAAGCACTTCCCTATATTTGTACACCCCATATTATAATTTTTATATTATAAAAAATATTTGACTTTAACTCTAAATTTAAACATATGAATTCTTTTAATTTGCTAATTAATAATATCTCAAAAGTTTTATTATGTTATATGAAGATGTTAATTTAATAAAATAGACTTAATGGACATAAACAATGGTAAGGCTAACCTCCTAGCTTATAGCGGACAAGTTATAATATATAAGCTTGTACAATCAAAATAGAGTTTCCCGATATTATCTCATTAGTTTATAGCGTGTATTAATATGCTACTTAAAGTGGGAGAGAAATAGAGTTGCATGTTGAGCTGCTTCAGGTGATGTAAGAGATATTTTGGGAGGTCATAATGAAAAAAATGTATCAATAGCCCGGGCCCCTTCTCTTATATGGTAGGCGGCCTGACACTACACCTCACGATGTTCTCTACTCCCCTCTTTGTAGAGTTTTTGCCTTCCGTGTGAATCAAATCACGTACCCTGCGGTTCAAGTATATGTTCAATACATTCACTCTACCAATTGAGCTACTAGCTGGATTATTCTAGTAGGGTTTGACCCATGATCCAAGATTGATAATATAAAAGGAACCTTAAATCCGTACTTGGATATAAAAGCTTGGAGCCAGCAGTCATAAGAGAAGGTTGGAGAGGAAGAGAATTACTTGGTGCGCCATCAAATCTAATAACTAAAGGCACGATGATTCTGACCTTGAAGGTTGAGACATCATCTCTAGGTAGTTGTGCTTACATGTTTACATTTCCTATTTCATATGACGTGTAAATCTACTATTCAGGTTGTTTGTGTTGTTAAGCTCACCATGAGTTAAAACTCTTGATGTTGGAAAAATGTGAAGTTTAATGAAAGTTTAATGTTATTCATGTGAATGATCTGTGTTATTATGCTTCGTTAGTTCTTTTGCTTTTATGCTATATGTTTATTTATAGGATTGATCAACTTAGATTTAGACACAAGTTTGTTATTATGAGACATAGTCATAACTTATCTGACATTTCATATTTAACTTTGTAGACATACACCACAAGGCAACATTTTCTCACGGGAGTCATGACTGCACTTATTACTCACAGACATTAAAACTAATTAAATGAATCATTGTTCCAACACTTTTCCAACTCTTGTTTATGAAAACCTCAAATGACATTTGGTTACTTTCCTACTCATAAACTAATAATTGAATGTATGAAATTGGAATGAAGTTCCCTTAAACAATCCTTGTGGGTTCGATACTTTCTATTATCACTTGCTACAAATTGGTTGTGTATACTTGCACAACTATATCTCGCAACACTAAGCCACGTACTATTCCTTAATTCCTCACACAACTTGTTGGTGTTATGTTATTTACTGCTATGGGTGCAACTCCTACATCTTATTCAAGGATCTTCGCTCATACCTCCTTCTAAACTTGCGCTTCTACTGCGTTCTTACTACTCGACCTCCATGGTTCGCTTCGATTCTCAACTGTAATACCTTGCCTACCATACATGACACCGAGTTGATTGGGCTCAGTACGCGATTCTTTTTGCGTAAACAATCCATACTCTGCACTACTTATTATTGGATTTTCTCATTTTACTCTTTAAAATCATAATTAATTCCAACTATGCTTCACTCGGTTAAACTTTAATATATAATTCGTAAATTCATTCGAATACAAAACTCGATTAACATCTCTAATTATTGATTCCTCTATTGATTAAAGTTGGTATTTTAGAATGGTACTATAAAAAATTTACGTTAATTAATTATGTATTTATAACCCCCCATATTGATTAATCTATGATATCAATGAAGACGTAGAATTTAGTTTCTCGTCCTTGTGATGATAATCTTATTCGATGTATGTGAATTTTTAGGCATAAGAAAAACTCTGATGGTTCTTTTGAGCGTTATAACGCTCGTATTATAGGTAATGGTAGGTCATAGGTTGCAGGTGTGAATTGTGATGAAACTTTCAGCCTAGTGGTGAAATCTGCTACCTTTCGTACAATGTTCACCATTGCTCTATCAAAATTCTTGTCCATTCATCAACTGGATGTACAAATTACATTTTTACATTGTGATCTTCACGAGACTGTCTACATTCATCAGCCATTAGGTTTATGCGACCCTCATCATCCAGGTTATGTCTATCGTTTGAAGAAGTCACTTTATGGATTCAAGAAAGCGTCCAGAGCATGGTACCAACACTTTGTTGATTATGTCCCCACCATTTATTTCCACCATAGCACATCAGACCACTCACTCTTCATATATAGACAAAGTTTTGACATGGCCTACATTCTTATATATGTAGATGACATCTTCCTTATCACCTCTACTCATGCCTTTCGCAAATCAATTATCTCACTCTTAGCATCTGAGTTTACAATGAAGGATTTGGGTCCACTCCATTTTTTGTGTATTGTTGTATCTCGTCATCCTTGTATCACATTTCTCAGTCAAAAAACTTATGCCTCAGAGATCATCGAACGTGCTGGTATCGCATCCTGCAAACCGCCAGCCACTTATGTTTACACCAAGTAGAAATGTAGTACCTCCTCCGGAACGCCTTATGTGGATCCCTCTTTATATTGGAGTCTTGCAGGGGGTTTACCGTATCTCACCATCACTCGACCAGACATATCATATGCGGTTTAGCAAGTTTGTCTTCACATGCATACACCTCACACGGAACACATGCTTACTCTCAAGCGCATTCTGCACTATGTTCAAGGTACAATACATTTTGGATTACATTTATCACCATCCTCCATTACACAACTTATCTCCTACACTAATGTTGATTAGAGTGGATGTCATGACACCATACACTCTACATCTGGCTACGATGTTTTTCTAGGTGACAACTTTATTTCTTGGTCTTCCAAACAATGTAATACCCTAACCCTTACACTTACTTATTTACTTAAGGTGTCTAAATTCTTTACTACTTAATCAAATTTATTTGTTTAAGGTGTGATAAATATACGAAATGATAACCAATTAGAAACTCACACATATAAAGTGGAGAGATTGGAGTTTGATTCTCTATCATCGCGTACGCCAAAACAATTTTACTTTTTTTATCGGTTGAGCTAGGATATGTCGACAGGTGTGATAATATTTTAATCTTGTAATTATTATTTTTATTCATATATTTGTTTGTTTCTTGTGAAAGAGACTTGGTGGTTTGGTGTATTATCAAAATTTATTTATATTTTATTATTTTATAATAATAGTAAGGTTCTTTTCAACTTGTCTGCTCATAGAAGAGATAGATTGATAATGTGATGAGAAGGACGAAAGTAACATGAAGAAGGACCGATACTTCCGGGGATTGACCCTTAAATTAATTTGATTCTTCATTAAACCAATCACAGGCACCTAACTTCAGCATTTTTTTTTTCTTAATTAATATTTTTATAATGGTATTTAATATTTTTATTATTATTCAGCATCATCTTCTTTTGTTTTTTTATCCAGTTCAACATCATCTTCTTATATGTGTCTTTTTAATTAATTATTAAATGAGTGAAAATAGCTCTCTAAAATTATAAACTCAGTAGTCATCAAGAGAACTAGAGAAGGTTAGAATGGCATCAAAGGTCGTGCATAGTATATGTCGTGTTTACTCCCCCTCGGTTAATTGTTTCACACTTATGCATAATTTTAATCTTCAATATGTTTAATTATATATTAATAAAAATTATAAAAGTCGATATTTGAAAAATATTTATTGAAATAAATTTAACAACATTTTGTTGGGTTATGAGAGAGACCGTAGATCATCACATCGGACATTGAACATGATAGAATTATAAAGATTAATTTAGTTAATTAAATAATATTGCTACTAGTCGGCCAATTAGAATATTATCCATTATGGATACTATTCATATTAGTCCTTTTGTCATTTGAGAATCAATCAATGAAAAATG
Source organism: Trifolium subterraneum (assembly GCA_951799995.1). Lineage (NCBI taxonomy): Eukaryota > Viridiplantae > Streptophyta > Magnoliopsida > Fabales > Fabaceae > Trifolium > Trifolium subterraneum. The sequence goes on from OX637462.1 coordinate 53,227,577, forward strand.
AAGAAAAATGTTTATTTTTATTTTCTTAGTGTAATTTTTATTGTCTTTTTCCCAAATTTTAGTGTAGAATCATAGTTCTTAGTCTTAATAGGCTAAAAGACATTAAGTTCATGAGTCATTTCTTAAGAGAAGGTCTGCTCCCCTTTTTATACCAAAAAATGCGGAAAAGGACACATGTTAATGATTCAAAAAAAGGAAATATTTTATCATAATGCATGTATCTACTTTATTTTTTAAACTTGATCATAAATTAATTACACAAAATTTAAGAGAATGTTTCTACTTTTAGCTTCTTAATATGTGTCCTTAGAGCACATGTTAGCAAGACCCAAAAACAAATTAAGAAATTATAGACTATATACTTACTCTCTCATTTCACATATTAAGTTGATTTTGTTTTTATAATTAAGAAATTTAATAATAGCCTTTGGATTGAATTAGACTCAGCTCTGGTTGTTCTAGCATTTAATAACTCAAAAATTGTGGTTACTTGAAATTTAAGAAACATGTGAAACAATGCAATGATTTTATTCAAACAAATGAATGATTTAGTCTCTCTTATGCATAGAGAGGGGAATCAAGTTGCCGATTTCTTGCTAACTTTGGTTGTATTTTGCCTTCCTTCACATTTTGGCATGTTCCTCTTGATTTCATTGCAGCTAGCTTAGATAGGGATTTATTACACTAAATGGAAGTGAATGTAGGTGAATTTAGGAATTTTGAATGTAGAGAATCTAAATCCCTTAGATAGGAACAAACAAGGTTTTTCTAATTTTAGATATTGTGTTTAGTTTTTATTTTGGTTGGAGTTTTGACTTTATGTCCCCTCAATCTTGTTTTGTTGTCCTCTCTTTTCTTTTCTATATATTTTGAGTTGGCTAAAAAAAATAAAAAATTTAAAAATGTCGATTATATTTAATTTTTATATATTTTATCATTTTCCAAATTGATGATAAACGGTTTAATTTCATCGGATTGACATTTTAAAAATTTTAAAAATTATACGGTGTTGATTTTTATACTATATTAACATATAATGTCCCTTGTTATAAAAAAAATAAAATATAATGTACCTTAAAACACATATAATGTTAAAGAGTGTATAAAAATTAAAAATAAATAAGCTTTTTTTTTTGTATTAATTGGATGTACTGCAAATGCTAACTCATCAAGCCGAATAGGATCGTATAAAGTTGGTGTTAAACCTTCCTCTCAAGAGATTTAATTTAGGGGAAACCGTCACTTTCGTCCCTCATTGTGCACCTCACTGTCATTTTCGTCCCTCACTGAGAAAAAACTAAAATTTAGTCCCTGAATCTGCACTCCGTTAGTCATTTTAGTCCATGACGTCACATTTGGCCGTTAACTGGACAAAAATTTAGTACCTCGATTACTCCTCATCAGTTCATTTGCATAGTCCCAAATCAAACCATATTGCTCTTTATAACTTCCCTCTACTTTTTCTTTTGCTTCCTTTAATGCTCTCAATAGCTTGGTTTCATTAAGTTGAATTCCAAACTCCCTCTTGATGTATTCATAAGCCTCTAAATATGTGATTTTTGGTTGCACTTTAAGCACCTCTTCCAACTTATTTGAAACTCACTTTGTCTTTGCTTGACTGTTCACAAATCCGCGACAACAATCATGAGTAGAATTGAAAGTCTTCACTTGGAAACTATTGGATAATTTACTCCAAGAACAAAATATCATCCAACCACAGTCGTCAATCTTGCATGCAGCTCTACATCTTTGCTTATCATTTTTTATCCACTTTATCTCCCTCCCATGGAATATGGTGTAATCCCTCACTGCCTTTTTAAACTGCTTCAATGTTTCAAACTCCATTTCCTTTTCCAAGTGAACATGCTCAAATTGTGCATTTGAATCAAATCGTGGGAAAATTTGCCTCTCATTACTATCAGCCTCATCCTCACTGCTAACAGGGGTTTTTGGTTCTTCAGAATGGTACGAGTCATTCTCACCACCAACTTCCTCTTGATCAACGTTTTGATCAAGATCAATACTTATCCCTTCATTTTGTCTTCTACTTTTCCTACTACTTCTAGGTTCATCTCTTTCAATCTCATTCACGTCACACTCCACATCCATAAATGACTCATCATCTTCACTTAAATAGGAAGGCCAATAATCAGAATCTTCAGAACTTACATCTTCATACACATTATCACCTTCATTAATAACATCATTAGCTTCAACCACATTATCATCCTCAACCTCCTTCAAATTGTCATCACCTACATCCACATTACCCTCTCCAGCCTCCTTCAAGTTTTCATCCCCAACATCCACATTAACCTCTTCAACTTCCTTCAAAGTTTCATCAGCTTCAGTCGCATTAACTTCTTCATCCTTCTTCGAATTTTCATAAGTTTCAGCCACATTAACATCTTCTCCTTTCTCAGCAACTTCGTCAGTTATTATTGGCTCATCAACTACATGCTCAACATAGATATGGACTTCATAATTGTGGCGTATAACAGTGGTGCACATATCATTGATGTCATCATCCTCAAGCAATTCAACGTAACCACCCATGTTAGGAATCAACCACCATATGTTCCCAATCGTATTGTACTTTTCAACAGACTTTAACTTATTTTTCAAGATCATCTTGTTAACATTATCACAATCATAATCTTTCCAAACAAAAAAATCACCACCTACATACTCCATATTACCATTACCATATCTTTGAAAATATCCACCATGATGCAAAATCATAGTAGCCACAGGTTCCATTCTAGAAAACAACAACATTGACATGTATTAACAACTATGAAACAAACCCTAATATTCAAAAGTAACTTTAACCCTAAATCCTAAATACACAAAATGAACAACAAATAACCTAAAATAGTACACAATCAAAACTATTAAGATGAAAAATATTTAATATTTGCATGCTCAAAACAAAATGGAAACAAAGAAAGGTTTTTCCTAACCTTGCTGTAAATGATTGTCAACAGTGACGGCGGAAGTAAACGAAAGCAACGGCGGCGTGAGTAAACGGTGGAGAAACGAAGGTGACGGCGGCGGCGTGCGGTGGTTCTGGTTATGTTGATCAGTGATGATGGAAGACAAAGTGAGAAGGTGATGGAATTGAAAAGGTACGTGTTGTGTGGAGGGAGTCAAAATGGTCCCTTTCTATTTATAAAGAAAAAAATTATTTGTTTTATTTTTTAATAAATTAAATTTTGTCTGATTCATCATTTTAGTCCCTCGTGCCAACTCAGCGTGATTATTCTTCACTTTGGTCCCTCGTGCCACATCAGCGTGCTGACATGTGTCCAAAAAAATGCTACATCGGCTTTTTTGTCCAGTTAACGGCCAAATGTGACGTTATGGACTAAAATGACTAGCGGAGTGCAGAATCATGGACTAAATTTTGGTTTTTTCTCAGTGAGGGACGGAAATGACAGCGATGTGCACAATAAGGGACGAAAATGACGGTTTCCCCTTTAATTTAACACTATTTGATTCTCATGACTCTCACAACATTTAGTATCCTATTGTTTACACTGAAATTTCGTAAATAAGCGCGCTAGTTTAAAATTAATTGTTTGAAGGATCAACTAATAAATTCTGCGATATATTTGAGTGTTATTTTTTAGAAAAGTATGAACATTCATCATCTTTAAAATGAGTGTTATTATGAAAATAGCATTAAATACAATAATGATTGTTTCTTCAACAGAGTCGAAGGTTTTCTTTAAAATGTAAATGAAATGTAAACGAAGTTTCAAAGTTAATTTCAGAAACTGTTAAATGAATAACAAATGAATTTTTAAAGACTTTGAAGATAAATGCAATAAAGAGTAAAATGCAGAAACTCTAAATGAAAGACAATTTTTTAAAGAACTTGAAATGTTGTTTTAATACTTTATTATCATCAAAACTATTAGAGTGAGATTTTTCAAAACATGTTTTGTTCTAACAGATAAAATTTAAGGTTTTGAATGTTTTTTTGTCTTGTTCAATGTTTGTTGTACAAAAAGTTAGTTTAGTATTTTAGACAATATGAGCAAAGGAAAAGAAGTTGTTTCGTGATTCGAGGGGACAAAATTTTTAATTTTTGTTCAGTCTTTTGACCCATAGTTTGTCTAGATCAAAAAAGTTTTAAAATTAAACACAGTATAACTGAAGTTGTTATGTCCAGTCCCTTATTTTTTTAAAGTATATATTATATGTTCATTCCCTTGTTTTCTTAAGTTGTTATGTTCGGTCCGTAGTTTTATTTATTTACTTTTTTTTTGACTAAAAATAAAGGATATTCATTCATTTAAATTGATAGAGTACATCGATGTAATACAAATTCAAATTCGCTAAAAACAAAAAGGATGAATCTGCAAACAAACTCACAACATCCATGTTAATAGCATAAAACGGCAAATTACATAAGCCTACGTATATGACTAGATTGAAGTGTGTGGAATGTCCAAGCCCCAGATCTGTAGCGTTGATGACACAAAAGTCGACATTGGATAGATTTGCACTTGATCGGATCTAATCCTTCAACCTTAAACAAATGAACACCGCACAAAGACGAAAAAACAAAATACACGGCACAAAGACGGCACAACAGAATACACCGCACAAGGACGAGATAACAAATAACACAAAACCAAACAAATATGTGAAAAATCACACTTATTTAATAACGAGAAAGAAAAAACAATTTGGAGGGGTGATTTGACCTGAAACCACCCCTCTTTGATGAACTAAGAAGAATAAAAAAAGTGACGGCTAGGGTTAGAACTTAAGAGGAGAGTAAAAGAGAGAACAAAAGGCTAAGTGTCATATGGTAAGTTTGATTATGTGATTTAATTAATCATAATCAATGTCTATTAAATTAAAGGATTAAAACGAATTTACATGAAATATAAATGGAAATTACTTTCCTTTTTTTTTTTTGCACAGAAATTACTTTTTCTTAAAAACTATATATCTAATGAGTGTCTGAAATTATGTGTAAATGTTCCATGAATACGTGCAAACGTTATTGAGAGATGAGAGCATATAGATGGTGACAGAGACACTTGTGTTGTGTGTCTCTTTGTTTTGTGCATAAAATGAAGAAAGGAGAAGAAATGACAATACAAAGAGGCAGTAATATGGCATATGATTGGGCCCCTAAACGCACGGAAAGGCCACTCGTGCTGTTTAGTGTTAGTCCTTGTCACCGTAACATAACAACCCTTCCAATACGGACAAACAATTATTTGATACTATCGTTCAATGAGAAAGATGCATTCACTTTAGTTATTAATTTTTTATAAAAAATAAATCTATGCAAATTATGTGTCGATAATTACACTTGATTGAAAGACAAACGGATAATAATGAACAAGTTTCAGTCAAATCTATAGTTATTAGATGTATCGAAATTATAACTATATTTTTAAAGGTGCTGTTAACATGTGCATATAGGGCACATGTTAAGGTATCTATAATTAGAAATTTGCATTTAATATTACAAACGAAATTTAATGCTTAAAAGATATAATACAGATGTTTTGAGAGAATATTTCTATATTTGTATTTTTAACATGTGTCTTAAGTGCATATGTTAACATTTGTCTATTTTTAATGTTTCTATTGTTATAGTAGTAGGTAGAAATTTCACCTTATTAAAAGCGGATAAGTAAAGTGTCCGAGATTGAACCTCAAACTCCTGCATTTATAACGATATGTCATTACCAACTGAACTAAGATCACGCAACATTTATAGTAATTTTATAACAACCAAAAACATATTTGAAATTTGACTGTACAAAAAGTTTTGATCACTAAAATGACCAATGAAAAGGATATTTGTTAATATATTTGCAATTTTTTAAAAAACAAAAATATATTTGCGATTTTGATATACATAGAAATAATTAGTTATGATTTCACGAGACTAAAATAAGATTTTGAGGTGACAAGTTTTTTATCATAAATAAAATTAGTTTTATTTTATTTTTTTGACAAAATTTTAGTTTTATTATTATTATTTTTGGTCTTAATTTTAGTTTTATTATTAATATACCTATTAATAAATTTTACCATTTAATCAATATGTCACATCATATATCATTTAATTTATTGATTTAATAGTAAAACTAAACTTATGCATTTAAAACTTGTGCATTTAATACATTAATAACATAAAAAGTTATCTTTCTAACATTAACTTTATCCTTAATTTCCTATTTTAGCATGCTTAAAAGTGTTATTGAGCTTAACAAGCGCCTTGGAGACACTATTTAACATTGTTCCAAAAAAATATACTCCCTCACTTATAGTTGTAAATCATAGACTTTATCCTAAAATGGGTAGTTTGCTTCTTCTAAAACCCTTCTTTGTGCCTCTCACACTCTCCGATCCTTTTACACACGCGCACAACAATACAAACAATAATATCACAGCACATTACATTCAATCACGCCCACACATCATGGTTTGCCATTCAACCTACATCACTGTAGACGATGCATTTGGTCAAAATACACAAACCCCCATTTTATTTGTTCTTCTCATTGCACCCTCATTCATTCATTCATCCATCATGCTCCCAATTATTTACTTCTCTAGCTCCTTCCTAGCTCCTCCTATATCCACTCATAAAGGGAGCAACAAATAACAAAATTCTTACCAAAGAACCATACACAACAAGAGAAAATAACATTGTCCATCAAATACTCAACATCTACCAATTTCTTCGAAAAAATAGACGTTGCGAACTTTCTAAATGGACTACTAAACTATATGTCAGAAAGAAAAAAAAAAAATCAACCCTACAATAACCTTAGCTGGCACTCCTGATGAGCTAAGCACCGTAAGGAAACCTAACAAATTCGCAATCAAAACGAACTCCCAAACTACGATTTTTTTGAGAATTTTTATGTTTTTAAATATAAAATCCTTCATAAATTTTTTAGATATTGATTCGACACAAATTGAATACACAAGTTGGATACACACATTTCAATATAAATTTATTATTTTAAACTTTTTAACATGTGTAAATTTGCACATAATTAAAAAAATTCTTATAATTAATAACGGAGAAAGTTCTTCCTTTTTTTAAGAAGGAGAAAGTTTTTCTCCTAAGCTAATAATTTGTAAGAGGAATTATAAGAAATCTGACAAAAATCTGATCGATTCATCGGACAAAAATCTGTGACCAATTTGTATTGGAAAAAAAAGTGACCAATTAATTTTGAATTATTGCCTAGCTTTACCTTTAAATTGACTCGAGTCATTTGTTTAAGTGTTTACTTGCAACAAGACATTCAATTGCGAAATTTCAACTACCAAAATCTCCACAGCCATGTAGGGCACACATCATAAATTAGTCAATCCTTTGATAGGATCAAATTAACAACTACATCCACCGTGTCACATTACTAAAATACAAATGGTTAATATTAAATACTATACTCCCCTAGAGTATGATCAAATGTCACACATAATTTTCCTCTAATTAATTGAATCTTGCCCCATATTTGAGTGCACTTCCTCTCCATTTTTTCTCTTTGTTACTATAATTTTGTATAGAGTGAAAAATAAAGAGGATCTTAATTCTCCATATTGCTTTCTTGCATTTCTTCTTTTTTGTATATATTAGCTAATTTATCGGTCTTTTGTCAAAATATTTTTCTTAGGGAATAAATTTAAATAGAATTAATTATTTCATTCATTTGATTATTACTCTTTGTCAAAATGTGAAATACACAAAAGAATAGAATAAAACGTTCGAGAGCTACTCTCTAAAGTTGATGTGTTAGCAAGATTAAAAGTTCCCTATTAGATTGCCTTCAAATAAACATACGTTGGAAATTAGGTTGATCTAATTGACAAGATATTGCACGAGATTGTGCTATAATGATGTTGAACTCATTGGAATAAGGTTTTCAATTGTTGATGGCTTCGAAAACAAGTTCACTATTCGATTCGGGTTGTCCATGAGAAAGATGCAACTCAAGAGGTAGATTCAAAGCAACTATAGTAGTATAAGACGTCGGCTTCTCCTTCTAGACTTTGAACAACTTCATGATGTATTAGTTGTGTGAGTAAAGATAAATTCACCTTAGAACATTTAACTCACTCCAAATCTCCATTTCTATATCAAGTTCGTAAGGTTGCAAAATGCACATTACACTTAGTAGAGCCATACTCAGTTTCAATCATATGTGGTGCTACTATTGGCCGAGCTGGCATCTTGATTATGCAGAGAATGTTGGTGTTATCTCTACCCAAACAAAAGCAATAAGAGACTCATTTTCTATCAGAATTGAAGGTGCGGGAAAACACAAGAAAAAGGGGGTTTGAAATGTTATAGTTAATATTTGTTGAGAGTAAATCATTGTAGGCTAGATCAATTACTTGTATTTGAAGAAACAAGCTTGTTACTTGTTAGAGTTTGGTGTGTTAGTTTGTTATAGTTTCAAAATTCTTTTTGTCAGTCCGTAAATATGTGAGTGAATATAGGGAAGGTTGTTAGTAACTTCTAATGCAAGTTAATCATATAAACACTTGTACTGTTGACCATAGTGATTAGTGTAATGTGATTACTTTCCTCTGTTATCTCTTCCATTTATTCATCTTCTTCATAGTTTTAAACTTTGTGTGTTTTCTTGTTTTTGAGTCCAATATGCGCTCATCACTGTGTCTCAGCGCATACGCGCAGATTGCGCCTATTTTATGTGAGCATGCATTGCACCTATCATCAAGTGTTTTCGTTTTCTAAGTTTTGCACGCCAACAATATTGACTATTTGAAATCTTTTTTCAAATTTTCCTTTGTTTATAAGAGTGTCATTTTGTATTTAATTGTTTATTTGTAACATGCAATGAAAAGGTAGAGTTATAAGATCACACACACATATATATACTAGTTCAGAACCCTAATCGTAAGTGGGTGGACATATTTAGGGTATAGGGGTTGGTCATGATGGAGTCCAGTGATCCCTTATAAAATGCTCAACATTAGGTTTAGAGACCTCTCACTTATAAAATGCTCAACATATATTCACTTTTTAATCCAATTGAGACTCATACTCACGTGTGCAATAAAAACGTAGAGAAAGAAGATCACACTGGGTAGACATATTTAGTGGGCCAGTATTTTGTAGGGTTAAGTTATGAGGAGATTTGGAGATCGTCACATTGGGCGTTGAACAACCAGATAAGTGAGAGTATGATATCACAATTTAACTCGAAACATTAAGACATGTTGAGATATATCAAATGTGAGTAAAGTCCCACCTATTTTGGAAAAGTTGAAGTTGAGCAACATATGGGTGAGATAACCCATAAAATTAATGCCTTAAGATTTAAGGTGAAAGTGTAGTGTCAAAAGTCACTTGTGTGGTTACTCAAGGCCTAATGTGCTAATCTAACCTAGTGAAGCTCCCCCTCACATCCGACTAATGGTATCGAAGCCCGTTTGGATTTGATGGGGCAACAATAAGAGAGTTGTGGTAGATCACAAACATGGAGAGATTCACTTGAGGGAAGATATTGAGATATATCAAGTGTGAGCTAAGTCTCACATTAGTGAGAAGAGTTTATGTTGAACAACATATAAGTGAGTAAACCCGTAAAACTAATGCCTTAAGGTTTGAATAGTTAAGGTCGTGGCGCCACTCGTATATATAGGTGCTCTTAGCTCAATATGTTGATCCAATCCAGTGAGTAACCCCTACAACAATAGTGATATGGGAGTCCAGTTCGATTTGATGGGAGCAATAAATGAGTGGTAACGGATCATGAACATAGAGACTTACACTTCAGAGAAGATGTTGAGAATATCAAGTGTGAATTAAGTCTTACATTAATTGGAAAAGTTAAAGCTGACCAACATATAAACTTATTCCCTTATTATATATATATATATATATATATATATCCCTTAGCTATCACATATCACAAAAATAATACCATATGTCAAGAAAAGAGATGTGAGAGGAAGTAGTAATATATAATTTATTGTTTTTTTATTTGGTACAATTGTTTTTCTTTTTGAAACAATATAATTTTTAGTATTTTACATATTTATATACTTTTGCCATTTAATGTTAATTTAAATGAGATAACACAATTTTTTTCTAACTTATTTAAAGTCTCAAATCAATCTTTAGTTTGGTCATAACAATATTAATCTTTTATGAAGAGTTTGCCGTTTATAGAACACAAGGAATTATGTTCTGCAGTTACACACAAAAAATATCTAGTTTAAAAAACATCATATACCAAATGTCAAAAAAAGTGAAGTGAGAGAATAGTATTATATAATCCCTTTTTTTTCTCTTTCCCTTTTTGAACAATCAGTACTCTATATATACTTTGGTTTAGTAGTACAATACAGCCATCGCCTACAAAATCTAGCACAAAGTTATAAAATAAAATTGCCCAAAAAAGTTTTAAAAAGATTGGACCGATTAGATCTTGACTGAATATCATTTTTTTAATGGCAATCAAATATCATTTGAAGATCAATTACGTACAATGTCATTTTAACGATTAATTAAGCTAGTTTTTTTTATTAGCATTAATTAAGCTAGTTAAAATGATTAGTATAAAACTGAAGAACCAACCAAGATAGTTTTATAATTAATAAGCTTGTTCTCCAACAAGGATCCAACCTTTTAGAATGTTTGTAGATTTTCTTTCATATGAAGGAGTAATACAATTGATAAACAAATACTAAAACTTAAATCAACCGAAGTTTGGATTCACTTTTTTATATGATGCATATATGGAGGAATTGGATAAAATGATTGACCTTTTTTTTTCACAACAAAATTAATATCTCTGCCTTTATTATAATAAAATTGCCGGCTTCTTCGTTTAGTTTAGCGGCTGAACTGAAATATTTTACAAGAGTTTTTTTTTAAATTTTCTTTGATATATGAAAACAAGTATGGCTTATAAAAAAAAATAATGGAAACCAACTCTGAGAGATCCAATAATTGTCTGTTTTGTGTTAAGACACATATGTGAACTGAATCGGATTATCTGAAATAGGTAAAGTAGCGCGAACCATGCTATATATGGGCACGTGGTACAAACGTACGTGTCCATTTGGAACAAAGATATCGATAAATTTCACTTTGAAGGCTATCTGCCTACAATTTACAAATATTCCAGAGGCAAGTGTCGAAGATAATGTTTTAGGTTTAATAGATTCCTAATCTATGCCTATAAAAGTCTATTTCGTGGTCTAGGTCAAATAAATCTAAACCCTAATACTTTTGTCGCATACTTATCTAATTGTTTAGTGTTTGCAAATAGCGACTCTCTTCAACGGTTTGGAATCAACGACCCTATACAACCTTACCATTTAGATCAAGTTCAAAACGAATCAATAACTATCTCCAAAAAAGAAGAATCAGAGTTCGATTCATTTAGCCATCTATATGAGAAGTAGTCTAGTCTGATAAAAATGATTAGTTGTCTTGTTGTCTACCCGAGAATAGTTACATAGAGGTATCAAAGAATATATACCGTGAAAATAACTTGGAGTTATAATACAGGTCAAAGATTCAAATTCAAATTTTTTTACGTTAGCAACAAAAAGGGGGCGAAAAAGCCATGAATTTCATTAAAAATTAAATCATTATTGTTGTTATAGAAAATCTATGATATAAATAGAAATGTCAACAAAATTGAATCTTGTAGAATAGACTAATCGCCCACAAAAAATCAAAAGAATAATTAGCATCCTCCCCGAAAACATTATATATACTTACGTCAGCTAGGGATGTATTACTAAAGTTCAATGTAAGCAGTGAATAGGGATGTAAACGAATTAGAATAAATCGATTAAATTGACAATTTAAATCAATCTAAATTGAAAATAAATCGATTTTATGATTTAGATTAAAAACCGAACCGAATCAATAAGAACTGATATGGTTTGGTTCGACCAGTTCTCAATTTCAATGTTTAAAAACCGATGAAGTGAACCAAGGGTTATATTAACCGGCCCATTTATTCAGCCCATTAAGTCCACACATTGAACCGGCCCAATTCATCTTTTCTTTGTTAATGTACGTTTTGTTTATTCCCTTATTAGTGAAACGCGCCGACATAGCCAACACATTACTTAGAAACTCAAACCCTAAGTAACAAATCTCTTCCTCTCGCCGTCTCCTATTGTCATGGCTTCCATATTGTATGGATTAAGGCCCCGTTTGGCCAGGCTTATTTTCTACTTTTCTACTTCTTTTTAAAAAAATTAAGGAAGTACAAAATTGTTTTTGACCCTATTTCTACGTAGAATAAATAGAGAAATAAAGTAAAGAAGTCAAAAGTAAGGAGAAATAAGGTCAAACATAATTTTTTACTTATCTACTTCATTTAAAGAGAAATAGAAAAGTAGAAAATAAGTCGGGTCAAACGGAGCCTAAGTATAACTCGTAAGTTGTTTGAAAAATAGAACATGAAGTATATTGTTTGAAAAAATAATAGTAGGGAATATGTAAACAAAACTATAGCAGAGAATACATACATAAATATAATATTTGAAAAGAAAAAAAAAACGCTTTAAACTGACAACCAAATCAAATCAAACCAATGGAAAGTTCATTTTGATTCAGACACCTTTTTTGACCAAAAACCGAATCAAACCGAACCATTGAAAAGTTCATGTATATGAATGTTGTAAGTTTCGAGATATCAAGTTTGATTGTTACCGATAAAAATAACAAGGCTTAAAATATGAAAATAGTCCCTGCAAATATGAAAATTTTTGATTTTAGTCCTTGTAAGTATTTATTTATTTTGATATCAAGTTCTCTATATTTGTTTATATATATATATATATATATATAACAAAAGATATATTGTGATTAAAAAAATTGTGATTACTAATTTGTAATATGTTTTTTGCTTTGGGAAAATGACATGATTAGCCGTCATAAATTAATCAAATTTACTTAGTTTTTTAGTCAAAAATTATTTACTTATTTTTTCATGATTAATAATAATATTACAACATCAAGGACACATTTCTATAAATAATTGGGAACCTTTTTGTATATATTTATTTATTGAGAGTCAATGATTATAAACTTTTTCAATTCATTCAATTGTTAATGACCAAGGAAGAAAATGTGTGCATATTATATTATCAACCAACCAATAAAAAAGATAAAGTGTGTAATTTTTTCAGCTTAAAATGTATGAGTATTAAATTTGTACAAATTAGTTGACAAACACCATAGAATTTACAAACTTTTGAGTCTTACTCGGGAGTAGTTTCTTAATAGATAAACGAAATCTATATTTTTAATTAAAAATATTTTCTACAATCCTTATCAAAAAAATAAAAAATTCAACATTTTTGGTGCTCTTTTCCAAATTTTTGGTTGGTGTTCTGTTTTTGGCTTTTACTTTGGCGGGGTAATATTTAAATGCTAACTAGAGTCAAGGAAACTAGTTAAAAAAAATTAAAATGGTATAATCTTCTTAAAATTTGTATTATCAATATATTTAAAATATAAAAATGTTAATTTTAATATAAAATTTATTTTTTCAATCCTTTATTTATGTCCTTGAATTGATCCACCACTAATTTTGATTTTGTCAAAATCAATACATATGTAAAAAGATAAAATTTCGCAACTTTGAAACAATCAGTTTCACATTGTTGCCAAACAATTGCAAGACTGTCAAATAACTGATTATCCCAAAAGCTTACGCTTTTAGGAAATGATACATCAATGGTTTTATATTATTTCTAACACGCTCTTTCACGCAAGAGCCCACTTGGGCTTGAAGCGTGGATAATGCATAGGTCCACCTACCATATGCTTAAATTCCACTTTTAATTAGAAAGTGAGGGGAGCGGGGATCGAACTCTAGACCACTTAGTCATAGAGAATAAGGTTGAGTGGGAGGTGCAATCAGTTTTGTGTTGGAGTCGATAGAGATTGTTGTGGTGTGGGTGTTGAGCTCTGATGTTGCTGCTTCGAGGGGTGGTCTGCTCCATTTTCTTCTTCTTGTCCATTCTTTTTTGTTTCAAACTGCCTGGATTTTCAGGATTTGAGTGAATTGATTTCTGTTGGTGTCACCTATGTAGTTTTTGTTTTGTGTTTTTCTCATCTTTTGTTTTTCTTTTTGCGAGTACTTCTGGTACTCCTCCTCGTTTGTGCTCTCCCCTTGTACTTTGTATCTTCTTCTTTATTTTATAATATATATATATATATATATATTTGTCATTAAAAAAAAAAATAGAGAATAAGGTATCAAGAGACCAGGGTTAAGTTAGGACTGGACTGTCCTAAGAGTTAAGCATTATTTTTATCTTCCTTTTTTTAATGGAGAATTGAGCCGTCTAAACTAGAGTATTAGACCCAAAAAAATTTGGATCAAAATAAGGCCTTATAAAAATTAATTTAGTTATGGCAAAATTGCACTTTTAGATTTTTGGTTTCAAAATTTTCATAAACTTTCGATTTTGGCATCTTAGCTTTTATAATAGGATATTTGACTCCGAAAAATATTTGCATGGACCACTAATATTTGGTCTCAATTTAGTTACACTCACATATATAGTTGAGAAAAAAGTACAAAGAAAAAATGATTAAATAATATGTATGTTTTGTTATGTGTGTGTGACCAAATGGTGACCAAGACCATACAAGTATTTCTCTTTGACCCTCACCCTCTACCTTTAGATTATTTCCTAAAAGATTGGTCCACCATTAATCTTCACCAAATCAACTCAAATGTAAAAAGTGACTCACAAGATATCCTACCTGTAGTTGTTCCCTACCTCTCCTCCTGATAGATATTCTTCTTCTAGTGGTAGTGCCTTCGAGGGTTTCTAGTTTGTTGGTGGTGTACCTTTGTTGATTACTTGTAGTTTTATTTTGTTTTCTTGTCTAATAGATTGATGTGGTTTGATGGAGTGTACTTCTTGTACCTCCTTGATCTACTAAATTTTCTCTTGTACTTTTTTCGTTTTTTAATTATATATAATATATATGCCATTCAAAAAAAAAAGATATAGAGATAGAGGTTGGATTAGTATTGCTTCTACTTTTATCTATTATCAATAAATTTTATTTACCATTAAGAAAAAAAAGAGTAGGTTTATCTCTGGTGTCAATTTGAATGAGCTAATTTATCTTCTTCAAAAACACATTTTTTTTTAACTTCTTAATAAGTAGGTTTAACTACACATTTGGTCCCTTACGTTTATTTTAAGTTTCAATTTGGTCCTCTACGTTTAAAAAGTATTAATTTGGTGCCTTACGTTTCCATTAGGTTTCAATTTAGTCATTTTCATCAGTTTTATCACATTTGGCAGCCAATTTGTATATGTGGACAGACACGTGAACACTTGGACACACTGACACGTGTATAGTTCAAACGGTGTTAACGGAAAGAACTAAATTGAAACCTATTAGAAACGTAAGAACCAAATTGATACTTTTTAAACGTAAGAGACCAAGTAAAAATCTAAAATAAACGTAAGTGATCAAATGTTTAGTTAAGCCTAATAAGCATTGTTAAAACACTTGTAAACATTTTTTTAGAATTTTTTTATTTTAAAAGACATCACCAGAATTTATTTTATTTTAGGTCTTTAAATATGTCAGTTCAAAATATTATATTAATATATAAATTTAAATAAAAGGAAGGTTTGAACATTTTTAAGTAAGAAGGAAGTGATCTTTTGCACGGGATATAGCTGAACATTGAAGTATACCAATTCTAGGAACCATCAGAAGAAGCAATAATGAGTTCCAAAGACATAGAAATAGAGGTTGTTGTCTGAAAAGAAGGTGCACATAGCACAAACAAAGTGACATAGTAATAGTAGTAGTAAAGATTAAGGTTTTAGAGACTGAGTAAGGTTTTTTACCCAATTAATGAAAGCCATATATATATATTAATCTATTTTTATTTTTGCAGCTTTTTTTCAATATAGAAGAAGAAACTTACACATACACAAAACATAAAAATTTAAGAGAGAAATTTTTTTGCAAGCATGTTAGTCTTGAATTAATGGGTCCCACATTTGTAGGTCCCACAACACCGCCCATGCGCACGCTGTCTTTCTTACCAATATCAAACCCATCATCGATCCAATTCCTTGGACCTAACCCTAAACCAACAAAAAAAAATCACAAAGTTATAACAAAAAACCCAAATTCTTTCATACAAACAAAAAAAAAAAAAAATTACGGCAAAATGATTTTCTAATCAGATTAGGCGGTTTAGTGGACCAAATACTGATTGTGGAAAGAAAAAAAAAAACTTGACGGCAGAATGAATTCTTGAACCAGATTAGGCGATCCAGTAGACCGAATATTAGTTGTAAAAAAAAAAAACTTGACAGCAGAATAGATTCTCGAACCATATTAGGTGGTCCAGTGGACTGAATACTGGTTGTGCAAAAAAAAACTTGACGGTAGAATAGATTCTCAAACTAAATTAGGCAGTCCAATAGACCGAATACCGGTTGTTAAAAAGAAAGAAAAAAAAACAGCATCCTCACTCACCTCAATATCATTATTAAACCACACAAACAAAAGCTTCCTAAGTTGTTTGTTTTTCTCTTCCTTTTCTTCTCTCTTCTTAAACTTTTCCTTTTCTTAGAACAACTCTTTATTACCTTATTTCCTCCAAACCTTGAACTACCATCTCTTTACTTTACTTCCATAAAAAAGTAGCTTAACTAGCTACTTTTCATATACCAAAATCAATAACCAAACACATCTTACAACAAGTTTTTAATTCTCTCATGAGATCAACAAATGGTGTTTGAAATTTGTTTGGTGGGTTTCTTTGAAGAAAAACAAATTCATTTTTTTTGTTGTTGTTGAAGGTAAGTGCTAAGTAGTAGAGAGCATGCCATCAACAATACCTAGCTAGTTTTTCTTTTTCCACCTTTCAAAGTAACCCAACAATCAAAGAAGAAAAAATAGAAACTAGAAAACAAAAACATAAAACCTCTCAAAAGTAAATCACTACCTAGATCCTTGCCTATCTTTTTCTCTTTTCTAGCTCTACTTTTGTTATCTTCAATTTTCAAACAATCTAGCTAGGGTTGTGATTTTGTGAGGATCTTATTGATCTTTGATTATATCATCTAGAGAAGAAAAAACCCAAAGAAAATCATGGATCAAGTATCAGCACAAGGTCGTCCTCTTCCTTTTCTCACTAGAGATCTTCATCTTCATCCTCATCATCAATTCCACACCAATCACCAAACCAATGAAGAAGAACAACAAAGTGGCAATGGCAACTTAAGCAGAGGCCAAAAAAGAGAACGAAACAACAACGACGATACTCCCACCGGAGGAGAAGGAAAAGACGATGGTGGTAGCGGAAGTGCGGGAGGAGGTAGTGGTGGTGAGATGGGAAGAAGACCAAGAGGAAGACCAGCAGGTTCGAAAAACAAACCGAAACCCCCCATTATTATCACGCGAGACAGTGCAAACGCACTCCGATCCCACGTTATGGAGGTCGCAAATGGATGTGACATCATGGAAAGTGTGACGGTCTTTGCACGGAGGAGACAGCGGGGTGTCTGTATCCTCAGTGGAAGTGGGACCGTCACAAACGTGACTCTCCGTCAACCAGCATCACCTGGTGCGGTAGTCACACTTCACGGAAGATTTGAGATATTATCTTTATCTGGCTCTTTCCTGCCGCCGCCTGCTCCACCAGCAGCGTCAGGATTAGCCATATATCTAGCTGGCGGACAAGGACAAGTCATAGGTGGTAGCGTGGTGGGACCGTTGTTGGCTTCCGGTCCCGTTGTTATCATGGCAGCTTCCTTTGGAAATGCTGCATATGAAAGATTGCCTTTAGAAGACGAAGAAACACCGGTGAATGTGCCGGGGAGTGGAGGGTTAGGATCACCAGGAACTATGGGAACTCCACAGCAACAGCAGCAGCAACAACAACAACTTGTGGCAGATCCTAACACTTCATCACTTTTCCATGGAGGAGTTCCTCAAAATCTTCTCAATTCATGCCAATTACCAGCTGAGGGCTATTGGGGTGGAAGTGCTCGTCCTCCATTTTAACCAACAAAAAAAAAATGTTATTCACTTAATCACTTCTCATCATGCTTTTCATTTTATCTTTGTTTTATTTTTCTTATCTTAATTTGTTTTGTTTTTGTTTCACCTCTTTTACTTTCTCTTTATCACTTGTTCATTCTCCTTCTTATAACTTAGTTTAAATTGAAGACTTTTCTTTGATCGTATGGTATTGACTCTCTCTCTCTCTCTCTCTCTACTTGGTGATGTTGAATTCAAGAAGGATGTATAAATTCATGAATTTTTTGTGGAGTTTGAATTTTATGATATTTAATTTGCATCCAAAAACGGTTTAATTAATTTTCTTGTTAAGCTAAAAATGTTCTAAGTTGCTTCCAAATGAAGCAGCAGAAACTAGCATGTGATGTCTCTCACACTTTCTATTTTCTTGCTGCAATTTTAGTATCTTGTCTGTTAATTTATCAGTCAATCTTTGCATAGGGAGGAAAAAAGAGAACATTTTTTCATCTTTTAATAATTTTTCTTTTGAATTTTTTTTGTATAACTTTTTTTTGCCTTTTTCCCATTTTTGGGGTGGTTAATTTCTAGGATTTCTAACCTAGCTAGATTCAGATTCTAAAATAGACAATCGATAAATAAACCAACAAAAAATATACACCATGAACATGTTAAAAAATTTATCTATTTCAAGAAAAGTGTGTTTTGGACACAATAATTAGTTCCCTTTGTAAGTTAGAAAACACTAACTCAAACATCATTACTATATACACTCTCACTTTCTTTGCTACTAACACCCATCATTACATCCAAACTCATGTCCTTTTCACACCCATGTTCTCAAAATTAGCACTATCATTATTATGTTATACTATGTTTCATTAATATATATATATATATTTTCTCTTCACAAAAAAAATTATATTTTTCCATTTTTTTTCACCCTTTTTAGTTTTTGTTTGTCTATATATTGCAGTAAATTTGCCCACAGATTTCATGAAGTTTTGATTTTGGACCGTCTGATCTATTACGTATAATTGAGATTATTTTGATTGATTTTATAGATGATTTAATCAGAACCGTCTGATCAGTAATCAATGGTCGAGATTGAAAATGTGTTATAATCTAGAGTTTAAGCTAGAAATAATATATTGATTCTAAAACTCAACTATTATATTTTTTGGTAGATAGATGAAATGACAAAGTCATTGAAAACTCAAACACACAAAGTGGAGTGACCGGAGTTCGAACTCCAGACATGACGTTCGATACTAGCAATTTCAACATTTCGAGGTCCAAACTATTTTTATTCCTTATCTCATCAACCCTAGCCACCAAACCATATGATCTTAATTAAAATTTATTAACCATTTGAGCAGATGAGTTAATTTAAATCTTATAAAGATTATAGTTTTATAATAAACATTGATAACTCTTAGAAAGTAATTAACAGATGTTGGACAGTGAAATTCATGTATTTCAATGAGAAAGAATGGGGAGTTATGGGCTTCACTCTGTTTGTCTGTCTCTTCTGTGTGATTAGGGTTTATTATGGAGGCAGTGGTGAGCATTGGGTGTTGGGTCACACGTGCACTGCTCTGTGAACAAAAGAAAAGGTTCCTTTACGAGGCAACAACCAGAACAAACAGACCTCAAGAGCAAAGTGTTAAAGCCTCTCATCCTTCTATGTGCCATTAATTGGCACTTTCTAGACATATTTCAACTTCATGTACCATCAAAGTTGAGGTAATTTATAGTAGTATTAGTAAAACTATTAATGATCATTTGACTATGAAAGTTTATACAAATAGTAAGGGCATCTCTTATAAGATCATCTTAGTGAATTACATAGCAGGATGAATTTGGTTGGTTAGTAGCCTCTTGGGTTTGTCTTTCTTTGTGGTTGATCTTTGTTTTCCTCTCTGATAGGTTTTGGATTTTCATGTGTTGGGAGGTTAGAGGTATTTAGTTTTTGTTGTTGGTGTGTTTTCGACTTTGCATTTGTGTTTTCTAGATAGCCGTATGTAGAGTGTAGGTACCTCTTCTTTGTTGTTCTTGTACTATTTCGTTTTTATTATTTTAATATTATTTTGCCATTAAAAAAAAATAGTAGTATATGAAACTCAAATTACGAAAATACACAAATCTTTGCTCAACTGACAGAAATATCAAAATTGTTAGATTGAATGTTATGAACGGGTTTCGAGCACCCGTTCCTCCACTTTATGTGTGCAAATTTTTAATGGCTTATCATTTGGTCTAGTTAAAAACAATCTATTTGAAAATTAAACCGCTCTCATTTAGTCATAATTACTTCTAAAATTTTATGTGAGGTTTGACCGTAATTAATTTGTTGATGGCTTAACACTACTATTTATAACGGCGCCTTTGTTTTGTAGACCCTCTTTTATGGGTCTCTGTACATCTTGTTTAGAGACCCATTTATTAATAATAATATATTTGCCGTTAAAAAAAAACTACTATTTATAACGAGAGGTGAGGGTGTAACAAAATTAAACTTCAATAATAAAAGGTAAAAAGAGAACATATAGATAAACTCAGAATTTTGTCTTGATTAGGGAATAGATGCCCTTGAAACCCTAGCTCTTTCTGCTTCTTTTACACTGTTACTATTATTCCACCAATGCCAACATGTATATTAAAAACATTGTTTATTTAATATCACATCTTTTCCTTGGATTCTATTCTTAGCTTGTGCAGTTCCTCTACCTTGGTTTTTCTTTGCTATAGATAAGCAGTTCCCAAAGATCATTCTCAATAATTATCAAACACTTCCTGAAAAAGTTCTTATATAGCACTACTTGTGTTGAAAGGATGCTATTTTTTGGACACTGTCACATTTACTGGTCTTAGTTTCACATCTGAACAACATGCAATAAATCATGTTGGAGTTCTTAGTAATTATTTCTTGAATTATCATGTATCCTATGACTCAAAATTATCAGTAAAGTTGATTGCACTGAATTCCACATAGTGTATTTATTGTTGTAGCAATTAATATAAAGGGTGTTCTTGATAAAATGAATAAATTGAAGAATCTTCAACTGGTGCACATTTTTTGGGTAGGTTTCCTCTACGAATTGGATCGTTTCCTATTATTGTCCAGCCCTCTTTCCTTTGTGTTAATCCAACGGTTGTTGAATGTCTACAAATAAAAAAAAAGACACAATTGAAGAGAGAGAGAAAAAATAAATGAATTGCTTCAAAAAAAATAAAAATAAATGAATGGCTCAGATTGGAGCAGAATGAGCATAAGAGGAAGGGCTGGAGAGGATCCAGATCCGTTACCATTTCCTCTATTAGATGCAATTCTATTTTAATCGTATTTGAAATTAAATATAAATAACTCTGACAATTGAAATTTGAAACCTTAGTTCGCCATATTGTAGAGTCTAATCTCTTTGGCTGACTTTTTTTTTTTTTTACTAGCCAAATATATTATATATAAAATGCAATAAGGCAATGATAAGCCACTAAGAAGGACAGACACATGAAACCTCCAATCAACCAGACTTATCTCTTTGGCGGACTTAACTTCAGTTGATAGGTCACACTTAAATTATACTTCCTCCATTCAAATCTGCTTATAATAGTTTTTTTTTTAATGGCAAATATATTATATATTAAAATAAAAATTAAAGAAGTACAAGAGGAGGTTTAAAAACAGAGAGGTATCAGAAGTACACTCCACCATAATCCAACCAACTCTAAAGTAAGACATGAAAACAAACAGGCAAATAAACCTACAAGGAAACAAGAATGCACACCCCCAACAAACTAGAACCCCTCAAAGGCACCACAACGAGAAAACAAATACTCCTCAAGATGAGAAAGATAGGGATCAACCACAAGTAAAATTTGCTTATAATAGTGACTAGAGATAGTATTGTTTTGAGTCTCTCAAAAACTACTCTTAGGTAGTTTCAAAGAATATACTTTATTTTATTATTGTGATGAGACCTTGTTAATTAAAATGTCATTCCTAACTAGATTAGAGCATCAAAAGGCATGGAATAAATATCCTCACGTACAGCTTTTTTTTTTTTTTTTTTTTGGTACAACCTCACGTACAGCTTTAGTTTGATACTTAATTAATTGCTTTTGTACAATTGTTTTAGATGATAATATGTAATGTATCTTTGTCGTTGGACCATATACTACTGATGATTATACCTTTCTGCTTCATCATGGTGAGCATCATCACTTGGCTTGAAACTAAATTATAATAATGCCCTCCCTCGGTCACACAATAATAGCAATTGCATTTTGATTATTCCACACAAATTAAGAAAATATGATCAATAAAAAAGAGAAAGAATGTTGAATAATTTACTAAGTTACTGTTATTAGTTATTGGCATATTCTCATTATCATAAACTAGTAGAAGAAAGAAGTGTGTTATTCCTTCGTTCTTTTTTAAGTGTCATTCTAGCATAAAGCTCTCAAACTAAGGTAGTATATTGTTGTATTCTTTTTTCAATTCCACCCTCATTTAATCTACCATTAACTTTCTCGTTCCAAATAAACTTAGCATATACACTCTTCTCTCTCCGTTAAATTTTATAGAAAATGTGAAGTGAAGTTATTGAGAAAGTAAGGGGGTAATTGACAAATTGTACATTAAACTATCAAAATGACACTTAAATAAGAACAAAAAATTCTTCTAAAACGACACTTAAAAAGAAATGGGGGGAGTAACATTTATGTCTCTTTACCGGTGTTTTAAAATGTGGATCGGTCGGTTGGACTAGTCCGGTCGGGTACCGGAGGGGTGGGCAGACCAACCAGCTGATAGTATCAAATATGCAAGCAACCAGGTGAAAAATTATGAAAAATGTGTTTTACATTTTCAAATTTTATAAGTTAGATGTATTTGGGTAAATTACACCTTCAAATTATTTAATTTAACGCATATGAAGTTATCCTTAAACAATACAAATTTTACACAAAATATAGCTTTCATTTTAGAATAGTCAATCAAATGCATTAGAATTGTTAAAAGGTTCAAATGAAGGGAATTTCTTTTGGTACCCCCAAGCTTTCTCGTGTGCCTTTCCAATTTATTTCAAAATACCTTTGTTTGCTAGTTAACTTGCGAGCATGTTTCACTACAGAAGTAGTGAATGTGTAAAAAATATTCAAATACAGCAATGTTTGAAGATTTCAAGCACCTGGAGAAATTTTGGAAATTTATTTCATCTGCTAGTTAAGTAGAAGCCGGGATGAAAATGATCGAAAAAATAACAGACTATTCCAACGTATATTAAAATCCAATACGTTTCACACCCATCAAGTTCAAACAAGAGGCTGGTACACATTTTTTCTCACATTTCGTTACCTAAGTTGTGTGCCTGTCTAATGCTGTTTTTTTTTTCTTCGGTTATTGAAATTGTTATGATGTTGTTTGATATTTATTTGCTTGTGTGTTTTGTTTCAGAAATGGTCTGGGCTTTGTTGTTTTAGATGAAAGAGGGTTGAATCTACCACTGCATCTTCACGACGGGAAAGGGCATGACAACGAGAGCTTCAACAACGTGTGCAACTTGATCCTAAGGTGGATGAGCAGGAGGAGGAGGCTCAGGCTGATGATGCAAATATATGGTGGATGCTAGTGGAAGGGGAGAGGAGGAGGATGATTGAATTCAGGCATATGAATATACATATGCTAATTATGGCTCGGCTAAATTTCAAAGTGGGTCATATTACAAGAATGTGATCTCCTTATACGCGGGCCATTTCCCGACATATTTAAGAAGGCCACACAAGTTACAAACCTAATTTTTATAAATTTGATTCTAATTACAATTCCGAAAATTGGGGTTTTCTTTTCTCAATCCTCTCGTAGAATAATTAATTCATTATGATATATGAAGAAGAGCAAAAAAAAAATTATTATTATTTTTTAAAAAAGTAGTAGCAAGGGCTACTACTTCAACAAATTAAAAGGTCCATCAACAAATCAATCTCTTCCTATAATTACATTAAAAAATCTTCCCATACAAAAAACAAAATACACGGAACCATTATTTGTCACTGATACATAAAAATTGGATAAATATTTGTTATTGATAATTATAATTAAATTTATTCATTTAATAAGTTTTACAAGGAATATACCACAGTAGTTTCACTTATATTTTAACAATATTATATAACAAATTTTTAAATATTTTATTCTAAATTAATTTTCTACCCTAATATAATGACAATCTTAAATATCGAATAAAAATCAGTAGACTCATGCGAATGCATGGGTCTTTAAACTTCCAGAAATAGCCCATAAAAAAATCCTTCCTGAAATTGTATGACAGGAAAGGTAAATGTGTTTCAGCGGAGAACAAGAAATTGCATGCCTGGAAGCAGAGAACAAGCCACCGATCTGCTGCCGCTCCACCGGGTCTCAGTTGGCCACTGATCTATGTCCTCTCACCCACAGCGGCACCACCAGATCTTCGTCCTCTCTCTCCACCCTCAACCTCTCTCTTCAGGGTCTCATCTCTCCCACCGCCGTAACAACAACCACCATGTAGTATTTTTTTGTTCATCTTTTTCTCTGGATGTTTGGATAAAGTTTGGGTTTTTTGTTTTTTGGGATTTCTCTTTTTCCGTCTGTTCGATGTAATTCAGTTAATTTTTTCTTAGTTTTGGATGTTTTTGGTGATGAATAAAAGTGAAAGAATGTTTATTTTAATTTAAGAAACAAATTAAAAAAATCTTTGGAAGAGCAACTTTCCTTAATTAGAAATAAGAATCAAGCATTGTCATTTATACTCCCTCCAGCGGCAGCTAAATATAAGGATCCGTTACTTAACTTAAAAATCTAGCTAAGTGCCTTGCGAGAAAGTTGCTCTCATACCCCTATAATAATTTTTTTGATAAATATATTAGTAATAATAATTATCGTATTACGTCTTTTTAAAGGAATAAAAATAATAATAATTATTATTATTATTATTGTTGGACTTTTTCTTATTAAAAAAGTGATTTAAATTTAGTGGACTTTTGATGTAGAAAAAGTCATGTGGCAAACTAATTATAACAGAGGGAAAAAATTAGGAAGAATCCTCACATTGTCGATGTGAACTCAGTTTTAAAAAAGAATAAATTTGGAAAAGTCGTCACATTTTCGATGTGAACTCAAATTTCTTTGACAAAATACTTAGTGATCGATGTCTTTATTTCTTTGACAAAATCGCACCCTCATAATTTAAATTCAAATCTAAAGTTCATTTAAAATTGGGATTACCAATATAGTGTCGCACAAGTGGTAGATATATGGGTTTTTTAACTATTTGGTCCTGGGTTTAATTTTCGGCCGGTGCGTATAAAGAAACATTTGTTAGGAGAGGTCAATCCTTTAAATGAATCTCAGTTATCTCGAGGGGATTAGTCTCTGCAGTTGTGCGCGGAAGATATATTTGATTTACCAAAAAAAAAAATTGAGATTGACCGTGTACTTTGCCCAAAATCCTAATATAAAGAAATTATATGTGTATTTCCGTGTAAAATTATATATTGATTTCATTTATGTTTTGATATATGATATTTTAAATTGATTAAATGATTAAGTATAAATGATATTTTAAAATATTTAGAAAACAACAATATTATCTCTAATAATAATAAATAAAGTTACGAAAATAAAGTCCCACAACTCCTAGCTCAACTGACAAAAAATATCGAAATTATTAGGCCGAACGTCATGACCTGGGTTTGAACTTGGGATCTCACAATTATGTGAGTTTAATTTCAATGAATTACCACTTCATCTGATACAAAAAAAAATTACGGAAACAAAACAATAAAAAGTACCCATATATAGTTTATTTGGGAAAATCCAAGGCGGCCGAACTCTAGATTTTTGGACTCCATTTCCTGAGAACCAAATGATTAACACACAAAAAAAACACCTATAAGGTGGATAAGTGAAATGACCGGGATTTAAATCTCGCCCTCTTCATATATAATGCAATGCCAACCAACTGAGATAAACTCACGACACTGGTTTTACAAAACATTAACTACTAAATAATTGGAAAAAAAAAATTATCAACAAAAGTAAACTAAAAGAAATTACAAAAATATTATCCATTTTATTTTTTCTTTATGTCTTAGTCATACACGCAATGAATTCTTATATATATCTCTCCAAATATACCTTGTTACCATGTCCTGAGTCTCCTCTGCTTCTTCCTCTCTTCCAATTCATAGCCCTCAACAAGCAACATTGTTGCTAATTTTCGTTGCCCAATAAGCAGCCCAGAGATGAATATTCGGTAGGATTATTTCACTAATTGATTAATTTTATGATGTAGACTTCATGATCACCATTTTCTTTACGATAGTTACTCCCTATTTACACCAAAAAAATTCGGTAAATGTTTATCGAAGTTTTCTGCATGTTTTTGCGTGAGAAGAGAAATTTGGTGGCGGGAGGAGGGTATGTTAATTGTTGTGTTAGTTTTGTTTATACAGATTTCCAACTTCTTTGACCCTTAGCTCAACTAGTTCCGTAATCATGGGTTATCATAATCACCCATAATTCATCCATTCACAAGTATCTATATTTTATTTATATAAGAGAGAAGCGACTTTTATTCGTTGATATGGATTCTTCATAACTGATATAAGTCTTAAATTTTTAATGACTTACATTTATTTAGAAATTTGAATTGAGTTTGTATGTATTGTATTAATTTACAGGAAAACGATTGAGGACATAAGGAGTTTGAGATTGATAACTGCAGTAAAAACTCCGTACCTATCAAATGGCCAAATTGATCTCGAATCGTATGATAACTTGGTGATCATGCAAATCGAAAATGGTGTTGAAGGAATACTTGTTGCCGGAACAACAGGTGAAGGCCAATTAATGAGCTTGCATGATAAAGTAATGCTTATTGCTCACACAGTCAACTCTTTCGGCGAAAAAGTCAAAGTTATTGGTAATGCAGGAAGCAACTCAACATCACAAGCAATTATTTTAACTGAGCAAGGTTTTGCTGTGGGAATGGATGCAGCACTTCATATAAACCCTTACTATGGAAAAACCTCAATGGAAGGTTTAATTGCTCATTACAATAGTGTCCTTTCAATAGGACCTATAATTATATATAATATACCTTCAAGAACTGCTCAAGATATTCCTCCTAGTGTGGTTGAAATATTAGCTCAAAATCCTAATTTTGTTGGTATCAAAGAGTGTGTGGGAAATGAGAGAGTGAAAAAATATTCAAGTGAAGGAATTTTTGTGTGGACTGCAAATGATGAAGAAAGTCATGATGCTAGGTGGGAATATGGTGCTATTGGAGATATGTCTGTGGCTAGTAATTTGGTTCCAAGTTTAATGTTGAAACTTATGAATGATGGAAAAAATCCTTCATTGAATTCAAAGCTTATGCCTTTGTTTGATTGGCTTTGTTTAGAGCCTGGCCCAATTGCTTTGAACACTGCTCTTGCTCAACTTGGGGTTATTAAGCCTGTTTTTAGGCTACCACATGTACCTTTAAATATGGAAAGAAGGGTTGAGTTTGTCAAATTGGTGAAGCAAATTGGAAGGGAGCAATTTGTTGGAGTTAATGATGTTGAAGTTCTTGATGACCATGATTTTATCATAGTTGGTCGTTATTAATTCAGTAGATTATAACTTTTGATTGAAGAGGCTACTTCATCTTTGAATTTGATCATCGAATCGCCTCTCAATTTGCTTCACATATCAAATGAGTTTCTTTATCAAGTACGTTAGGCAGGCTGATGTGCAACGTTACATGTTGATGTGTCCATTCACGTCACCTCCCAAATATACTGAGGACTTATTTGAGAGACATGAAGTAAATTGAGAGACGATTTGCCCATTTCGAGTAATTCAGAGGCAAAGTTAACTGATGATCACAAATTTGAGAATAATATAGTCTACTCACTCATTAATTTTCCTTTACGTTACAATCTTTATTGGGTTCAGTAAAATTATAATTTGATGATATAGTCTACTCATTCATTAAGTTGTATATTTTAAACGGTCGTGTTTTTTTTGTTCAGGTACGGTCATGTTGTTTCTGTAATTGGTTTCTTTAATCTATTTCTTTAAGGATTTTTCTAATTGCACTTTAGTCCCTCTATTTTACTACATTCATGCTTTTGGCCCATATATTTCTAAATCCATCATTTTGGTCCCCCAATTTTTGAGGCTAAATTCTAATGACGTGACAACTCAATTGATGACATCAAATTGTCCAAGTGGATTATTACTTAGCAATTAATTTCAACTTTATCGAAATGTACATTAATCGATATTGCAAAAACCAGACAGTTTCAATGAAAATGCTATATATATGTGGATTCTCACTTAATAATTAATTTTCATGTCATTTGAGTTGTCACATAAGTATCTCACTTGTCAAATCATCAAAGCCCAACTTCAAAATACATAGGTGAAAAACAAGTCATACATTTTAAAAATGGGAGATCAAAATCATGAATTAAAAAATAGAGGAACCAAAATCGTGAGTCAGACAAAATATATAGACAAAAAAAAGTTTGTTAAATTGAAATACAACAATTAATATTGTACCTTGGTTCCCCTCCATAGATTATAAACAACAAGTTCAGCAATGCCCCTTGCATTTAGAACAAATCCAATCACAAAACATTCTTTCAAAGGTATATTATTGTAATATCCAGGCAACATAACAGCTCCAATCTTCACCACAGCAGAAACAATCACAATGGTTGACACAATCCACATTGACTTGTAATCAATCTTGAAGAGATTAGTTTGCAATCCAGTAATAGCAAGATAAGTCGGATAAAAGAAACCAAAAGAAAATGTCTCCATTTTAGCTATCAAACTTGTTCCTAAAAAGAGTGCAACAACAGATAAAATGATCCAGAAAAATCCCACAATGGTACCACCTTTATTTTACATTATTGCAAATTGAATAGCTGTAAATGTAAATCCTACAATATCAAACATTGCGGCCGACGTCGCTAATCGGCCAATATCAGTGTTTAGGATCTGCTATGACAACAAAAGCAGTGAAGGATTGTGAACCAGCTATTAATGGAAGAGAATTTGAGAGACTTTTGTCCATGAAAATATGAGTAGTCATAAAAAGGATAAACCAATTGGAATTGAAAATGTGAATATGAATACATAAAGACCTATGATCATGGCCTTTTTTTCAATTTTCATTAATGTGGCAGGATCCATTTTTACACCTATTATGAAGAAGAAGACGAAGAACATTACTCAAAATGCTGCTGATGTTTCAATTACCATTGCACCTAGAAATTATGGGCCAAATAGTACCCTGTTCCCATTTTTTCATATATATAAGACACAACATTTTCAATTATTTTTTGTAAATATACTATTAAAGTTCCTGAACTTGTTTGTAACAAAAAAAATGTTCGTTTTGCTGTCTACAACTCCTAGTTCAACTGACAAATTGTCGAAATTGTTAGGTCAGGCTAGATGACCAGGTTGGGAACCCCGACTCCTTTATTTGTGTGTGTTTGTTTATGATGACTTTGTCATTTCGTCCATGTACCCAAAAAAAATGTTCCCTTTGCTTAATATTATATTTGAATCAAGTGATTGAATTTAATTAAGTGATTAATGAGTTTCAGGTAACAACAAATTGTTTGAAAGAATCCTTGTTTGGAGATTGATTGGAACAATGATGAGATTAATTTCTGATATTAAATTAAGGACATGCATTTTTCAGTATGTAAATGATTATATTTTATTTTTATATTTTAAAAAACTCGATGTACGGCCTAGGACTATAATTTGTGGGACACCGATCAAAGTTATGAGTTTTTCTTTCCATGAGATATGCTAGCGGGGATACCATCAACACAATTTGGATTCTTCATAATAGCTTACCCTACATTTAGGCAGGGCCGGCCTTGCGCATGCACGCACACGCGCATGCACGCACATGCTAAGCAAAAATAATAAAATTGATGCTCCTAAAATTTTGGTGTCATATACAGTCGCTCCTTCCAAACACCATATGAAACTCCCTTGTTCTTCTAGGTGTTAGTTTATATCCTATAGTTGTTTGTACTCAACTATTTCATTAAATAAAGTTTGCTAGTTTTAATAATTTGGTAGTTCCTTTTAAGAGTATGAGAGTATGAAATTAAGAATCTTCCCACAAAAATTCGTAATGTCATATTCATTACTATTACTGATGATCAAGGATACCGGTACTGAACCTGTTGTATGCAGGCCACCACAACATTGCTTTGTCCTTCAAGGGGCTTTCTCACCAACATCTTAGAGTTATGTATTAAACACTACTCGAATGACCATATATGAAGTCAATGGTTTCGGAAATCTCACAGTTGCGGTAGAACTAAAATCTTTTGTCTACGTATAATGTGTCTTGATAACCATGAATGGCGCAATTAAAAAATGTTGCTTGATCACCTACAACTCGTAGTGCTACCGCTTGCTCACCTATAGCAGTAAAATTTTGACCAAAGGTGGCTGCATGCATAGTTCAAGCAACAATTGTCTATTAATATTTTTTTTTCTCTCTTCGATTAACATAAGGGAAAGCAGAGGGATAATTAATATTTAACTTACTAAATGTGGCAGTTTTCGGCATTGAGAGTCCTTTGCTTCTGGTTCTTGTTTCCGGTGATTATGGTTTTGTTAGGGCCATCACCATACAAGAGAATGTTATGTTTGCTCTGATCAACGGTCACATACTCTTGGTAGATTCCAGTCTTAACGTAGATAATGTATCTACCTTGGTAATTTGTAGGATACGAGTTGATGTCGTCAGTGACCGTGGTATATTGGCCACTGTCATCCTTAGCCACTGTGGCATTTGGTTGCATACCTCCCTTTGAAGCTTACGATCAATGGTAGATAACCATGACGGTATCCATCACAATCAACAATGTGATGATTCACACTGGCACTAGCCACTATGTGAGATATGGCAACAGTCGAAATTAAAACTTGTAAAACAAAGCATGGTGCATTCAAGGATATAATGTAAACATTATTAATTTCAGCTAAGTATACATTCTAGTTTGATCAGCTACTATAGCTAGCTAGTATAACAAGTATATGCAAACCTCGTAATCCTCATAGTATACATTATAACAAGTTGAGACTCCCAAACCTCCTATAATTCTCATAGTATACATTTTATCATAAAAGTGAAATGATGATCAACTTATACACGCATGCGCGCACGCACGCATGCACATGCATGCGCGCACGCACGCATGCACATGCATGGTGACCCATAAAAAAATTCAAACTTTGCTATGTACGGTCCTCCCAAAAAATTTAGAACCGTATACATTATAAGAAACACAAGGATGTAATTATTATTCATTTCTATGATAAAACTCCCATACTCTTAAAAAGAACTATATCAACTTTAGTCAAAACAAAAAAATAAAACTATATCAAATTATTAGAACTATAGGATACAAACAACAAGAGATTTCCTCACAAAGAACAGACAGGGATGGTCTCTTCATTCTCTTCTCAACTATCTTCTGCATTTTCAAACAAGTCCAAGATTCAGGTAATACTTTTTCAGTTTACACTTAATTAATACTCCCTTCGTCTCAAATTATAAGGGAAAAACTCCATTTTTTTGTCCTAAATTATAAGGGAAAAACCATATTCAAGAAATTTTTTTCCTTATTTTCATAAAATTAAATGCAAATTTCATTTAATTTCTCTCTCTCCCATTTTTTTAATAAACAACAATCAATAAAAATTGTTTTTACATCTTCTCATGCACCTTATTCCAAGGAAAACCCATAAAAACATATTTCAAATTTACATGTTTTATTTTTTCTTAATAAGTGTGTTTTTTGTTTTTCCGTTATAATATGGGACGGAGAGTGTACATTTTCAAAAATCATTTTCTTAATTAGTGTCATGCGCTTATATTAATTTATTTAATTTAGTTTTTAAAAATATTTCTCTTCAATGGTAAAATAAACATTTTTTTTAACTTAAATAATTTGTACAGTTTAAGGTAATCATTTTTAGGGTGAATTTTCATTCTATTTTTTTTTCCTCTTGTTAATTTAGTTTTCATATTACTTTTATTTTATACTTGATTTGAACCTAAAATAGAAATCATGTGATATTACTGTATTAGAAATTTATGGTATTTTGTAGCGTGTTGCTCTAAATACCAAAATGAAAAACAACAATACAATTGTGAATTAATAATGGACACTACAATTTTTTTTTTAAATAAATTAATTTTTTTGAATGGACACAACACAATACTATTGTGAATGGACACTACAATTTTTTTTAATGAAATAAATTAAATTTTTGCACACTAAAAAAAATATTATTACTATTAATGTGTAAGCCCAAAATGGACTATAGCATGTTTTTATTATTTAAAGAAGGGGCATTGTTTAAGGAAACAAATATAGTAATATGGTATTGGAGCTTGTGCACTCAACTTCTCAAAAATCTAAAAGGTGTTATTTTCAATTTTCAATTTTCTTTTTTTGGGTTCCTTAACTAGTGCCCCGGGGCACCGGTTAGCATGACCATTTAATTAATACAATTTGTTTGGTTAATAAAATATAATAATTAAATAAATAAGATATTTGAGATTACTAATTTTTTCACTATTTATCATTTTATAAATTGATTAATATTTTTAGAATTTTTTGGGTTTGGGGTTTTGAGTTAGGGTTAGAAGGGTTATGGTTAAAATAAAACAAAAAATAAACGAAAGAAAAAAGGGAATGGAGTAGAATACCGCCACATAGTGTGGCTAAAAGTAAAAAGAACGTAATTCAATATAGTACCGCTATAAGGGGTGGCAGAAGTAAAAAATGTGACACTTTGGTATTTAAACAACCACTAAACTTGTGGCGGAAGTAAAAGCATTAAGAAAAAAATGTCCATTTTTGTGCCATCATTTTCAAAATGGGTCCCACTAAATAAGAAATGAAGGCTTCCACAATTTATAGCTCAACTGGTAGAAATACCGAAATTGCTAGTGTCAGATGTCATGATCGAGACTCGAACCTCGATTACTCCACTTTGTTTATGTGAGTTTTCAATGGCTTTTTCATTTTGTATATAACAAAAAAAATAAGAGAGCTTTTTGAGGGAATGTTGTTAACATTTCTTGTTCTGGTATCATCATTAGGATTTAATTATTTTTTTTGAAAAAAAAAAATTGGTTTGCAATAAGGTTCTTTAGTCCTTTTTGCAGTTATGCACTATTCACATATATTGAGTAAGTCAATTGACCGTTATGCGTTATATTCACACATATTGTTTACTAATAAGTAAAATTAGTATTTGCATATAAGATGTTTGGTTCGTCTCGCTGAATATTTTTAAAATATTAATTTTTTTTGTAATATTTACTATTATACCATTAAATATTTTAAACTTCAAAGTTATGCATTTACATATATACGTAAAACAGTCAACTCATTAACCCATTGTGGAACGAAGGGAATAAGTAATAGCGGGTATCAAAATCGGAAATGATTGTGAAATAGCATAATCAAAAAGTAATAGAAGGGCTAAAATTATAGGTGGCATTTACGCGGATTTGAATCCTCTCCAATTTTTCCTCATGTTTTCTCTCATTTTTCTTAATCTAAGGGTTGGAAAATTATATTACAAAGAATAAAAAAAAAGAGAAAATCAACCCTTGAATAAAACATGAGAAAAATTGGAGAGGATTCAATCCCCAGTTACGCTACGGTGGTAGTACACAACTTAAATTTTGTGTACCAATAATACATAAATGGTTGATTAGTGGCAGTTGGCAAGGGTGAAACGCTTGATTGTGTTGTATGTTGGGTTTTCAGGGCTCGATTAGGGTGGGGGAGTGAGATAGATCTCTCACGGTGGAAAATCAATTTTTTTGCAAGTGCATTGTACTCTTACATAGCAGTTTTTCTTTTGCAGTATTCATAAATATTTGAAAGGCCATCGAACAACCAAACCAGGTTTGGTTGAGCTTTTTTTTGCTACTTTTCTTCTTCGTCCATTTCATTGTAATCTTGTTAAGAAGTGTTAGAATATATTAAGATATGTATAAATTTTATATTATATTTGTTGAGAAAATATATTTAAGTTTGTTTATTTTATTCCCTATGATTAAGGAATTTAGTTTAGACTTAAAATTATTCACTTGGTTATAAATACCAAGGTGGTAGTACTGTTTTATTATGTAAATTATGTAAATAATGTAAACTTGTTATTTTAGGTATTATCAATACTATTTCTTTTTCTTATTTTTCCCCTTATTCTTTTACCTAAATCACTCAAATTCAACCAGAAGAAATTTCGGAAAAATACTTCATAAATTTCATATTTAACAAATCTTAGAAATGGCACTGTCTCTATAAAAAAATTAACAAATGGAGTTTTTTTATTTTTTGACTCATTGGAGTTTTTATTTTATCTTCTCTTTAGAATTAATTAACTATTAACTAATTAATTTATCATCTACTCTACTCACTCACCTGTCCTATTTAAATATACATACCTAGATCCTCTATCCTGTCCCATCATCACACCGCTCTCTTCATTCATTCCCTCTCTGTCGGTTCTTCAATCATTCTCTCCGGATCTTCAACCGGGTCGGATTTCGGATTCGGACTTTCATCCTCTAATTCTTCGGAACTTCTTCCACCAATGGCTATGTTCAGAGGACTCACTTCCCGAATTTCCCGTTCACTATATACTAACCTCAGCTACAGGTTTTTTTTTATCACATACTAATTTTTTTTTTTTTTTTTTATATCTATATCTATTTTTCTATTTCTCATTTTTTGTATTGCTGTATTAATCGAACATGTTTTATCCTATCTTTGGTATCACAACTAATATGTCAGAATTACGGTGACTCGTCTTTGTCAAAAGCTACACCATGCAGCTTCTTTAGGATACTGTAATTCGGGTGTTACTTACCGTGATAACAAACATATATTTCGATGGCTTATCTTTTATTAGATTTTGCTTCATTGGTTATATAAACGAAAACATAATGTTTCATTTATCAAATATCCAATGGAAAAAACATTTTAGTAATATGCTGGATTTGAGAGAATTTTTCCGCATTTGGGATATCGGAGGGCATTTGATCAAAATCAGACGATTCAGATTCAAACTTGGTATTTAAACTACAAAATAAAAAGTAATATTTGTTTTTGTTTTTAACGGTCCAATTATTCAATGTCCCAAAAGGGTAAATGTGTGATCACATTGACCGCCTTAAATCCAATCTTGAGAGAATTTACCGCACAAATGTATTGTGCGGTACCATTTGGAGTAGTCAATGTTTTATCAAACCTACAAGGTGATTATTAGTATTTGTTTTCCTTTATTGGAATTTTGTTGATATAATTTATTTGAGTTTATTAATATAATTTATTTGAGTTTAAAATAATTAACTTTTTTGGTAAATTTGTTTTTTACAAATTGTTTTTCAAATTGCCATTTTTGGGGTAGACATGTCCTGTAATATTCACATAATGTGGTTGTTTGAAAACAGAAGATTGTCTTTGTCATGAACTGGGCCTATTTGCTTTCAATTGTGTTTGTTTTATAATGTGGAAACAAGTACAATTATTTGGTTTCATCCTTAAAACTTTACATTTTGGGTAATTTTTCTTAGTTTCTTAATTTATTGTCTATGATCATTACTAGGATTATGCACTCTTCAATATATATTTTTTTGGGTGAAATTCATTTTTGTGCCGTCATTTTCAAAATGGGTCTCACTAAATAGAAATTGGCCACTTTGATTTATGATGTCCACATAAATATTACCAAAGAGCTTTTTGGAAAGTCTGTTATTGACATTTCTTGTTATTGTATGATTCAGAATTAACTTGCATTTTGCAAATCATACAATATAACTAGAAATGATTGAGGCGGTATAATAAAAAAGTAGTAGGATGGATAAAAATCGTAAGTAGCATTTACGGTACACAACGTAAGTTTTATGTACTGGTACAGACATGGTTGATTACCGCTGCTAGATGAATACTCTTTTGGAACCACCTCCACAACCATAGGCCGGCCTCGAGGTGGAACACCTGACTGTGTTTCTGGTTAGGTTGTAGGCTGGTTGAAGCATAATGGTCAGAGTGAATCTCATTAACACGGGGGAGATGTTATCTGAAATAAGTGAAGAGTGTTGGAGCATGGTATTGCAGTGATGATGCAGGCCACATATAGTAGACAGGTAGGCCAATACTTTCGGAGTGGTTGTGATGGTGGTGCCGAAGTAACACTGTGATTGTGGTAATCAACCATGTATATACCGGTAACAAAACTTAAGTTGTGTACTGTAAACGCCATCAAAATCGTACCTGTGAGGTGGGGGGTTGGGGTTGGCACACTTGTCTTCACAATGCAGCAGAAAGATACAAAATCTGTAGCTATTGTAATCCAATTTTTTGTTGGTTTAATCATATTAATATCTTTTTATATGATCCAGGACCCCATGCCGGAAGTCTCCACTTGCAACTGCACTACCCAGTTTTAGCCGCCCAATGAACACCTCTGCGGTGAACGAAAGGTGGGTTTGTATAATGAATTTTTTGTTCCTTGGTCATTTATTCTCCTTTTAAGTTGTATATTTTTTATATGTATAGCTCTAAGTTTTTGCACATTATGTTTGTGCACTGTGTGTGGATTATGAAGCACCGACACTTGTAATTACACTGAATTATGTCATTTTCTCAATTTATTATATCGGTGTCGATGTCTCAGTGTCTGTGTTGTGTCTGGTGTTCGTGTTTGTGTCCATGCTTCATTGTCCGTGTCCAGAATCTCAACTGTTGGTCAAATTAGTAATTTTTACTGTAGTTTTTATGGACATTTTTGTCCCCATTAGGGCCGATTTTGACCAACAGTAGAGATTTTGCAGGATCAAATTGACACTTATCATTACTTATGAGTATTTACTCTAATAAAAATCCACAAGTCTTATACTTTTGGTAAATACTAAGCTTTGTGTAATGGAAACTTGTTCATGTGGCATTTAAGTTTGTGTAGTGTTTGAACCTACAGGACCTCAATGGAGGAGTTGAGGAGTCTGAGAATAGTAACTGCTGTCAAGACTCCATACCTATCCGATGGCCGATTTGATCTCGATACATATGATAACTTGGTGAACATGCAGATTGCAAAAGGTGTCGAAGGTATCCTTGTTGCTGGCACAACTGGTGAAGGCTATTTAATGACATGGGACGAACAAATAATGCTTATAGCGCACACAGTCAACTCTTTCGGCGACAAAGTTAAGGTTATTGGCAACGCCGGAAGCAACTGCACATCAGAAGCAATAACTGCCACTGAGCAAGGTTTTGCTGTTGGAATGGATGCTGCAATGCACATAAACCCTTACTACGGAAAAACATCATCCGACGGTTTGATTGCTCACTACAATAGTGTGCTTTCAATCGGCCCGGTGATCATATACAACGTACCGACAAGAACCTCTCATGATATTCCACCTAGTGTCGTTGAAACCTTGTCTGAAAATCCTAACTTGGTCGGCATTAAAGAGTGTATAGGAAACGAAAGGGTGAAAATGTATACGAGTAAGGGACTTCATGTTTGGACCGGGAACGACGAAGAAAGCCATGATGCTCGATGGGAATGCGGTGCTACCGGACTTCATTCTGTAGCCGGAAACTTGGTTCCTGGTTTGATGAGGAAACTCATGTTTGAAGGTAAGAATCCTACATTGAATGCAAAGTTAAAGCCTTTGTTTGATTGGCTTTTTCACGTGCCGGTACCGGTTGCCGTGAACACTGCTCTTGCTCAACTTGGGGTTATTAGGCCAATTTTCAGGCTACCACATGTTCCTATTCCTGTGGAGAAGAGGAAAGAGTTTGTGAATTTGGTGAAGGAAATTGGTAGAGAGAATTTTGTTGGTGAAAAAGATGTTCAAGTTCTTGATGATGATGAATTTATTGTTGTTGCTCGATATTAATTGGGATTGCATTTGAAAAAACAGATGATATTCCAGTGTCACATTAAGTTGACAAATAAAATAAGATTTGGTTTGTTTTTTGTGACAATTTGCAAAAGAAACTGCATCAAATTTGTTGTGATATTTATGTGGCTAAGCATAAGGAGCTGAATATTGAACCCAACACATCTAGCATACTATCTAAATCTCTCTCCACTAAGATAAATAATATATTGGCATTTTTTAAGATTTTTTTTTCAAAATATCCCTGAAATAAAAAAGTATTACTACAATAACAATGTTCTATTTTTCAAAAAAATCGATAAAGTACTACTTTTTGAAAGAATTTTGGCACGTCAGTAGGAAATAGGAAAGAACACTTTCATTTCTACCATTTAGGCTACATTGACAATGTCTCCATGAGTCTACATTCAAGTGGACATCATAGATGACTCCCCCGAAATTACCATAAAATAATATCGGTACAAATTGGTATAAAGTTGTAAGTAGTCTAATAAATAAAAATTTCACCCATAAGATAGATAAGTGGAATGATCGATGTTCGAATCCTGACCACCATATATATATAATATAATGTCCTAATAAGTGAGTTAAATTCACAAAACTGTTGTAATACTTTTTATTTCTATTTCAAGGATATTTGAGGAAGAAAAAAATCCAATTACACTAGTTTATATTTAAATTTTCAATTAAAAGACGTGCCAAACTTTGGAACCATTTGTTTTATATGTCTGCGCAGAAAAACAACACATATATACTACACATACTTCTTCTAGGTATTAATTAGGAAAATGGCTTGGAAAAAAAAATCGGAGAATGAAAATATTGTGATCATTTGCATTGATTTTAAAATAGAGTTTAAAAGCTATCGTATGAGTTTAACTCGGTTGACAGGTTATTATACGTAAAAAAAGGACATTATGTGTAAAAAAAATATATGCAATGTATGAATTAATTTTAAACTGGATATAATTTTTTTAGGAAGAGTATTTTGAACGTTAACATCCAACTTTTCAGTTTTGAATGCGGTAGTATCGAATCATTATCACTTTTTCTTTTTTGTGGATGCTCTCATAAGATGTGATGTGGTACATATATGTTTCTTGAAAATTAACAATAGTTTCAAAGCAATTTGGTTGGCGATAATTTAAATATTAAAAAAACTAAAAATTATTGTGTTTTTAATATTAAAAAAGAAAGTTTTTGAATTAGATACATGATTCATAATATTAAACTTCAGGTGTAGTATGTATCACATATTAAAATTACAATTAAAATCATTGAATTTTACTTTTAACCACCACTAAACCTGAAGTTTAATATATATGTGATACATACTACACTTGAAGTTTAATATTATGAATCACGGATCTAATTCAAAAATTTCACTGTCAACTGAGGTAGTAGAAAAACATTTAATCATAACATAAATACTCCCTCCGTCCCTAATTATAAGCAACATTTCAAAGATAAAAGTTTGTCTCTAAATATAAGTCTCTATTCAAATTCCTAGACACATTTATTAATATTTTTCCAAACATAACATTACTTTATACTTGAATCCGAAAAATCAACTACAAATACATCTTTTCACCAAGGGCAATTTAGTAATTATAACACCCAAAAAATACATATTAATTACACTGTCAACTTTTCTTAATATGCGTAAAAAATACAAAGAGGAACTTATAATAAGGGACGGGTACAGTAATATGTAGGAGGCAATATTCATTTTGGTCTTTGTTGTTAGTTGGTGCTGGTGGCTATATATCATTCTATTTCTATCTTTGTACTGTTTGTCTACTATAATTATTCCTTTGACCCTTCATTCAAACCAAAGTTGTTTTCCTAAACTTCAATCGTGTCTTTGATTCAGTGACTATGTTGAGAGGTTCCAATTTACCGTTTTCCACCTCTATCACCAGCAATTTCAATAACAGGTTAACATTTTTTCATAGTAATCAAATTTTAATAATAATCTCTTTGTTTATTTTATCTTCTGTTCACTTTATTTCCTTAATTTTCTTTGTTGTAGCTTATTATTAATATAATGTTTATGTTTTTTTTGACTAATATAATGTTTATGTTTGTTCTTCCTTTGTTACTCCCTTTACAAACCAAAAAAATATAAAAAATTAAGCATATTGGTATGTAAATTTTTTTGACATGTTTAAAGAAAAAGATTAATATAATTTTAAATATTTCATCATTTTGTTACAAATTTTTTTAGATGGTATAATTTCAAAAAATCTCTAAAATAGTAAGCTATTTTTTGGGGTACATAAATAAGAAGCTATTTTAAATAGCTACGTTGAGAGATATTTTTTTAAAAAAACTTTTTTATTAAGTTAAAATCTTTAACATGAAATTTAAGTTACAGAAGGTCAAAATCACTCTTTTAATTTATAAAAATATGAATTTGAAATACCTTTTACTATTTTTAATTAAGTTATCATAAAAATCAATTTTAAAAATACAAAGAAAAAATCACTTTTTTTAAAGATAAAACGATCAGGCCCTATAGTAATAGTAATCACTTTTAGAGATTAGTTTCTAATATATCTTTAGAAATATCTACTTGATGTGATCTGATTGAATGCGTGTATAAAAAAATATTACATTGTCGGTATATACAAAATTAAATCTTTAAATGAAAATAGATATTTCTTTAACCAGGAACACATACTGTAAGCTTCAACAAGCATATGCGAGATTTGATGTTCGCCTCCGGTTGAGCAGCTTAGCGGCCGTAAAAGATAGGTTGATTTTAATGATATATGTTTTTGTTAACAAATCTGAACTTGTCAACCAAACTTAAATAATAATGTCTTCAAACATCATAATATATATTTCATGATAAAGAAAGTGAAGCTTCTGTGGTAATGGATATAAGTTTTGTATACGGTGTGTGTTTACAGGACATCGGTTGAGGAAGTACGGAGTCTGAGATTCATCACGGCTGTTAAGACTCCGTACTTACCTAGTGGCAAATTTGATCTTGAAGTATATGATAACTTGGTGAATACACAAATTGCAAATGGTGTTGAAGGTATTCTTGTTGCTGGTTCAACTGGTGAAGGCCAATTAATGACATGGGATGAACAAATAATGCTCATTGCTCACACAGTAAACTCTTTCGGCGACAAAGTTAAAGTTATTGGTAATGCAGGAAGCAACTGCACAAAAGAAGCTATTAACGCAACCGAGCGAGGTTTCGCCGTTGGAATGGATGCTGCACTTCATATAAACCCTTACTATGGAAAAACCTCAATGCAAGGTTTAGTTGCTCATTACAATAGTTTGCTTCCTATTGGACCTATCATTATATACAATGTACCTTCGAGATCGAATCAAGATATTCCTCCTAGTGTGGTTGAAATCTTGGCTCAAAACCCTAATTTTGTTGGTATCAAGGAGTGTGTGGGAAATGAGAGGGTAAAATTGTATACTGATAAAGGAATTGTTGTGTGGAGTGTTGATGGACTAAGCCATGAAGCTAAATGGGATTGTGGTGCTGTTGGAGTTCAATCTGTTGCAAGCAATTTGGTTCCTGGTTTAATGAGGGAACTTATGATTAAGGGTAAGAATCCAACACTTAATTCAAAGCTTATCCCTTTGTTTAAATGGCTTACTATAGAGCCAAGTCCAATTCCTTTGAGCACTGCTCTTGCTCAACTTGGTGTTATTAAGCCTGTTTTCAGGCTACCATATGTACCTCTGTCTAAGGAACAAAGAGTAGGGTTTGTGAATTTGGTGAAAGAAATGGGTAGAGAACATTTTATTGGAGAAAATGATGTTCAAGTTCTTGAGGATGATGATTTTATCATAGTCGATCGATATTAATTTAGTAATATCGTTCTTTACGTCTTATTTTAATTTACAATGCGTGGTGTTTTATACTGTGGAATAATATCACGAATACACTTTCAGTTTGAAGTGTCGGTGCTACATGACGTTTTTATATGTTTCAAATGGTTGCTGAAGTTAAAAAAACCAGCAAGTTTCACTCAGTTCTGTAATAAATCTGCTTATACATTTTCTGTGAAAATATTGTTTTAAATATTTGGCAAAAGTAAATTATAGACATTGATACAAATGTAGAATGCTGAACTTTGCTTGAAAGATTATATAGAAGAGAAGCTTTTTTTATATCCTTGGTAGAATTTTTAAAGATTATGCTACTCCAAGCATGAGAGTTTTCCTCTATAATTACATATATATTAATCAATATTTTTCACTTGCACACATACAAAACAGAGCCTAAGGTAGTTTTTAACCCCTTGATAGAGTTGAACAAGAGATTAATCTCTGACTCTGTTTTTCTTATTCAACTTGGTAACCACACAAAAAATGAGCAAACAATATGTAATTACAAGTATATTAAGTTGAAAGTGTTATAAGCAGCATAATATTACAAGTATATTTAACCGTTCGAAATGATTTTTGCATAAACATTTTGAAGAGTTGTTTCTCTTCACTAAGTGGTATGAATTTCCCTATAATATAAAGGGAAAACGAAGAAAGAAAACGTTTAAAACGGTTCATAATCATGATGATGAACCTGAAATATTCGCAATTACGTCAACTGTTTTTCCCTTGACGGATACGACTTTTCCCATATTGCATTGTGTTTAAAAGGAGACTTCTCATGCCTTCCATAGCAGGTATGGCTAAAGACAACTATTTTCTATTGTCATCAAGTTTAAACTGCATTTGGATTTGGTGATACCAAGTCTCATATATGGAAAACCATCTTAAAAATGTGATTGACAACAAGAGAACCGAGACAAAAGGAGTATTCCTGCTGGCAAACTACAGTAACTTGTGCCATCACACAAAAATTTGCCTCAAATATGTTCCATGTACATTTTACTATTCTACTAAAATGAATCTTTAAATCAGAAGACAATAATATGACCAAGTACTCGATTCAGAATGTAAGAATTCTTTGACCTCTACTTAGAAGTTAGATCTATTGTTTTGGGAAATA
This sequence comes from Trifolium subterraneum, assembly GCA_951799995.1. Classification (NCBI taxonomy): domain Eukaryota; kingdom Viridiplantae; phylum Streptophyta; class Magnoliopsida; order Fabales; family Fabaceae; genus Trifolium; species Trifolium subterraneum. Next base: position 53,270,598 of record OX637462.1, read on the forward strand.
GAAACTTCAATTTTACATGAACTATAGAGACCAGTCTAACCAGCAAGTGGGTTAGAATGCATCGTTACACGGTTGAGCCTTATCTCTGCAAGTGGTCGATCACCTGCCCCTGTTGGAGTCTGCACAACAACAAAAATTCTCAGATGTTTAGTGTATGTGTGTGAGTGCATGTTGCGTGTGAATTATAGATGAGGCGTTTAAGTGTATATTGGTAACAAAATGCAAAAATACGACATTGTAAATCAATGTAGACCTTCACTGGATTGCCAAGGCTATGTATAGATGGATGGAAATGAATGAAATGTGGCGAAATAGAATGTAATCACAATAGGATCCTTGTTTTTATTGTTGAAAATCACATGAAAAAGAATGAAACATCACGGAATCCATCTAATCCTTGTGATATCATTCCCCTCTTCATTAAGAAAATATGCAAACATAGCCTGAGGTTTACCTTGATCCTCAACTCAATCATTAAAAAAATAAAAATTAACATTAGGAGATGATGAAGATACCTTTTCCATGAGATCAAGAACTTCAAATCCATGAATTACTCTTCCAAACACAGTATATAGTCCATTCAAATGTGGCTGTTTTGCATAACTGATGAAGAACTGACTTCCATTAGTATTTGGACCACTGTTAGCCATTGACAACATTCCCCTTGCATTGTGCTGCAACACGCAAAAACGCAACCAATTAACTACCACAGTAATCAGATGAAAAAAAAATGTATATAGTTGCTCCATAAAGCATCTCAAAAGAAATTTTCCATTATGCTTTTGCCGGTCCACTAGGTTATGATAAAATTGATATTTTCTTGAAAAATGATAAAATCTCATAAGTTTACGAAGTTAAAAGGTGTAAGAAATAACACTGCATTATATATTGCTAATACGAGAATTCTTCGAGTACTTTTTAATTTCAGTTGTAGAAAAACAATCAAATTGTTTCCAAAAATCAATCAAATAGCTTGGGGTCATTTAAAAAGCCATTTTGAATGCAATCATCTTGATATCAGTATATCTTAATGAATGCTAATGAAAGTGACATTTATCCAATAGAAACTGTGTATGAACCCAGATTTCAAAGTTCTGATATTGGCAAAGAGACGGCCAAAGGTAGCATTTGACTGATGAACAAAAGCGAATAGAATACAGTGTTATTAATTTCTGATATCGAAAAATAGTGGTTTGTTTAAATTCTGTTATGCAACATTACTCCTATAGAGCTACTAAAGCTGCTATTTGACAACATTTTGTACTAACGTATCACAGAACAATAGCGACTTGTTCAAATTCCACTGGACTATAGTGCTATGTCGCATCTATATCCACTATTCTGAAACACTTTATGTTCTGTTTTCCTCTATATTCTATCCATCTTTGTTAGTAGAACCAAATATACTATGTTAAGCATATGTCCTATTTCGTTTGATTCTAAAATACATCAAACATGCCTAACATAACATGCTATACAATATGTTTTCCCCTCATCTTACATACTTAACAAATACGATAAAAAGCAGGCATAACCCTGAAAACATGGCTTCATAGTAATTAGCACGGAAGATGAACTCACCTTCAATGATTCTCTTATCTCGTCGTTGAACTTCTTTCCCCATATACTAGTCCCTCCCTTGCCAGTACCAGTTGGGTCTCCACCTTGAATCATAAAGCCTTTAATATTGCGGTGAAATATAGTCCCATCATAGTAACCACTCGCACACAGCGCTAAAAAATTCTGTATTAAAAAACATTTAGACATGAAAGTTGAATTGTTAGTTACAGCACTCTTCAATATAGAACAATCAATGAACACGGGAAGAAAAGGGAAAGAGTGACATGCTTTAACTCGGTATAATTACATAAGAGATGCAGTTGCTTCGTTCACAATCATTATTTTAGTTTAACCAAGCATTGTTATCAAATCATTATTCTATGCAGTAGCTTCGTGAATCAGAAGACCTATTTTCTGAATCGTGAATCAAATCTTATTAGGAATCGTAATATACATTTCCAATAAAAAAATGACATTTTTTAAAGTAAAAACAATGACGTAACAAAATTATAAGTTGGTGATGATATATGAACCTCAAAATAATTCAAAACTTAAGTCATAAAGTCAAATGACAAAAGTAGTCGGCTATACAAAGTTGACAAAAATTTGGCTGGCTACACTAAGTTTATGTAGTGATTCAATCAAATGAATTATGATTGATCATAGTGAATCGATATTCAGCATGAGATTCACATCCAAAACAGATACACGCTAAAGATTCACTACTGATAACCATGTAACCAAGTACTCCATTCTATACATAAAAGCAACTAAGCATAAACGAGTAATTAGATTAACTTATTTCAGGTTCAATCCACAACACTTAATAAATTGAAAGAAGAAAAAAAGTAAAAGAAAACATTATCATTTCCAAGTTAATCAAAAGAGTTTAATGACTATGCATCCAAAGTGTCATCCAATTTAATCTCACCATGACACCAATCTGTTATATTTTGTATCTAAAATATCTATACAAATGTCTATATGATGAGATATAGACCTTGTTTGGATAAACAACTTAATTTGCAGCTTAAAGCATAAGCGCTTATTAACTTAATCTCAGAGGGGTTTGAATTGAAGAAGTAAGTACCTCAGAGGTTTTAGGGACCTCGTCGCAGAAGATTTCGCATTTGATGTCACCTAGGTTTGTGTGAAGAGTAACAGACTGAAAACAAAATTGAAAGATAAAAGTGAGTGATTAAGATAAAAAGAGAACAGAAGAGAATCATCGAGAAGAGTTGCTACGTACATACCATTGGAGGATTTGATTGTGAGAATCAAATGAAGGATTCTTCTGGAGAAGAAGGAGGTTATGATGCTTGCTTGACGTTGCCACTGCACTGCCACTCTATCTATTTGGAGTAGAAGTAAATCTATTGGTTTGGGTCTTTTATTTCTCTTTTCTCTTTTTCTCTTCTACCAAACACACCCTTAATCAAATTCTAAATTATTATGATTTTCTTTGGTTGAGAATTATAAATCCGTTTGCAATTGACTTATTTTTTAATTTACAAAAAAAAATTATACATAAATAAGTTATAATTTTGTCAAGGTAATTTATAAAAAAATAGTTTATGAAGTTACAAGTTTTGTTAGTGAGAATATGTCAAAAAAAAAATTATAAACTAGTATAAAAATTTATTTATTTGGATAAACTATTTTTCATAATCTCAAAATTACACTGATGGTTAAGACTTTCACCTTCTTTTCAAATCAAAGAAAGAAGAGCCCGGACCATACTCACATCCGTCGGTTTTTAGTATTAATTTATCTTTTTATTTTAAGTGTACTTAACTTGAATCATGTCTATGAATAAAACAATCTTTCGAGTCTTTCTTAATTTGCTTCCCATCCATCTTTGTCGACCCAACCTGCTGATAAATGTTAGACCAACCAATCTTAGGGCTAGGGACGGAACCAGAAAAAATGACTCTCGGGGGCGAAAAATACAAACTTTTTCACTTTGTTTTAAAATAATGTTTTAAAGTATTATTATATCCTATTTTGACCAATAGTTAATAAAGTTAGTTTAGTATTAGTAAAAAATAAAAGAAGTTAGTTTAGTAAAGATGTTATATCGTTATCTCGTGAATTTAACTTAATTGATAGGAACATCGTATTATATATAAAATAGTCTGTGTCTAAACACCGGACACCCCACTTAATAACATTATGCATATCTTAATCAAAAAATTTAAACCATGAAGTCGGCGCAAATATTTTTTGGCTAATCTTTCTTTTTGTCTTTTTTTTTTCTTCTTATTGTATTCTTTAGCTTTCTTACCAAAAAAAATCAAAAATTTTAAACACACCCAATTTAAAATAGGTGGAGTAATTATTATTATTATTATTATTATTATTATTATTATTATTATTATTATTATTATTATTGTCAAGCATAACCGTGGCAGATGAAAAAACACCACAATATCATGTTATTTGGTGTCACAATTCTTTTATTTTTGTGATATATGTTCTCTTAAAATGTGATTTGAATTAAAAAAATTGATTTCTATGTCCTAATTATTTTTTATTCAACTTAATCATGGTCTATATAAAAGTAAGTGACGTGACTAAACAAAATTGTTATGGTTTTGTGTGTAACAAAACTGAGCAAGTTTTGAAAAAGGGGCGAACACATTAATATATTGGGGGGCAGTGTTTTAAAAACCGGACCGGACCTCGAACCGGTGAGGGTACTGGGTCACTGGTTCATTGGTCGAACCACCGGGTCACTGGTCGAACCGCATGCATAGACCGGATCAAACCGGATAAACCGGTGGAATGAACCGGCTCTATAATAATGCTATATAGTTATTAAACCGGTCGAATCGGATAAATCGTCTTTAAAAAAATCATAAAAAATTTAAAAATTTGGAAATGTCATAAACTCATAATAACACATTAAAATAGTACAAAATACAAATCCAAATAAGTTTTAAACATCAAACACAAATAAGTTTTAAACAAAATGTAATTCCAACATAAAACATAGTGTCTAATAAATTTAGTTCCAAGGAGGCAAAGTTGTATCAATGTTGGGCTCTCCTAGATCAAAAGCATCCACATCAAAAGCATCCGGATCATCAACAATATTATTACTTTGTTCTACATTTTCTCCAAGTTGTGCATCATCCTCAACCTCATCCAAATTTAATTGATCTACAATAACATCAATTTGGAGACTTTAGCAATTGACATAGTAATGAATTAAAATAGCAAAATTGCAATCACAATAACTAACAACGTACCAATATCATTTGAAAGATGTTGAATTGTCATATTAGCAAGATCATTGCGTAGTGCTTCCACCTCCTCAATAGTTAAAAATGGTGGTGAATCCTCCAACACCCAATCAGAATGGTCATCAAGTGTTTCAAAATTGATAGGGTCATAATTCTGTTTCTTCTTATTTCTACAAATCATTGCAAAGAAAATTCTATTATATGCTAATCTACCCTCAATTTTATTTATAATAATTATTAATTTCATTTTTTAGATTCTTATCAAAGATAAAGAACTTTCCTTTTTCTGTCTTCAACTTTGATATGCCATTTAACATAGAAATAATATCATAACAAAATTATGGAAAAAACATAAATTTAACATAGAAATAATCACAACTTTGGTTTTTAATTTCAGCCACTAATTCCATCAGAAATAATATCATAACAGAGAAATGTGAATAAATGTAGAGTAATATAAAAGAAAAACATGAATTATTAAAGATCAGAAAACAAAATTATGGAAAAACCAAAGAAACCATGAAGAAAGTAGAAATAGATTCACTCACAAATTGAAAGAAAAACAGAACAGAACAGCAAGAACAGCAAGGTAGGTGGCGGCGGCGAACAAGGGAGGACGACGGCGAGATGGCGATGAGAAGGAACAAGGGAGGACGGCGGCGAACAGCAAGGTAGGGTTCGTACTTCCTCTCTTCTCTGTTTGAGTTCTGTTCTGTCTTTTCTCTTCTATTACGTTTTTTCATTTTTTTTTTTAATAATAACAACCAAAACGACGCCGTTTTGGGTTTTGCAAAAAAAAAAAAAAAAAAAAAGGGATTGCAATTAAACCGCCGGTTCGGGTTAACCGCCGGTTCACCGGTTTTTCCGGTTCCGAGCGGTTCCTACCGGTTTAACATCTTACCCGATCCAACATACCAACCGGACCGGACCACCCTCCGGTTCACGGTTCGACCGGTCGGACCGGCCGGTCCGGTCCGGTTTTTAAAACACTGTTGGGGGGCGAATATGCTTACTAGTATATAGGGGTTCAAGTATTTTAATAAGTGGGGGGTGGCGACAGCCCCAAATCAATTGTACCTAGGTTCGTCCCTGCTTAGGGCTGACACAACTGAATTGATTGAGGAAAGATAGCTTGCTTCCAAAACCCCTTCCTTACATACTATCGCGTCGTTGGTCGGAGGAAAGGGGACTTCAATTGAACAAACTCAACCTTGAAAAAGAAAGGAGGCATGTCGAAGAACCGTTGATCGCTCAACTTGGCCAATATCAATCTTGTTTGGAATATGAAAAGTCGACAATAAATATTTCTTTTTGTGAATAAAATTTTTTATTTATAAATAAAAGATAATTTAATAATGGTCACACATTTTTCAGATAAATTTATTATTTAAACAAATTTTTTTAACACTCTTAATTTTCATTAGAGATTCCTTTTATAACGGTATGTGAGTTCGACATAAAAAAATACAAACAATGTCATTTGTTTAATTTTTAGTGTAATTCTTACTTATACATGACTCAAATAAAATTAAAAACATCAATTATTATATTAAAGTACATTAAAAAAATTTACAATATTTTGAAGAGGTCAACCCCTTAAATATATCTGTTATTTTGAGGAGATTAGTCTCTATAGTTGTGAGCTAATGATTCCTTTAGTTTAAAAAAAAAAAGAATTAAAATGTTTGAAAATATAATCAACAAAAAAAGAATTTAAAAATTTGTTATAAAATATTATTAACATATAAATGGAACTATTGTACAATATATTCTTCAAGTCAAAAATACGGCACGAGTCGACATAGGTATAAGAGGGATCCTCCTGAGGTCGTGCAAGTATGGGATTGCATGATTGAATGAAGGCTTAAAAGAATTGATTCGTACTACTTATACTACTTATATTTGCAATGCATCTTCTTTTTTGTAAAATAGGAGATCTTACTAATAACCTTATGTTTTTCTTTTCAAGATACATAAAAGGAGTTAAGTTGAAACAACTACTCGTATGTTTTCATTAACTTTTGATTTATTTTACAATGTTTTGTATATTATACGCTTTTAAAATATAATGTTTTCTTTACTAAATTGTACTTTTAAATTGTACTGTCTATTGAAAGAATTTTGAGTCAACACGAATGTGTCAAGAGAAATAAACCTAAGGCTAAGATGAAAGAAATAATACAAAGGGAAAGCAAATATAGCAAAGGTTTCAAAACGGTTTATAATCATGATTATGAATGAACCTGACATTTTAACAATTGCAAAACAACTGGAATTATGGTCACATCAACTGCAGTAACTTCTGCCATAACACAATTTTGCCTCAAATATGTTCCAAGTACTCCGACTCAATTCAGAATGTAAGAATTCTCTTTGACCTCTACTTAGAAGTTAGATCTATTGTTTTGGGAAATAGAAACTTCAATTTTACATGAATTATAGAGACCAGTCTAACCAGAATGTGGATTAGAATGCATAGTTACAGATGAACCTTATCGAGCCTTATCTCTGCAAGTGGCGATCCCCTGCCCCTGTTGGAGTCTGCACAACAAATAATGATATTTAGAGTGTATGTGAGTGCATGTTGCACGTGAATTCTACATGAGGCATTTAACTGTATATTAGTAAGTGGTGACAACAAAATGCAAAAATATAACATTGTAGATAAATGTAGACCTTCATTGTGTTGCGCCAAGGCTATGCTTAGATTTATGGAAGTGAAAGAAATGTGGTGAAAAATAGAATGTAATCACAATAGGATCCATTATTGGATTGTTGAAAATCATACTAAAAAGAATGAAACGTGATAGAATCCATTTCATCCGATACTGAACAAGCCACTCCTTCATCCTTTTCTTTGGGGCCTGGGGGTGCTGTATGAAAATAATATGGAATGTAATTCTCTTCCATTCCATTTGATTTACCTCTTCATTAAGAAAATATGCAAACATAGCCTATAAGTCTGAGGTTGTTAGAACCCGTAAAATCAAGACAATGAAACTGTATATTATTGAATGATAAAGATGAGCTCAAGAGCTCTACAATGGTGTGACAATTGTGAAGAAAAGATAAACTAGAGTGTGAATACTCCTACCAGAGCACAATGCACTTATCCAAAGAGAAATCTCTCCTAAGCAAACTCTTATCAACTTTCTGAATGCCTTACTCACTACCCTTCCCCCCCTTTCTGTAAGCCATTGACAATATTCCTCTTGCATTGTGCTGGAACACGCAGAAACGCAACCAATTAACTACCACAATAATCAGATGAAAAAAATGTATATAGTTGCTCCATAAAGCACGTCACAAGTCCACACCATAATCTAAAAATAATTGCAATAAGATACTTAACTATGACTGCCGAAAGATTACAGCAAATTGACCTTTGACCAGATAGACAACCCAGTAGGTTATGACAAAATTGATATTTTATTGAAAAATGATAAAATCTCATAAATTTAGAAAGTTAAAAGGTCTAAGAAATAACACTGAATTAGCTATCGCGAATAAAAGAATTGTGAGTACTTTTTATTTCAGTTATAGAAAAAACAACCAAATAGCTTGGAGTCATTTAAAAAGCCATTTTGAATGCAAAGGTGTTTTTCAATTGGATCATCTTGATAGCAGTATATCTTAATGCAATGCTAACAAAGTGACATTTATCCAATAGAAACTGTGTATAAACCAGATTTCAAAGTTCTGATATTAGGCATTGTGATTAAAAAGTATAACAGACTGCCAAAGGTCGCATTTGACTGATGGATAAAGAAGAAAAGAATACAGTGTTGTCAATTGCTGATAGCGAAAAATAGTGGTTTGTTAACATTCCGTTATGCAACAGTCCTCCTAGAGTTGCTAAAGCCTCTATTTGACAACATTTTGTACTAAATAAATAATGTATACAGAACAATTTCGACTTGTTCAAATTCCACTATTTAATACTAACACTTTATGCTCTGTTTTCCTCTATTCTATCCATCCTTTTTAGTAGAACCAAATATACTATGTTAAACCTAAATCCCATTTCGTTTGTTTTTAAAATACATCAAACATGCCATACAGTATATGGATAAACAGCTTAACTTGCAGCTTATAGCATAAGCATTTATCATCATAAGCACTTATATATGGATAAGCTATTTCTATAACAACATATGCAAACTTCATAAGCACTTATCCTTGTGATATCATTCCACTCTTCATTAAGAAAATATGCAAACATAGCCTACAAGTCTGAGGTTCACCTTGAGCTTCAACTCAATCATTAAAAAAATAAAAATTAACATCAGGAGATGATGAATATACCTTTCCCATGAGATCAAGAACTTCAAATCCATGAATTACTCTTCCAAACAGTATATAGTCCATTCAAATGTGGCTGTTTTGGACCACTGTTAGCCATTGGCAATATTCCCCTTGAATTATGCTGGAATATGCAAAAAAGCAACCAAATGAACCAATTAACTACAAAAATAATCAGATGAAGAAAAATGTATATAGTTGCTCGATAAAGCAAGTCACAAGAAATGTCCCATTATGTTTATGCCGGTCCACACCATAAATAAAAAATAATCACAATAAGATACTTAAATATAACTACTATAAGATTAACTAAAAATAATCATAAATAGATAATTAAATAGTATATCTCAAGTATCACAGTAAGATACTTAAATATTTCAATTACAGCAAAATTGACCTTTGAGCGGATAGATAGTTAAGCGTCAGAACATGGAATGACATTTTTCAAATGCTAAGGAGTAAAGACAACCCACTGCGTAATGACAAAATTGATACTTTCTTACAAAAATGATAAAATCACATAAGTTAACAAACAAAAGACATTTAAAATTCCGAACGAATCATCCATGAATACAAACAAAAAACACAAATACATTTAAAATTTACTAGATTATTGAATGATTCAAAGTAAAAACACAAACAAAAGACTTGAAAGGAATTATTGAAAGCAGATAGAAAGACCAGATTCATCAATTCAGCAATAATGAAGACATGAAATCAAAAAGACTGAATGAGGGAATACCTGAATCAAAACAAGCTATTCACAAATGTCTGTGCTGATGAATTTTTTTTTGCAAATCCTATTAACTTTTGAGATCGAGCGAGAAAAAGACCGGGAAGAGAGGGGGGAAAGAAGTTGGGGTTTACAACTCTGAACTATATTGCAAAACTGTAATTTTGGTAGTTGAATGAAATGAGGGTACACAACCAAAACCCCCTCAATTTGGGGAAACTCCAAAATTCAAAAGATAAGGGCTTTGAAGGAATTCTTTCATCAAAGTCCCCATCTCCTTCCCTTTCTCACTAAAATTCCCCATTTAACATACAAATTGGAACACAATTCAACACATGATTTTCTTTTTGAATGAACATAATTACATTAGCTACCCGTGGCTCATCAGTTCAAATTCTTCATACCAATCACCTTCCTCCACTCTACTCTCTTTTGAAAATATCATTTGCAATCCAAGAAACTCTGCCATTTTACAAATAGTCTCAGACTCTGGGTGTGACTTATCCCCAGATGAGAAACCATGCAAATGCAAGGAATCAACAGTAGCAACATCCACCCAACTAAATCCCACTTCCTTCTTTACTCCTCTCCCTCTCATTCTTTTCCGCACTTCAGCAACTTTCTCCCACATCCCTTTCTCAGCATACAAGTTTGCCATCAACACATATGGACCTGAACTTTCAGGGTCCATTTGTATTAAACTCTCAAGAACCCTCTCTGCCATTTCCACATTCCCGTGTAATCTACAAGACCCAAGCAAGCTTTGCAACACTGACAGTCCAGGTCCTCCTGGAATCTGATGCATCAACTCTTCCGCCTCATCTAGCCGTCCCACACGCCCCAGCATGTCCACTATAATTGAGTAATGCTCAGGGGTTGGTTCAATTGAATGATTTTTCACCATAGAGTCAAACATTTTATGGCCTACATCAACCATTCCCTTTCTACAACATGCAGACAAAACAGAAAGGAAAGTGATGGAGTCAGGACTGCTTCCTTCTGTCTCCATTTTCTCATATACACTCATCACTGACACATAGTCTCCATGACGGGCATAGGCAGATATCATTCCTGTCCAAGAAAACTGGGTTTTTTCGGGTGTATCGTTGAATACTCTTTCAGACTCGATAATGTTTCCACGCTTGCCATACATGTCAAGCAGAGCCCCTGCAACAAATGGGTCGGTGCTTAAACCAAGTTTGATCAAGTGAGAATGGCACCGTTGCCCGTGTTTCAAAGATATATCCTCAGCTGCAGCAATGGCATTTAACACACTACCAAATGTGTATTGGTTGGGCTTTATCTCCTGTATGGAAGACAAAAATATAAGGAAAGCTTCTTTGCACAAGCCATTTTGAGCATACCCTGAAATTAATGCATTCCATGATATTGCTCCTCGATAGTTAAGCTCCTCAAAAATCTTCTTTGATTCTTGAATTGACTCAAACGCGGCATACATGGTAATTAGGCTATTAGAGACATTTTGTTCCGATGAAAAACAGCTTTTTATGCATAACCCATGAACCATTAGACCTTCTGTCACCATATTCTTTTTTGTTATAGCATGCAATAATCCTATAAAGGTGACATCATTTGGATACACACCATCAACTCTCATAGCATTGAAGAGGGACACCACATTCTCTTCGTCAATAGAAATCATTGTTGTCCAAGACACTACATTTCGACTATTCATTTCCTGAAAAACCGCCTTCGCATCTCTAAGAACCTTACATTTCGAATAAGTTGAAATCAAAACATTGCAAACTGCAACATGTGTTCCGTAACCCAATTTTTGAGCCAAACCATGAATCTGTTTCCCTAACTCCAAGTTTCTCATATAACCACAAGCAGAAACCGCACCCGTAAATGAAACATGGTCAAGCAACATACCTTGTCTTACCATGTTGACAAACAACAAAACAGCTTCCAACCCATAAGATTCCCCCTCTTGAGCGTACCCTGAAAGCATCGCATTCCAAGAAACCATATCTCTAATAGGCATTTCATCAAACACTCTTCGAGCCTCATCTAACCCACCCCACCTTGAATACATTGTCACAAGTGCGTTCCCTATAAAAACTTCACAACCAAATCCACATTTAACTACAAGAGAATGCAATTGCAACCCAAATAAAACCCCACAATCATCCCATTCCCTATCCCAACAAAAAGAAAGAGCAGTAGTATACGTCACAGGGTCAAAAACTATCCCTTTTAAATGCATAAAACACGCAAAATTCAAAGCATCAACACTCTTATCAAACCCTGAAAGAATAGTATTCCAAGAAACAATATCAGGACAACTCAAACTCTCAAAAACACACAAAGCACATTCAAAAAACCCAGCTTTGCAGTACATTTTCATCAACGAATTCGACACAGTGACACGGGAAACAAACCCAGTAGCTACAGAAAATCCATGAATTTGGGAACCCAATTTCAACTCTCCACAACAAGCCTTGAACGACAAGGCAAGTGTTACCTCGTTGATATTTTGAAGGAAATTAAAGTGGGAGTGTTTCTTGAATATGGAAAGAGCTTGAAAGGGAAGTTTGTTATGCAAGAAATTGAGCATGGAACGGTTAATTGAGGAAGCATTTGGGTGGGGAATATGGTCGAACAGGTGGTGTTCATGTTGGTGTTTGAGTGAGTGAAATAGCTTGGAACAAGTTTTGAATGATAATAATAATCGTTGTGATGGTTTTTCATGGACATTGAGGATTTTGGAAGCTGAGAATAACATAACTATGGAAAGGAACCAACACTCACACACTGTATAATTCACGTGTTTATAAATTTTAAAAGAAATTAAAGTTAAAACACACAAACAATGAGAAAGGAACCGACATTGCCGTCGCGAAACCTTTGTTCGCCGTCATACGGTGGAGTTACGGCATCGACGCCGACGGCCGAATCTGGCTGGCGGTGGACACCGGACTTTAAGCAGAGAAGGAAGTTGGTCGTATATGGATTTTACTTTTGGGTTTAGTTTTCTTCTTTTAAGTTTCTTGTAAAATAAATAATCGTGGACACGTGTCTTATTTAGGACCGTTTGATTCATCACACGGACCAAATTGATCAAAAGGCACGATGTCTTTCCCGCTATAAATAAAGTCACAAAGATTTAGTCACTTTTTCTTTTCTTTTTGAGTTTAATAGAGATGCACCGATGGTGTAAAATAATTTTACACAGTCATCTAATAAGAAACTACAAATCTTTCATGTCATATGAAGAAATTGGGGTGGAGTGGGTTGACGTGGCGGAATATATGATTGTCATTGGTTAACAGTGTAAAATTATTTTACACTGTCGGTCCATATTCCTTGTTCTCTTTCTTTTTTTATAAGCAAGAATTTAGTCACTTAATTTAGTAGTAGGTATATGATTGATAAAGATAGAAAGACAAAATAATTAAATAATATATATTTTTAAATAATTAATTGATACTTAAGCGTCCTTCAAACTAGCGTCAAACCACTAATACTTCACAAATGCCAAAACAGGGGTCACCGACGTAAAGTAGATTTGGCGAGTGAGATTCTGTCTTAGTGAGAGAGAGAGAGAGACAGATAGAGGTTGAGAGTGAACCAGATTGACCTTTTGCTCCTTCACCTTCGTTGTTCTTCTTCGTTTATTTAAAAATCCCCAATTTCATTTTCAATAATCCTAATTTTTATTTCTTGTTTGTTGTTCTTTGGTTGTTAATGTTGTCAGATTTTTGGGTTGTTCTGTTTTAGTTGTTGAAGTTGCTAGATTTTTGAGTTCATGAATTTTTTTTGGGTGAAGTGAATTTGTGTTATCTACTTTTTGTACATAAACATGTGAATTTGTTGTTTGGTGATAAAGAAGAAATTTGAAATTGTTGTCTATTGCTAAATGTGAATTTTGTATGTAAACATAAATTTGGTATGTAGAAAGGGGATGTGATAGTTTTTGTAACATGAACCTTAATCTAGATCTTCTTCTTAGAAGATTGAAGTTTTTGTTACATAAATTTTGTTGTGGGCATTTTCTTTCGGCCATAATATTTTTCATGAGTAAGCATGAATGAAGTTCAATCATTAGTGTCATGTCCAAAACTATGACACCTCAACAAAAAAATGGATTTAGAGACTATTTTAAAAGTAAAATGAAAGTGCATCGTCAAAATGAAATATTTTCAGGTTTAGGAACTAAAACTTAAATGACTCTCTAAGTGTATTGACTTTTTTGCATATTTGAACATTTGTTTTATTAATGAAGTAGTAAAAGTGGATATTAAAATACATGTTAAAAAACAAATTGATTGATAATGAATAACAAGAATTTTTCAGTCATTTTGGTGCGGAGCCTCTAGAAGTGTAGAAGTAATCAAGTGTGAGATAATGTCGCAAACTCTAACAAAACTGTTTGTGAACAAGCTCAACATTTAATCACAAGTTGGTAACAAGCACAACAAATTCTTTCGTAAGCAAGAGAGAGAAGAAAAGAATGAATGGTTGAGATCAGTGCTGAATGGAAACACGAGAGAAAGAGCATGAGAGAATCCAAATCCTTGACTATACAGTAGCAAAACCTACAACTCCAATACGAATCTTATGAACTCTCATGTTAAATTTATTATGAGACAAACAAATGAAATCCTCGTAAACTTTTTTGGATGGCTACATCTCTAACTAGTCTTCATATACTAACATGTATTTACGATATCATTTTTAATGAAATGACCTCTCTACTAAAAAAATTGACAATACAGTAGTACATTTTTATGGTTAACAAACAAATGAAGCTAGTTAATAACAAAACTAAATTTTTGTGTAACAAAAATTCTCTTATATAAAAATGTACTATGATATTATGTCTGGTCACTGCTGTAACAAAGTCTTTTTGAAACGTAACAAGCTTTGTCAGAAACCTCTGACACCTCTTTACTGCTTTTTTCTTTCTTCATCTTCTCTCTCTACTCACTTCTCTGCTGTTTCTCACTTCTGAGCTAAGATCAACCTTTTCAGACCTCTTTTTTCTAGATCATATTTTTCTAGGAAAAGAAAAAGCTCATGTTATTCTTCACAATGGAAGCTAAACCTCTTCAAATTGTTCCCTCTCCACACAACAACACAACCGGTTTCATTCCACTCTCTTCACTTTCTACTCATCACATGTTTTTGTTCAAACAATTGTTTTTATAGACTATAGATTTTGTGTATTTTTTATACAGGAGGAGGTGGACCCCAGAAGAAGATTGATGAGAATGAAAATGTTGTTGTAGTGAAGAAAGAGAAAGAAGAAAACCCTTTGATCACACAAGTTCAAAGGCGTGAGCTTGATCATCAAGTTTTCATCTTTAATCACTTTGCTTATAACCTTCCTCTTCCTTATTACCTTTTGCAATTTCCAACTAATATGTCAGGTTTGTCAATTTTTTAATTTATTATCATATAGTATTTTTTCGGCCTTAATTATAAGCAAATTTTTACTTTTTAGATTTATCGAATAACTAATGTATCTGGTCCATAATTAAGGTTAGATATATTATTTATTCAATGATTCAGAAAAGTGGAAGTTTGCTTATAATTAAGGCAGAGGGAGTAGCCTTTTCAATTTTATACAATTTTAGAAAGAGTATGTTTTGAGATTGCATTCATAAATTTATATAAAATTTAGAACTGAGAGAGCGTCGGGAGAAACAATGGACCGATGCTCCAGGACCACAAGAGAGATGTCATATCTCCACCCAAAACCTTAATTCATTAGTTCCATGAAGTCACCTCTTTTATATATCCAACATTATTCTCATTCATAGTCGATGTGAGACTTAACCATTCACACTTGAAACCCTACATAACTGCGTTAGCCATCTAAATTGTTGTCGAAGATTGTCTCATTTTGTTACAAGAGTTGATAGTTCCTTATTATATAACTTGTATATTAAGATTATTTTATCGGATAGTGATCATTCATTCAATTGTGTTTTATGATTAAGTTACAAGTGTTTTGTCAGCTGATATGATCTCATAGCTCACATGATATGCCTCTTTTTTGCGTTTGTTTGTGTATTAAGCTTAATTTTGATGAAACATATATACAAAATAATATATGACATATATACATATTTAACCTTAAATTAGCCAATAAATGAATATACATATTTAAATGAAAAACCTTAAATTAGCCAATAAATGAATATACATGTTTATATGTACATATACATTTTAACCTTAAAAGTTCGGTTATTTGAGGAAAAGGTAATTCTTGATTGATTCTGTCTTGGAATGATTTTCATATTTCTTTTGGTATTCATTATCGGCTAATTTTGTTTTGTCCGCGGAAAATGCTAAAAAAATTTACTAGTAAATTTAATTAGTGTAATAGTTCATTTCAAATATTTTGATGCTGAAAATGTCTCTTGTTTATGAAATTGTAATATGTAAGATAATAATGGTTCTTTTTTCCCTTTTTTTTGGGTTCATTTTTTTCTATTGCAGAGTTCGGCCGTCTAGGTTCTGATCACGTGACTATGGTGGATACAGAACCACATAGGTGTAGAAGAACCGATGGAAAGAAATGGAGGTGTGGTAAAAACACAGTACCTAATCAGAAGTACTGCGAACGTCACATGCATAGGGGTCGAAATCGTTCAAGAAAGCTTGTGGAAACATCTCAACGTAACTCTCCTAATTTGAAAACAAAGCCTAGTATTGGTGGCAAGTCACATGCAAAACTAGTCCCTAACATTGAATCTATTGTTTCAAATCCAAACCCTTTTGTCATTCAACACCGTGACACATTCTCATACACCCCATCGAGGAGCTTCTGTATTGTAAATACATCTTCTGGTTGTGATCGGTCGAGAAATGTCATAGGTTCTGATGTCTCTGTGGTGACTCCTTGCTCCGTTCTTGCGCCTGCAGTTGCACCTAAGATGACCACTTTCAGCAGCATGATGGCATCACTTACTTCGGATGACCGAAGTCGTCTTAATGTATGCAAGCAAGATGAGCAGATCAAGATGTCTATCAACAACAACACGAGTATTAAAAGTTGTACGAAAGGAAGCAATTCATGTGAAATTAATAGCATCTCTACTGGAATGGACTTCTCCCCAAAGAGTGTTCTTCAAGGTAATATTGGTGGGGTTGCAACAAATTTGGGTGTTTTTTTTCTTCATGAGATTAGATGATTGCATAGGTGTGTTTTATTGTACACAGTCAGTTTTTGTACCATAGACGAGCCAACCGTAAATAGGCTAGGGTAGTGGGGGGGCAGAAGAGTCTAAGTGGCCGGTCTTGCATTGGGGCAGCCAAGGGTGATGTCATTTGAGGGTCAAAGGAGAGAGGTCGGCAGCGGTTACGAAAATTGGATGATTGTCGGCTTAGTGGTCGACCTTCCTTGTTTAGTTCTTAAAATCACCAAATGAAGGACTAAACATGGATGAAATTATGATGGAAAAGTTTAATCCTTCCAATCCCTATAGTATATTCCATTTCAGAAGAAGAAAAAAACTTACCTTTGTCTCGTATTATAAGCTCCTTTTATCATTTTCATATATATTAAGAAAAATAGGTAGTATATTTAATGTGTTTATTTTGTGCATCTCTTATTTGCATGTCAAAAGGAGCTTATAGTCAGAGATAGATAATATTAGTTTATGTCTCTCGTATTTGCATGTGAATATTATATCACTAACTATGAGGGTAAACTTTTAATCACAAAGCTGATAGAGTTTTTGTTGCTCGTTTTCTGCTGTCATTTCAGTTTCTGGTTGCAATTATTCATACCTCAACGACAGAAACAGTATAACAATAGAACCTGAACCTGGCAGATGCCGAAGAACAGACGGTAAGAAGTGGCGGTGCAAGAGTGCGGTTCTTCCTGGTCAGAAATATTGTGCAACACATATGCATAGAGGTGCGAAAAGGCGTTTTATAAACCATGAACCTCCTCCTCCTCCTGCCGCCGATGCTACTACTACAACTACTACTGCTAGTTCTTCTGTTACCATTGCTTGGTTGTCTAACCCTTCAGCGGAAACCTCAACAGACATTCAGAAAGCGTATTGTGAAATTCCAAACACAAAGCTTTCAATGTCGGTTCCAGACAGTGCACCCTTTGCAGAATGCAACGAGAAAAGTGGTGGCAGCAGTGACACTGAAACTAGTACCACTGTCACTGACACCATCAATGACTATCTTTCTTTCTAAGTAGTTGTTTCATTTCTTGAAACATGTTTCTGTGTTTATATTAGAACGTGTTAATCTACCAGAAAACTGTGATCAGTTTTGTGTCTAGTGAACAATGGCATTTGCCTGTGTCTTCATTATGAACAGATTAATTAAATTTTCTATGCTGCAGCATTTTTTGAGACTAAAACATATTTTTTATTCTTTATCTTATTTTTAAGTTTTAGTTTGGTCTCATAGCTTTTAAAATGTCATAATTCTCATTTGTATCCTGTGACTTTTATTGCTTTTAAAATTTTATCGGACAGATGTAAGACCGACGATGTTGTATGGGACAGAGTGTTGGACATGCCTAGCAGAAATGAGGATATTGCGTTGGATGTGCGGTAAACCTAGACATAATAGGATTATAAATGTGGTAAGCCTAGACATGATAGATTATAACCGACAGTATTAGAGAGAGAGTCGGGGTAGTATCTATTTTAGAAAAGATGGTTGAAACTAGACTTCGGTGATCGGGACATGTAGAGAGTCGATCAGATAGAGGGTAGTCAAACCACTAGAGACAGAGGAAGATCTAAAAAACTATAAGAAAAACTCATGTTGACCCTCAAATTCTGGCTTCTAAACTTTGATAACAAACCATCAATAGAAAAGTCAAGGTTCAACCTTACATATATCCACTCAAAAAAACAAACTTCTATCATTCTATTTGTAAGGCTTGTAGTTTCATGTCTAGGACAAAAGCTATAAAGAATGGTGACTTTTTTTTCAATATGGAACTATGATGGTAAAATTGCATATGAAAACATAATTGAAGCAACAGAGGATTTTGACATCAAATATTGCATAGGAACTGGTGGTTAATGGTTATGGTAGTGTCTACAAAGCAAAGTTACCTAGTGGTAGAGTAGTAGCATTTTAGAAACTCTACAATTTAGAAGCTAATGAACCATTGATTAGAAGGGTTTTTAAGAATGAGGTGACAATGTTGACACAGATAAGGCATACAAGTATTTTGAAGCTATATGGTTTTATTTTGCACAATAGATGCATGTTTGCAAACAGTACTGTGTTACAAACTTGTCACAGGAAAACCCTCATTAGTAGCTTGAGAGCCAATTAACAAGTCTGCAACTAAGATACAGCTATCAATAACTAACTATACCTAACAGTCATTAATTGTAACAATTAAAAGCTTTCAATTAGTTTATTTTTTTGGATAATACGATACACGTTTTCAATTAAAAGCAATATACATAGATAACTTTCACAACATTTGTTTGTTAAAGCTGGAGAGAATAACATAGGTTAGAATTAGAAAGAATGAAAACTTGAACTAGCAGATAAAAGAGAAATGGAATTGGAATGTTGTATTCAATATATATACATCTTTTTACAATCAATTGCTCAATGACCAGGGCAAAAAATAAATTGATTTGTGTCACTAACCATACAAATGATCATGATTCTCTAACTCAAGTGTTGTATAAATGATTATATACTCCTGCCTCTGCCTAAAAGAATCACTCATATCACATCATCAGAGTAGTTGGTGCTCGTGACTCGAGGATGCTATGCTGCTTCTACCTTGGGTTTTTCTGACCATTTTGAGACAGTCAGCAAACCAGTTCCATCTCCAGTGAAGATGAGTCCACCAGGACCTTTCTCGATTGATCTGACTTCTTGCCTAGCAAATAGTCGACCCCTCTCTGAAAAACTTTAAATTGCAAAAACATACAACGTCAGGTCAGAAGCAAAATTAAGTTTACACAAAGTCACAAAACAGTAAAATGATTGCAAGTTTACTTACGATGGTAGTTCATAGAGACGAACTGAATTGTCTCGGCAAGCGCAAAACAGTATAGACTTATCTCCTGCATCAGTCATCCAATTATGTGCAACAATGCCCTGTAATCAAAATAAATAACAGCTTATGTGACCATGACAAAACAAATACCAGCTTGTGTTAAGATTTCCATGGTTTGGAGAAAATGGAGAAAACTTTAGAAAATCTTCAAGATAGTAAAAATCATATGGATTCATATTTGATAAAAGATAATGGAAAAGAGTACAATTTGTGCTCTTATATAGAGCAATTTGAGGCTTAACTAACTAACTACCTAATAACAAACTTAACAAACTAATTGAACCTCTAATTAACTAGTGAAATCTTTTAGCTAATTACCAATATTCTTAACATCCTCCCTCAAACTCAACATTGGTAAATTCACCAATTTGAGTTTGAATTACAAAGCTAAAAACAAACAAAGAAACAAAATATTGAATTTTGGCTTGTAATACATTCTTGCAAACCATAGACTCCAAGCAATTAGCAACATAAAATCTGCATAACTAGCCTCATAACACCTTCCAAAGTCTGCAACAAGTGATCTTCCAATTGTACTCAAACACTAGAACCAACTCTTACAAGAAATGAACAGTGGCCAAATTCAAACAACTTGTTAAAACCAAATCACACAACCATTTCTAGAATGAAGATCCAAAATTTGAAATCACAGTCAATTATCATGCCAGCAATTACTTCCATGAGAGACTCCACTTCAATGCCTCTTGTGAAAAAAAATCTTTGTCTATACCATATTGCATTGTATTCAACGGATTTAATTGACTATCTATCAGGAGAATCAATTAACAATCAACCACATCCAATGAACTACAAGTGAAACCATTGAAATCCATCATCACACAGGACCTTTTCCAAGTATCTTATGAGTGTTACCATTTCCAAACTCTGAATAAACCAAATGTAACAATGCATAGCAGAACCAATTCAATCAAAACCTCAAGATCAGATGCAATTCAAACAAAGATATTTAATTGATTTTCACATAAGTAAGAACACAGGCAATGGAAGCAAATAACCAATCACAAAATCTGATCCTTTATATAGTAATAGGCTCCCTCAAACTCATAGTAAGAGAATTCTTAGTATGAGTTTGAATATCAAAATACCAAACAGAAAATGACAAGGGCAAATTTTAATAACAATGCCAAATATCTTCCATAGTTGTAACAACATTAGAGGCAATCACAACACAACAAGGTAACTTCCAAATACAATTCCTTATTTGGCACCTATCCAATTTTCAGCATGATGCATTGAGGCCATAACCAATCAACAACCAGACAAACTTGAAACAATTTGCAGAACTATCTCCAAAAGTTAGCTTCAAATCATGTGCCAAAATGATAAATTGGAATCAAACAAATCCAAAACATTCACTAGCACAACAAGATCATGGTAGGAAAATAGTTGAATACTTATGTTTAACAACCATAGATGGAATCTAGAAATAGGCCAACAATGCTAACAGAAAATTCATGACAGAAAAGAATCCAATGGAGCAATAAGCCTATGTCTTCATTACCAAACTTTGAAACCTATCTTCATAGACAACTTCTAACAAACAGCTAGTGTGCATGTATTACCCTTAGTCCCACACTTAAAGAGCCGATATGCAGAACTTGAGAAAACGATACCGGGATCAAAAATAATAACAGCGAATTCACCGGAAAATTCGATAGCGAACACAATGACCAAACCAAAAATTAACAATGAGGAATGTATCATGGTTATGACATAGGAAAACTCGGTGTCGCTACCGGGATCGAAAACAGTTTCAACCACAAGAATGTAATCCAAATCACAAAGTTCATGTTTACTGGTGTAATTGGAATTAGGAAAGTAGAAAATACCAGATTGCAGAGAAGAGAGTTGATTGAAAATTGAAAACAGATTCTCACATACCAGAGTTGAGTTTATCGCAAATTCTTCAACCTTCTTCCGTGCTTTGAATTGCGAAGTTTCCGACACGATAGAACAAATGATTTCCCCAATCTTGATGATGGAACCATCAATTTCTGGATCGATTATCGGAATGAAATGTTTGGGATCAAGAACCGAATGGTGAAAATTACCAAAAATGAGATTGAAATTGTTGTTTGATGTAGTTGATTCAAGAACAGAGGTAGATGCTACTGAAAACACTAGCGATGCTGGCCGTGGTGGAAGCGGTAAGAACTTCTCAATCTTGGATTTTTTCCACAAGTGAGAAACAATGGAATGAACTAATAGAAAAGAAGGTGGATCCAAAAGCACGGTGTAAATTTCTTTGTGATAAGCGGCGGATGAATTTTCCGGCACCGATACAATGGCGGAAGCTGATCGAAACCAAGGCTGCGATGATACCATGTTAAGATTTCCATGGTTTGGAGAAAATGGAGAAAACTTTAGAAAATCTTCAAGATAGTAAAAATCATATGGATTCATATTTGATAAAAGATAATGGAAAAGAGTACAATTTGTGCTCTTATATAGAGCAATTTGAGGCTTAACTAACTAACTACCTAATAACAAACTTAACAAACTAATTGAACCTCTAACTAACTAGTGAAATCTTTTAGCTAATTACCAATATTCTTAACAGCTTGTTTCCCAGAAATAAAAAAGAGAAACAAATGATATTTGACAAATAATCTTACGTTTTCCACATTGTGCGAATATGCCACATGGAATGTTTTCTCTTCACTTTCAGCCCAGACCTTAATAGTGCAGTCCAATGAACTTGATAGTAAGAAGTTGCCCCAACTAATAAGGGATGTGACTGTGTCAGTATGCCCATTGAGTGTCATTTTACATTCAAATGTGTCGAGATCCCAAACCTGCATGAAACAATAATAAATTACTATCTCAAGCAATAATATGTAGCTAACATAGGGGAACAGTAGACTGCCAAAGATAAACAATAACGAAAACAAGATAAAAACATCGGTATTTCAATTTCAGCATTACACAAGAGAAAGACAAATCATATTTAGCAAAATCTAGATCAGTATCCAGACAATAAAAATACCATAATGCTGTGGTCCATGGATCCCGAGAAAAGCCTCTTGTCGAGGCATCCGGCGGTAAGGCAAACAACAGATTTAGCGTGGCCACGTAGTGATGCAACCAGTTTAAAAGGGGAATTGGCGTCAGAGCTGCCCCTCCATGCAGAAATTACACCATCCTGCAGTTAAAATAATGAAATTATAGATAAATTGATCGATGATAGAAAAGAGCTGTTACAAAAGTAAGAGAACAAAAAAAGCATTCCGTTACTAAATACAAATTATAAAGTTTGAATTATTCATTCAGATAACAACCATTAAAAACTGTGTCAGTAGTTACCTCTGCACCAGCAAAAAGTGTATTGTTGCCAACAGTCATGACAAGGACTCACCCGTTAGGTCCATCAAGAGTATACTGTGAACCAGTCTGAATATTCCATGCCTTCACAAAAACCACAATCACATAATCAGCTTACATGTAATGCTCCTATACAAAAGACAAGACTGCACAATGAAACAAATCTAGTGTAGTCTAGGACTAAAATCAGAAGAAGAGCGCTTACCTTGACAATATTTGATAGACCAACAAAAATCCAAGGGCCTTCTGTTGAAAATAATAATAATAATAATATTGATTCATATTTTCAACACTCCTCCTTGAATCAATAGTTATTGACTTCAAATTCCTCTTCTTTGAACTTCTCAACTTCTCTAATGGACTTTGTAGATTTTCTCAACTTCAAGACTTGCCCCTTTATGACTCGCCACATCAGCAAAATCATTGGAAAAATGAACTTCATGTTCTTGAAAGCCTTTATCGACCAATTTTTCTTGAAATTTGTTCTTAGCACCATTATGATCAAGTTTAGTTCTACAAAACAACTTAACATCAATCAACTTTTGTTCTCTTGGTCTGTCTTCAAATTGCCAAGATTCATTTTTCTCTTTCATATTTTTCTCCTTCTGCATGACAACTCTCCAACCATCCATGTTTGCCACATTTGCATCACCCAAAGGATTGACCATAGCAACATTGCACATTTCAAGATTTTCAGCAAGAGATTCACACTTTTTAACTGTTGGGTTTTTGGTTGTTGGCATCATTTTGTTAAAACAATGTTATAGCAAGATGTTGGACTAGATGTGGTAACATTGTGTATCATAGTGTACGCCCTTTTCGCGTTTCTTGGAAGATTTATTTTCGTGTGAGATCCCAGAAAGATTTGGTTGAAGAATTAATCCACGCAAACTTGTGTGCCAAGACGCATGTGTTTTCTAGAATATTCAGAAGGCGGTTTACTTGATTACTTGTTCCTCAAGATAAAATATTAAGGAATCAAGAAGATTTGATTTTAAAATATATCTTGTGAAGATTGTTGCAGAAAATATAAAAGATTTATTTCAAATAAATCTTTGTGCTTCAAGAAAATTTGATTTTAAAATATATCTTGTGAAGATTGTTGTAGAGAATATAAAAGATTTATTTCAAATAAATCTTTGTGCTTCAAGAAGATTAAAAGATTTCATTTTAAAATATATTTTCAATAAATATATTTATGGGAGGAATATTTTGATGCAAAGAAGATTTAGTAAAAATATATATTTTTCCTCTAGAAGATTTCTTGGAGCTGAAGCATTGTGAAGCCTATATAAAGAAAGTTGCTAAAGCTATTTTATTTACCAAAACCGAAGCTTAAACAAATATATCAAAGATGTAGTCTTTTAGGGTTTTGTGTCTTTGTACGCCTTGTGCTTTAGGGTTTCATGTGCACCTCTCTGTTGCCGTCATTGAATATCTATGTACAGAGTTGGTTAGTTTAGTTGAGTTGTAAATTGTAAGTGTCTCCTAAGCTTTTAGGTATGGAGGTGTTGATTGTGTAACTCACTCCTAAGCTTTGAAGCACGGAGGTAGGTTTGTTATTGATTGTTTGAGTGTCTGTTACAGTGAGTAACTTCCTGAGTATTGTTTTAATAGGAGTGAGACGGGGTCTCATATCTAGGAGTTCCTAGGTAGAGTATAGCACGTGTAGTGACTAGGTGATAAGTTGTAAACGGGGCATTTGCTGAGAACTTAAAACTAGTACTATTATAGTGGATTCCTCCTGGATTGGTATCCCCCAGAGTAGGTCGTGATTACGCCGAACTGAGTTAACAAACCTACTGTGTTATTTACTGTTCTGCTATTTACTGCTGCATTATTTACTGTGTGATTTATTGCTACGAACATTGCTGTAGCATCTTGCGTAGCATCTGTCTACAGGGTGTCAGATTTTCAATTGGTATCAGAGCAGGCATCCTGTTCTGTATCTGGGTGAGCTCCAGGGAAGATACTTTCTGGCACTATGGACACGGAAGAAGCAGATGAAGGAGAAGATATTATAGTACATAATCTGCACTTACTTGGTTTAGTATTCTGCACTCCGTGATTTTATTCAGGGGGAGTGATGTACGTACTCATGGGGAGTAACTCATGTTTCTCTTGCTTTGTCTGCTATGCATGAAGTAAGGGGGAGCGAATGTATTCTGTAGTATGCATGTTTTCAGGGGGAGTTAAGTTCTTCTGGTGATATCTTGACATGTATGAATTGAGGGGGAGCAATTTAGTTTTTATACAGATGTGATGCGTGATGCTACCTCATCCTGGCTACCATCCAGTTTGTTTGATTCTGAGTATGTCTGAGAATTTATTTTTCTCAGTTTGTATGATGGAATTTATTTTTCCTGATGTGTTCTGAAGACTCTAATTTTATCTTGGTGAGAATTATTTTTCTCCTATAGGAGTTTATTTCTCCTATTTTATGAATCAACTATGAGAGTTTATTTCTCTCTTTTCTGTTCTGTGAGGATGGGTGCTTTCAAATTCCGCTGTTGCATGCCTCTGATATTTTTGGTAAAGTTTATTTCTTTACCCTGTGCGTTACTTTCAGTTGAAGATATCTTTTGAAGTTGCATTGACAAGGTTTTTACTTTCTTTCAAAGATGCGTGTTTGTGTTGAAATGAAAGAAGGTATGTCTTGTATCCCTCCTGTTCTTCTTGGCTAGTCATAGATTGTTTTAGCCAAAATTTGCCAAATGGGGAGATTGTTTGGTTTTTGGTTGTTGGCATCATTTTGTTAAAACAATGTTATAGCAAGATGTTGGACTAGATGTGGTAACATTGTGTACAACATCATAGTGTACGCCCTTTTCGCGTTTCTTGGAAGATTTATTTTCGTGTGAGATCCCAGAAAGATTTGGTTGAAGAATTAATCCACGCAAACTTGTGTGCCAAGACGCATGTGTTTTCTAGAATATTCAGAAGGCGGTTTACTTGATTACTTGTTCCTCAAGATAAAATATTAAGGAATCAAGAAGATTTGATTTTAAAATATATCTTGTGAAGATTGTTGCAGAAAATATAAAAGATTTATTTCAAATAAATCTTTGTGCTTCAAGAAGATTTGATTTTAAAATATATCTTGTGAAGATTGTTGTAGAGAATATAAAAGATTTATTTCAAATAAATCTTTGTGCTTCAAGAAGATTAAAAGATTTCATTTTAAAATATATTTTCAATAAATATATTTATGGGAGGAATATTTTGATGCAAAGAAGATTTATAAAAATATATATTTTTCCTCTAGAAGATTTCTTGGAGCTGAAGCATTGTGAAGCCTATATAAAGAAAGTTGCTAAAGCTATTTTATTCACCAAAACCGAAGCTTAAACAAAATATATCAAAGATATAGTCTTTTAGGGTTTTGTGTCTTTGTACGCCTTGTGCTTTAGGGTTTCATGTGCACCTCTCTGTTGCCGTCATTGAATATCTATGTACAGAGTTGATTAGTTTAGTTGAGTTGTAAATTGTAAGTGTCTCCTAAGCCTTTAAGTATGGAGGTGTTGATTGTGTTACTTCTCCAAAGCTTTTAAGCAAGAAGTTGTTATGTCTTGAAGTGTGTCTCCACCATTTGATTGTTTTGTTTGTAAACAACGCTGTTTGTGTTGTTTGAAGGAAGTGAGACGAGGCGTCTCATATCTAGGAGTTCCTAGGTAGGATTGCATGAGGTAGTGTCTAGGCGATAAGATAGAAACGGGGCGTTTTGGAGTCTTTGAACTAGAACTATAGTAGTGAATTCATTCCTGGATTGGTATCCCCCAGAGTAGGTGAGTTGCGCCGAACTGGGTTAACAACATACTGTGTTATTTACTTTCATGCCCTTTATTGTTTATTTTTCATATTCTGTTAGTCTGATGCGGTAGAAGATGCTACAACATGATATAGAGCATCTTACCACTGCACGCCAGAATTTCATTAACAGAAAAAATAACATTATCATCAAATTTTCCTTTTGCAGTTTCAAAGTTTTGGCCTTGTAGATTTTCTACTCCAACTTTCTCTTTATTTGAGGTTTCTACTACACTTGGAGATGCATGTATTGCCGTTTGCTTCCACTCTATCGGAAAACTTCTATTTCTCATTTTAATAGACATTAATTCACAACCAACAAGATCAAATATGGTGCATTTCATGTCCTTAAAATGCAAAGTGTAGTGTTTTTCCAACATTTGTCCAACACTTAACAAATTTTGATTCAACTCAGGCACAAATAAAACATCAGAAATATATTTAGTACCTGATAGAGTTTTAAAAGCAACAACTCTCTTGCCTTTGACATCAACACTCTCTCCATTACCAATGGTAACTTTAGAAGCAATTGTTTTGTCTAACTCCTTGAACAACTCTTCATCATGGGCCATATGATGTGTGCATCCACTATCAACCAACCAATTTTTATTATTTTTGTCCGTGGACAAACATGTTGCTGCAAATAAGTATTCCTCCTCCTCATTTTAATCAGCCACTTGAGCCTGAACTTTAGGTTGTTCTTCATTTTTGCAAAATTTTGCAATATGACCCGGCTGATTGCATTTGTTGCAGCGGAAATTTGGTCTATCCCAGCATCTGAAATGTGGATGATTTGTTTTTCCACAGTACTTACATGGTGGATTATTTGCCTTCTCATCTTCAGCTTTACTACTCCATTTATTGGAACTTTCTCCTTTCTGAAAGTTGTTCCATTGGGCATTTTTCTTCTCTCCTTTGTGACCTTGATTCAGCTTCAATTTTGCTCGTAAAGCACCTTCAATCGTGCCTTCCTCCCTCATAAGTCGTCTTTGTTCTTGGGCTTGCAAAGCATACACCAATTCTAACAAAGTAATGTTTGACAGATCTTTGGAATTTTCCAAAGAAGAAATGGTGGATTCAAACCTCTCAGGAACAGTCACAAGAATTTTTTGGACTATCCTTGTATCAGAAAATTCAGTTCCAAGCAACCTTACATTGTTGACAATGTTTAGAAGTTTGTCAGAATACTCCTTGATTGTTTCTGACTCCTTCATCTGTTGCATCTCAAATTCTCTGATCAAATTCAGCACTTACATCCCTTTGATTTTCTCATTTCCTTCATACTCTTGTTTGAGAAAATCCCAAATTTCTTTGGCTGACTTCAGAGTCATAATTCTTGTAAAGATTTCTTCAGAAACAGCTGAAAAAAGATAAGATTTTGCCTTCGATTTTCGCTGCTTTTTCACCTTATGATTTTTGATTTGTGCAAGCGTTGGATTGTCCGGTAATGGATCAATCACATACTCATCCTCAACAGCCTCCCAAAGATCACTAGCATCAAGATAAGCCTCCATTCTTGTTGCCCATAAGTGATAATTTTCACCCTTAAAAATTGGCAATTTTATGGCTAAGTTTTCTGATTGCATTTTGATCTCTGTTTTTTTTTATCCTTTTTCCTTTGATGGAACTCTAAACCTCACTAGGTCCCTCAAGAAAAAAGCTCTTGATACCAATTGTTGGTTTTTTTAGGACAAGGGAGGAATGAAAAAACCAACACCCTCGCTGATCAAAGAGTTGACTTCAGCACCAAGATTGATCACATTAGCACACTGACCACTATCACAGTCCCATATCCAAACTGTGCCATAAGTACTTCCAGAACAAAGTTTATTCGTTCCAACCAGAAGTGTAATTCCAGTGACAAGTTTCTTGTGTCCTTCAAGATTTGTTACTGCTATAAACGATCACCAGAAAACCAAGAATGTATATCCCGACATTTATCACCGTGCACACAGTTTCCTTTGATCCAAATATTTGCATAAAGTATGTGATGAACTCTGAGAAGCTTCAACAACTTCTGTCGATAAAGTAAGTGATGCACTCTGAGCAGCTTCGACAACTTCTGTCGATAAAGTAGGTGATGTGCTCTGAGCAGTTTCGACAACTTCTGTCGATAAAGTAGGCAATGAACTCTGTGCAGCTTCGACAACTTCTATCGATAAAGTAGGTGATGAACTCTGAGCAGCTTCGACAACTTCTTTCAATAAAGTAGGTGATGACCTCTGAGCAGCCTCGACAACTTCTGTCGATAAAGTATGTGATGAACTCTGAGCATCTTCGATAACTTCTGTCGATAAAGTAGGTGATGAACTATGAGCAGCCTCGACAACTTCTGCCTTCCTATTCCAAACCGCCACCTTTAGTTTACGCTTAGGAAGAGAATTTTCAGACTCAGACGAGCAACATCGCTTCCTTTATGACCTTGACAGCCATGATGATTATACTGTATAATAAAACAGAAAACATTATATACTATCAAATCAATACCGAAACAAGAAACCCTAAAAAGTAAATTACTAGTAACCCAAATTAATAGTCGCTCAAATTAACATATGTAGACAACACAAGCAAATTTTAAATTATAAAAAAAAAACCCAAATAGAAACCCATTTAAGAGAGAGTGAAGACAAACCCTAACCTGAGTGATGAAAAAGCTTGAAATGTGAAAAACCAACCAACAAAGAGATTTAGAGAGAAAGAGTTATATTTCTTGCAATGAAATGAAAAGAAACGAGCGAGATGTGTTGATGCAATTGTGGCGCGACGGGTTTACTATATAACTCTTTTTTTTTTTTTGATAAGCAAAATTTGAATTATAAAGAGTACAAGGGGTACTTAACCCTTACAATTCAATAGTAACCACCTTAGATACAACAAAAACATGCTAAGGGATTATTACACCAGTCGGAAAAAGCTACATTATCAATGCTCCCTACTTGACCTATAAACCAAAACCAAGCAATATGCTTTATTTGTTCGATCAAAGAAGATACATTAACGCAATCTCCTCTAAAAATAATGTTATTTCTCTTACACCAAATGCTCCAAGTTGTTGCTAACCAAATAATATGACAAAACCTCTTGCTATTATTACCGTTTAGTAAATCACCAAATTGAATGAAATGATTAGGCACATAAGTAAAGGAAAAATATTGTGTCCTCATCCAATGAAATATGTTCTTCCAAACTTGTTCTGCAACATTACACTTGAAGAGAACATGGGCAATGTCTTCTACCATTCTATGACAAAACACGCAGTAAGTCTCATTCAAATTTGTGATTACTCCTTTGTTATATAATGCCTCCCTAGTAGGTAATTTTCCAAGTAACAACCTCCATCCAAAAATACTAACTTTCGACGGGACGGTATTCAACCAAAGAGATTTCAATACAATCGCCGTACCTAACCATTGTTCTTTCCAAAAGCTTATATCATGTTACATACATTTTTTACAAACCAATTATTATCCTCCACACCACCTATCCTCTGTAAGTCCCGCCACCACAGCGACGCATCTTTAAAACCTTCCTTTCCTTCACCATACAAGAAATTAGCTACAACAGAGCCATACCTGTATCTCAATAAATCATACCATGGAGCTTCGCTATCATGCAAACATCTCCACTTCCACTTACTCAGAAGTGACAAGTTAAATATCTCCACGTTTTTTAATCCCAAACCACCATTTTCCTTCGATTGGCAAATACGATCCCAACTTACCCAACACATTTTCTTGCTTTCCAAACCGCCACCCCACAAGAAACATCTTTGAATGCTAATAATTTCTTTCAACACACAGGCTGGTGCTTTAAAAAATGAGAAAAAATATAGTGGTAAGTTAGAAAGTACGGATTTAATAAGGGTGAATCTACCTCCAATGGAAAGATGACGACCATTCCAAACACCGAGTCTTTTTCTCATGGAATCCAAGACAGGTAACCAAGTGGACTTTCTCCTCGGATTAGCGCCTACCGGAATACCGAGGAATCGGAATGGTATAGAGTCCACCCCACAATGCAAAAAAGATGAGGCAGCCCGGAGAAAAATGTCGTCGAGATTAACACCATAGAATTTACTCTTGAAAAAATTAACCTTCAAGCCGGACACAATCTCAAAGCTTCTCAACACAGTTTTTATAGTCTACAGGTTATCCCAATTACCTTCACCCACAATAATAGTATCATCAGCAAATTGAAGTGTGTGAAATGAGATGTTATTACTAACCTTATAACCATGAAACAAACCACTTTCCACCGCCTTGTTCATTAAGCCAGTCAGACCCTCTGCAACAATCAAGAAAAGGAATGGTGACAGTGGATCCCCTTGCCTCAACCCTCTACCGACATTGAAGTCACCTGTTGGACTCTCATTCACCAAAACAGACATGGAACTCTGGAAAACGCAGGCTCGAATCCATCGCCGCCATTCTTCCGCAAAACCCATTCTAACCAACATATAATCCAAAAAGTTCCAATTCACCGTATCATATGCCCTTTCGAAATCTACTTTAAAAAACAAACATTTATCTTTCTTTCTCTTTGCTAAGTCTAACAGTTCATTGACCACCAGCACACCGTCTAAAATCTGCCTATTAGGTAAGAAAGCCGATTGGACTTTCGAAATTAATTTACCCAACACTTGCTTCAATCTGCCTGCTAAGACCTTAGACACCATCTTATACAAACTAGACACCAAACATATAGGACGGTAATCAGAAAGTACCTGCGGATGATCTTTCTTTGGAATGAGAGACAAAAAAGATGCCGTGACCGCCCTTGGAAGAGAAGCGTTTCTATGAAATTCTAAGAAGAAATCCATGATGTCACTTTTGACAATCTCCCAACAAGTCTTGTAGAAATTGAAGTTGAAGCCGTCAGGACCTAGACATTTGTTACCGTCACTACTCCAAATCACCTCTCTAAACTTCATCATAGGAAAAAAGGCGCCACCAAAAATAGATTGTCCTCAGCACTGAGAGATTGAAACTGGATCCCATTAAGATTTGGTCTATGCTCCCAACTCTCTCTAAAATTGTTCTCAAAATAGTTCTTAACAAACCCCTTCACCTCCTCAACTCCTTGAACCCAACCGTCACCATTTTTTAAAGCTACTAATTGGTTCCTTCGTCTTCTACATTTAATCGATTCGTAGAAATAACGAGTGTTCGAGTCACCTTCCTCAACCCACCGCAATCTCGATTTTTGTTTTAAGAGACTCTCCTTAAGATGAAGTTGACTCCAAAAATCTTTAGTTAAGCCTTCCCTTCTAGTTAACTCTAAACTCATCTCATCATCTCCCCACAATCCTTCAATATCATTTAATTCTTTCACCGTCTTTTCAATATTGAGATCAAGATAACCGAATATCTCTCTGTTCCAATTTCTCAAGCACTCTTTCAACATTCTAAGCTTTTCTTTCATAACAAACGCCTTTCTTCCATTCACTGTGAACCCCTTCCACGACATCTCCACAAACGAAATAAAATCAGGGTGCTCCAACCACCCATTAATCACTCTGAATGGCTTTGGACCCCAATTGTTAACCGAGACATATAACCAAATGGGACAGTGATCTGAGATATCACGATCCCCTATCCATTGACCTGAAATGCCTTGAGAATTAATAAAACCATCTGACAATAAAAATCTATCTAACCGGCTCATAGATTTTCCATCAGCGCTGAACCAGGAGAATTTCTTTCCTAATACCGGAACGTCAGTCACCTCCATCTCTTCTACAAAACGGTTAAAGTAAGTTCTTTCACCTTGTCTGCTTTCTGCACTTCTCCCCTTCCTCTCAGACAGATGTAAAACAGCATTAAAATCTCCTCCTAGACACCACTCCCCACCACCACTTTGCTTCTTAAGAACCACCAAGTCTTCCCATAATTTCTTCTTGCCAGCCAAACTACAAGGAGAATAAATATTGACTATATGAATGATAACTCCCTCCCTCTCCACCTTAATTCCCAAATAACCAATGCCAGAGAAAGTACTCAGTAAATTAAAAGTATCAGAGTTCCAGGTAATTAACATACCACCTGATAGACCTTCCGGTTCCTGGACCACCCAACTGACATCCTTGTGTCCCCAAAAACTATGAATTATATAATCCTCCAAGTTTGATTTCTTTGTTTCCTAGAGCAAACAGACGTCAAAACAACTTTTTTGCAAAAACGAACTCAGCCTTCTCCTTTTGGCGCTCCCACCCCATCCTCTTAAATTCAAAGATACAATCTTCATTGATATAGGGCAGGTTTGTGCTCCCTTCTGACACTTTCATCCTCATCTCTTTTCTCATTAACCATTATTTCACGTATACAAATTTTCTCATTACTCCCTTTACTCCCTTTCTGTAAGCTCTTCCCATCTAACAAGTTCTCTTCAACCCCTAATACAACTGCTCCTTTCCATATTTTAGAAGCAACCTCTTGTTCATATTTCTTGAGAAATTTTTTATTGCAATTTCTAATATCTAAAGAATTGATTGAATTGCAATAACATGAATCATCGACCGATTGAATGGACCCCTAGCGTAACTCTTACAATATCACTCAACGACTATATTTCATTATTAAATAATGTCCTTTTTCATTATTATTATTAGAATTTAATTTATATGCACGGTGAGTGTAAAGCTATTTTATACATGCGTCTAATAATATGTCGACACATTATGTATGGTAATAAAAAATACATGATGTGTCACATTCATTAAATGATGTGGCTACACATCATTGGATGTATGTGCAAAAAAATTTACACCGACGGTGCACAACAATTAAACTCATATTATTATTATTATTATTATTATTATTATTATTAGGTTAAATATTCCCTCCGATCGTTTTTAAGGAACACTTTGAAAAAGTTACACAGAGAGCAAGTACATTGTAAATAGTTATATTCTTTTAATACTTCTATAAATTAAAATTTATTCTATGAATACTTTTATTTAATTACTCTTAATTCAATTAATTTACCTATTTTTAATATCCAATCTCATACTAATCCCCCGTTTGGCCCGACTTATTTTCTACTTTTCTACTTCTTTTTAAAAAAAATAGAGAAGTAAAGAATTGTTTTTAACCCTATTTCTACGTAAAAGAAATAGAGAAATAAAGTAAAAAAGCATAAAGCAACACTGTATTCCAAAAGTAAAACCGCAAAATCAATAAATCTAAATCGAAAACTGGAAAAAAAAACTGCATTTAGTTTTAACCGCATGGATCACTTTTATTCTAAACCGCACGATTTAGTTTGCAGTTTTCATTTCAGAAAACCAAACCAAGCCGCAATAGTTAACTTAACGTTATCAACTGATAGCAATCAGAATTTTTTTTTTCTACCCCTACAAACCTCTTTATACCCCTACAATTTTTTAAATATTCCAGTTATACCCTTATGTTATTTTTGTATATTTTATGTTTTTTACTTTGTCTTTTTATCACTTTGCCGGTAAAATCCGTACACCCTTTGAAAAGTGCACCGATCAGACCAGATTACTTTATCGGTACGTCAAATTTACCGGTACACTTTTCCTAAGTGTATCGGAACGCTTTTTTTTTTTAAAATATATTGCGGTACACTTGTATACAAGGGTACCGATTCTGGAAAAAAATTTCAACACTGCGGAGTATACCGGTTATAAACATGAAAAATGGGAACCGGTACACTTTTATAAAGTGTACCGGTATGTTAACGTGAAAATTAATTTTTTTTTTATTTTTTTTCCAACAGATATGGCGCAATCCGGCGACACAGGTCAAAACTCGGTTGATACTACGGATGTATTTACTACGAATGATAAATTTGATACACGAGAAGATGTTCTTAAATGGGCGGAAGATGTTGGAATTGCCAACAAAGTCAGTATTATTATTACAAGGTCAGATAAAAAGAACGGCGTAAGAGGAAGGAATGACAAGTTGATTGTGGGCTGCGATAGAGGTGGAAAATATGACACTTCACAAAGTTCGACGTCAACTGCATCAAAAAAGTGTAACTGTCCATTCAAACTTAGAGCCACACCTTCGATAGATGGTTCAGGATGGAAAGTTCAAGTTCAATGTGGAGTTCACAACCACGGACTACCTGACCAATATGCAGGTCATCCTCGTAAGGCACGTTTAACTGCAGAAGAAAACAAACATGTTGAAGAACTGACAAAGTGTCGTGTAGCACCAAGGAACATCGTTATTTCTTTGAAAGAAAAAAATCCAGAGTCTGTTGTTGATGCCAACCAAATATATAGGAAGAGAAACAAACTACAAAAAGAGGAAAGAGGTCATAGAACAGACACTCAACACTTGCTGCAAAGGTTAGATGATGCTAATTTTGTCACATGGAATAGAAGAAGAAATGATGGCTCTAATGTTTTGAGTGATATTTTTTGGGCACATCCAGATTCGATAAAGTTGTTGAACTTGTTTCCCACTGTGTTGACGATGGACTGCACATACAAAACTAATAAATACAGGCTACCACTTCTTGAAATTGTTGGTACCACGTCAACTAACTTGACATTTAATGTTAGTTTTGCTTATATGGAATCTGAGAAGACGGACAATTATCGTTGGGCATTAGAGAAACTTAAGGGTTTGTTTACTAAGCAAGATATATTGCCATAAGTAATTGTGACCGACAGAGAACTTGCTTTGATGAATGCAATTGAATCTGTATTTCCGCAAGCTGTTAATTTGCTTTGTACGTGGCACGTAAACAAAAATGTGTCTGCGAGATGCTCAGTGCTTGTACCTAAGGATATGCGTGATCTAGTAAAAAAATTGTGGAATAATGTTGTATTCAGTTCAAATGAGGTTGAGTATGAGCTAAATTTGAATGAGTTTGAGCAAGCATGTGTTAATTCAAGCAAGTTTCTTGACTATGTCAAGAATTCATGGTTGAACAATTATAAAGAAAGATTTGTTGCAGCATGGACCAATAAAGTGATGCATTTAGGAAACACAACGAGTAATAGGTATGATTTGTTTTGTTTGAAAATTGTAATAATTTGTTTTGTTTTGTTTTTAGGTATGATTTAATTTACTTTTGTGTGCAATTTAATATTTAGAGCTGAGTCTGCACATTGGAAACTAAAGCAAATGTTGGAACACAGCAAAGGTGACTTATGCAATGATTTGGATGCCATGAATAAAAATATAATTCTACAAGTTGGCAAAATTAAGGCGTCATTTCAAAAAAGTTTTTACTATACAGAGCACATTCATAGTGGTCCATTTTATCAGAATTTAAGAAGTTTTGTCTCCAGGGATGCTATGACACTAATTTCTGATGAGTTTGAGAGGGTAGGCGCTGTTGAAACTAATAAGAACCTTTGCGGTTGTGCACTTAGGTCAACACATGAATTTCCTTGTGCGTGTGAATTGAGTGGGTATACACTAAAAGGTGTACCAATACCGTTAGATTCAATTCATGGTCATTGAAAGAAACTAACTATGGAAGCTCCACTAGAGGATGACACAGAGGATGACTATGAATTGGACTTGACTCCTGCATTTGATGCAATAATGACTCGATATTAGTCACTTGATATTGTTGGTAAAAGAGCGTTGAAGAGTAAAGTGTTTGAACTTGCTTATCCATCTACAAGTTCATTGTGTCCACCACCTGAACCAATAAAAACTAGAGGAGGAGTGAAGAAGAAAGATAAAAGCAAAGCACCAAAGGATTATGATGTGTATCGTGACCCGTCATACTTTGAACATGTTGAAAGAGAAGTTAATGATTCACAAGCGACATCGAAGAGGTTGTGTACACAAACATCTCAGAAGGCACTATCTCAGGCATCTCAGAAGCAACTATCTCAGGCATCTCAGAAGCAACTATCCCAGACATCTAGAAAGCTGAGAAATGATAAGTATTTGATACAATTTCCTAATCATATTCATCCACATATTATTGACTTTATTGACTTTATTGACGTAAATCCAGATGGAAATTGTGGTTTTAGAGCTATTGCGTGTTTACTTGGTTACACAGAGGATGGTTGGCCCATTATCCGCCGGGAGTTTTTGTATGAGAAGTTATTTGGACAAAATTTACAACACGTGAGAGATTTACTGCAGATAGATGGTTTAGGAGATCAGTTAGAAGATAAATGGTTCACCATACCTACCATGGGTTACTTGGTTGCAAATAGGTATAATGTCATTTTGGTGACATTGGGTAAACCTAGCACGACTTTCTTTCCTATGATGACTTCATATTCATCGTCAGCAAAATTTCATTGCATCGGTTTTGTGGGTGGAAATCATTGGATTCCGGTAAATATTAACTTAAACTTTAACTTATTTTATTTTAAAATTATTTATATAAGTATATTAACCTATTAGTTTGTTCTTGCAGGTTAACATGAGACCAGGGTATCCGTTGCCCGATGTGACACTCGATTGGAAGAAATATCGTTCACCTGAAGCAACATCTTGGATGTCAAATTTAACCAACCGCTTACAATATTGGCGAATTCTAGATCATTCAGTTAAACCTTCAGTTGGTGTTGTTGTTGTTGATTAATTTTTACGTCAAAATATTTTATTGTCAAAGATTTTATGTGAAACATTTTATGTGTTGTTGCACTAATAAAACTTCTATATTATTCCAAATGCAATAAAT
Organism: Trifolium subterraneum; assembly: GCA_951799995.1. Lineage (NCBI taxonomy): Eukaryota > Viridiplantae > Streptophyta > Magnoliopsida > Fabales > Fabaceae > Trifolium > Trifolium subterraneum. Next base: position 53,308,255 of record OX637462.1, read on the forward strand.
AATAAAAGTACATAATTGTCATACCCCATTTTTTGACCAATTGCTTTTATGCGTCTTTTTACGACGATTTTTTTTTCTTTGTTCATTTCTAACGAAATTTCGGCAGAGAGGTATTTTAAAATACCTCATTTGGTTACATTTTATTTTCCTTTTATTATTTTCTGATTTTATTTTATTTTTATTATTCATTTTTCGTTTTTTATTATTATTAATATATTATTATTTTTTATTTTATGTTAATTGTCATTTGTGTATTTTTCCATTTTTTGGTGTTTTTTTAAAGAAGTCCAGATCAGGTTTTTTTTGTCCAGGCCCAAAGGGGCAATTTTGTCCAAATGGGGAAATTTTATCTGCAAACCCTAAACATCTGACACAGTATTTATACTGTACTAATTGCACAGTTCCCAAGGAAGAATTTTCTCAGCCGCAGTACACAAACAGAGAACAATTTTTTTTCCTTTCCTTTTCTGGATCAAATCACAAAAACAGAACAAATAAGAAATTAACATCCATTATCATCGTTCATCACCCAAATAGAACCCAGTTCATCGTTCATCATCATCAACCAAAAAACCACAAATCTTCATCCACAACCGAATCCAAAACACGAAAAAGAAATTGAAAACAGAGGAGAAAAGAAAATAAAAAAACGTCATCATCCGTTCATCCTCAAACCATCACAAATCCATCATCTTCGTCATTAATCAGAATCATCAAAACCCAGAAATTCCGAAACCTTTTTTTCGAAGAACAGAAGAAGAAGAAGAAGAAGAAGAGCAAACAGAAAAAGGGGTTGATTTCTTTCCCCTTTCTTTTCCGTTTTCGTTCGATCTGGTGTATGGGGTTTTTGTTTGTTTGTTTTGAGTTTGAATTTGTGTTTAGAGATTAATTTTGTTTGGTTTTAATGTTGAGATTTATGTGAGAAAAACGAATCCGCCGGCGAGAGTGAGAAAGAGGTGAGCGGCGGTGAAGTTTGAGAGAGAAGAAGTTTGATTTCTTTTTTTTCTCTAGGGTTTTCTTTATTTATACCCCCCGTTGTGATCCTGTGCGCGCAGGTGCACGGTCTTATGGTGCACCTGCGCGCCATTGAACCCTTAGATCTTAATCCACGCCCACAATTGATTTCTCCTGTGATCAAATCAGGGACGTCTGATCAATCAGACGGCCCTGATCAAACCCTTTACATTTTGTGCAGTTGGGCCCCTTTGGACTGGGCCTGGTATGTTCTGTTTGCTGTTTGCACCCCCTTCCTGTTTTTATTATTATTTGCACCCCCTTCTGTTTTTGTTTTATTTTTTTGCCTAATTATTTATTTATTGCATTGTAAAGACATTAGATTGTATTTTTTAGGACTTGATGTAAATTTAAATAAATTGCATAGCATCATGTTGCATTCATCTCATATTTATTTTTTTCCTCGCAAATACCTTAGAATGTGATTAGGAACAAATGTACACTATAAATGAAAAATCGCATCTCATGCATATTTATTTATCGCTTTCCGCAAAAACGTTAGCATATTAATTCCGAGGGAAAAGACACCGTTTTGATCAAAATATCATTACGGATCGTCTTCGCGCTTATTTTGCCTATTGCGACGTTATTAATTTTAGCGCTACCTTTTTATTTGGAACCCAACATTCCATTTTAAAATAAATAGTCAATCACTTTATTCTCAAAAATGAGGTCAAAACCTCTTTCAAAAAAAGTCAGCACAATTCATTTTCACATATCATCAAGCATCAAAAATGTCTTGTCATCAAACATTTTCAAACTTTGGACTTTAAACCAAACGTTTCTTTTTTATCGCGTAACTTGGACTTTAAACCAAGTGCCTTGGAATTTAAACCAACGGCGTCTTTTATCGTGAAAACCTTGGATTTTAACCCAAGTGTCTTTTTTTACTGCGAACTTGGATTTTAAACCAAGTGCCTTGGACTTTAAACCAATGGCTCCTTTTATCGCTAAAACCTTGGACTTTAACCCAAGTGTCCCTTTTTCTCGCCTAAAACTTTGGATTTTTAAACCAAGTACATTTGTCTCATTCATACATCGTTAAATCATGCATAAACCTTGGATTTTAAACCAAGTGTCTTTTATCACTTCAAACATTTTCTCAACAAACCTTGGACTTTAAACCAAGCGTCCGCATCTTATTTTCATCATCAAATCTCAATCAATTTAACCATATAGACTTTCTTCACAAATTAACATCAATCAAACTCACATTTTGCCACTTTTGGCTTTTGGTACTTTAAAACCATTTTCAAAACCTTAAAATCAAATAAACAAATTTACTCGTCTTTTTATCCCGAACTACGGTGGTTTGATCCCTCGGGTACGTAGGCATGAGATTTATCTCTCCAATCAATAAAATCAACAAAAACATTTTTCTTCTTTAAGCATTTTTTATCATCACTTTAATCCCCATACTTATACATTTTTTACAAACAAATAAAATAAAGCGCATAGTTAGAAATAAAAACAAGAGGTTCCTATAGAGTACTATAGATACTTAGGGTGCTAATACCTTCCCTTCGTATGACCAACCCCCGAACCTTGTTCTCTCAAAATAGGGTTTTTTCGAACTTTTTCCCTTTCCCTCGGATAAATTAAGATCGGTGGTGGAATATTAAATTGCGATTCGAAGTTAATTAATAACTCGACATCCAAAAATCACCGCGACAGAAATGGCGACTTCACTGGGGACAACCAAGCGGGTTGAACCTAACTTGTTTTAAATTACTATCTTCGCGCTTTTATTCTTTTAATTGTAAATATTTGTATATATATTTGGGTTTGTTTTGAGTGATGAGATAAGTCCTAACCCGGGCTTGAGTGACACAATAAGATAGGATGGGGTGAAATCATAGTGACATGTCCAGAGTAGTCTGGATTATGAAGCACATGTGATATGATCCCGCTCGGTGGAGGCCTCACGACGGTAGTACTCGTTGTCATGAGAAGTCATGATGATGGTATTATTTTCAATGTGAGTGTCCGGTGAAGCCGAGAACCTTTAGAATCACCTTTAATCCATCTTGGCCTTTTTAGGACGTAGTGCGGTGGCTAAATCAAGAGTAGTCTTGAGATTAGTCGTCACGCGAAACTACACTCAAACGAGATTATCCCGTGGATGTTATCGGAACGAGAGTAGTCCCGTAACCCAGTGATATCCATGAGATGGTCAATGACTTTGGGAACTTTGTAGAACCCGTCATGCAGGTACAAATGAACCCTAGTACATACCATATGGGAGGGTTTCACCTTTGACTCCAACATTATACTTTAACCTCATCATGTTTTCCGCATCATGCATGCATGCACTCATTCATAATTTTTTCTCATCCAATTTCGAAGGACTTAAACAAATTTTTGTAAACATTGTAGATTACATTCATTTCAAATGACACATAATAAATTTTTCTCTTTTCATCTTCTTTTCTACTAACAAAATCCATATCTAATTGTTTACAACCAATTTGGGATAAGTCCTTCGATAACAAAAAATAAACATTGTATATTTTAGCATAAACACATCATGCATCATACTACATTCATAAGTTTCCAAACTCAAGTCTCATATTTTCCTGTTCTCTCTACCTCAGTCAAACAAAGTGGCCCGGCGTATTCGGTACAAAGCAACTCGTGTCTACAATACTCGGTTCAGGTTGAGAAACAAGATGAGCAATTTTGAGGAAGAAAACCATATGCTCCGGGAACAGGTGACAACCATGCAGACAGAAATTGAGAAGTTGACTAGCATGGTTGCATCTTTGATGGCTACCCATAATCAGGTGTTAGCACCAGCACCACAGTCTAGTAATGCTCTTGTACCTCCTCCTGTTTCATCTGCACCTCTTGGCGCTCCTCAGTTTGTCATGCCTGAAGGTTACCCATGGGGCATGCCAGTCGGCTTTCTTGGGGCAGAATCACGTCCTGTAATATCAGAGATTCCCCATGTCCAATCGACAGTGCCTATTCCTCAGCTCGGCAATACACTTCCTCAGGTTACAGCAATTGTGTCTGCACCTTTGGTTCATACTATCCAGAAAACTCAGATACCCATCTTTCATCCTGAAAGTGTAGGAGGTTATGATAGGGTGGATGACCTACAGATCAAATATGACGAGATGCAGAAGGAGATGAGAGCCCTTAGAGGGAAAGATTTGTTCGGCCAGGATGCTCATGAACTATGCTTGGTCCCTAATGTTGTCGTCCCTCACAAGTTTAAAGTTCCAGATTTTGAGAAGTATAAGGGGAGTACTTGTCCCAAGGCTCACCTAATAATGTATGCTAGGAAAATGTCAACTCAAACCAGTAATGACAAGTTGTTGATACATTATTTTCAAGACAGTCTGACCGGTGCAGCCCTGAGGTGGTACATGGACCTTGATAGGGCTAATGTTAGTTCCTTCAATGATTTGGCTTGTGCTTTTATTCGGCAGTATAATTACAATTCATATTTGGCCCCTGATAGGGATGAGTTACGGGCCTTGGCACAAAAAGAGACGGAGTCTTTTAAGGAATATGCTCAAAGGTGGAGGGAGCTTGCTGCTCAGATTCGTCCTCCAGTGGAAGAAAAAGAATTGTGTAAGTTGTTTTTGCATACTCTGAGCCCATTCTTCTATGAGAAAATGGTTGGTGTTGTATCAAGAAGCTTCACCGAAATGGTGGAAATGGGAATGTGCTTAGAAGAAGGAGTCCGTCAGGGGCGGTTGACAAGAGAGAAAGCCCTGACCAATACTGCCAAGAGATATGGCAACAACTTTTCAGAGAAGCAAGAATTTGAAGTTGACATGGTGGCTCAGGGAGAACCTCATTTGAGAAACCCATCTGTTGCAGCCATAGCACTACCAACACAATACCAACAATCTCATCATCTACCATCTCCCCAACAATCATTTAATCATAACCATGCTCAGAAAAATCAACCATTTGACCCCATACCTGTGAAATATGCCGACCTGCTCCCTGCCTTACTTGCTAAAAATTTTGTCCAGACAAGGCCACTTCCCCCTGTGCCAGCAGTATTACCTCCCTGGTACCGCAGTGATTTAACTTGTGCCTTCCATCAAGGGGCCCCTGGCCATGATGTAGAGCGTTGCTATCCTCTCAAGAAAGCTGTTCAGGATTTAATCCGCAACAACGTGCTATCTTTCAAGGATGAGAACCCTAATGTTCAAAGTTCGTCCTCTGCTTAATCATGGGTCCTTCGTCATTTTCAAGATTATCAAGAAGTTTGTCCCTAGGATCGCTAGGCCTTTTATTTTCAATTGCAATTTCTTTCTTGCCAAGCATTTATTTGCATTTTAAAGTTGTATCTTTTAATTAATGTTTCTAAACAATGAGCATGCACATTTTGGAATCCATCCATTCGTATTCACTTTTTTCTTGTGCCATCATAAACGGCAATATTTTTTCTATTTTACTTTTCAAACTTGAGGGGAGAATGATGTAAATTAAATGTTTAAAATTGTTGATATGTGCTTTCATTAGTAAGACTCGGTTGATGATGTAAGGCATTGTTTCACTTCCCAAACACTGGAGAAATAAGGAGATAATCCGCAGTCAACCCCTTTGAGCCAGAAGTTGGTGTTTCTTTCTATACAAAAAACCCTTAATCTTAACCCGGGGCAGGGTAGTCTTTCAATAATTCAATGACACATCCCAATACAAGAGGATAAATATGTTGAGATAGAGGAAGTCATGAGTAGACAAAACTCACAAGTAACATGTGGCAGTCACAGTTGTCCTACAAAAAACACAAACAAAAACAACAACAAAAAAGCCCGCTAGGTAAAAATACTTAGGCAAAATTTAGGGCATTCCGATGGTCCATAAAATCAAAAAAAATGGTCCATGCAAAAATAAGGGATTGAGAGCACAAATGTTGAAAATAAGCTTGTGAATGAAAAGTGACTGCCACTTCAAGAATCTCATGAAAACTTCGACCAAAGCGTCAACTTCAAACATTACTGTCAAATAAATCCTCTTGTCAACCAAAGCATGTCTGATGAATTAATTGAATGTAGGATTGAAGAACATCAAAGAAGTGGGTGGGTTAAAACAGAATTTTGAGCCTAAACATCTTTCTTTTCAAAACCATGAACCAGGCCACGTTATAACCCTCAAAAGACCTAATTGAAACTAGGTTTACTTTGAAAGCATAATTAGCAAAATTATTGTTAAAAACTGACTCCACCTGTTTGTTGAGTAATAATCTTTTACACACACCACATATGTTTTATATAAAGTTCTGCGATTCCAAAACTTGCATGTACATTACATCAGAAACATTTTTCAAAAGAAACAATTTTGTCTGCAAATTTATATTTGGCATCAAAGAAATTCAATCAAATGGTCTAATCAAGGACGAATCAATTCAAAGCGCTCCTAACTTGGGGAAAATTACATCAGGAACCTGCCAGTCAGGGGCAAGTCTTTACATACAGTGGTATACACTTCAAAGATTCGAAGTCAAGGTTTCACTTAATTGGGGCACCTGAAGTGGTTTCCAGGGGCAATACAGATCTGCCAAGATAGTTGTTATGTTTCTTCCTCCTTGAGCCAATAATCATCGAGTTGATATTTTGGGTTTTATGGACATGTGTGTTACTATAATATGCTGAGTATGTGATTCAACATTCCTCAATTGAATACTGAACTTGATTGTTCTCCGGTAATCTCCAGCAAGTTGTTATCTTCAAAAAGCTTATATGATTTTCTTTTCCCCAGTGAAAGAAAAAGCTGAGACCCGTTCTGGAAGGCTCATATCAACAGCAAATGGCATCTCTTTGAGAAGTTTGCATATCATCAGCAAATGGCATCTCTTTGAGAAGTTTGCATATCATCAGCAAATGGCATCTCTTGGAGAAGTTTGCACATCAGCATATCAGTCTTGTTTCTTTCTGTCAAAAAAAAAGAGCAAAAGCAAAAAAAAATAGCAAAAAAGAACAGCTCGCTAAGTTGAAAACCCGAAAGGGCGGCTTAGGCAAAAATGAGCGTCCCGGTGGATTGAAAACCCGAAAGGGCGGTCCAGGCAAAAATTAGGGGCAAAACAAAAAAAAGATATATATTCCCGGTGGATTGAAAACCCGAAAGGGCGATCCAGGCAAAAGTTAGGGATTTCAAAAGGGAAAGAAAAAAAAACAAAAAGCTTGACGGTTGAAACAAGACCATGAGAAAATATTCGGTTTTAGTGTACAAAATGGCGACTTCTGCCCGATGGGCTTTACCCCAAGAAGCAATCATTCTTACCATGGATCAACATACTATGCCGGGTTTTACCCCGAGGATCTGATTTATTTCACCTATAAGGATGCTGTCCCTAGCGGAGAAACTACCGAGTGGTTGTACGGATACGTCGGCCCAACGCTCATATTACCGTCAAAGTTTTGTCTCATCCAGTCATGTACAAATATCATTCAATCATACATACAATCATTCACACATTCACACATACATATACATACATATATACAATCATTCACATATTCATACATACAATCATACATACATACATACATACAATTATACATACGTACATACAATCATTCGTATATTCATACTTACATACATACAATCATACATACATACATACAATCATTCACATATCCATACATATATTCACATTCACATACAACATGCAAACAAAATCATTCACACATACTGCATTGACCATCATGTGTCTTGCTTCATACATCACCAAAAAGAGTCATCCCCAGCGTATCTGGTCCAGAGATGTCTCCATCAATCATAAATCATCACAAAAAAGAGTCATCCCCAGTGAGTCTGGTCCAGAGATGTCTCCATCATTCATATTCCACACGGGACTTTACTGCTTTCTGTCTTTACTTCTGTCCATACACAGGACTTTACTGCTTATGTCCGCACACAGGACTTTACTGCTTTCTGTCTTTACTTCTGTCCGCACACAGGACTTTATCTGCTTATGTCCGCACACAGGACTTTATCGCTTTCAGTCTTTACTTTTGTCCGTACACAGGACTTTATCTGCTTATGTCCGTACACAGGACTTTATTGTTTTCTGTCTTTACTTCTGTCCGTACACAGGACTTTACCGCTTTTTGTCCCCATTCAGGACTTTATCACTTCCTGTTTTCATTACCTCTGTCAAATAATCTTCATTACATTCAAACACTTTGTAAATACAACCCTCATAAGCATAACACTCATAACATCACACTCATAAGCATAACACTCATAACATCACACTCATAAGCATAACATTCATAACATCATATCATAGCATTTTATAGTTCGCTCCGGTCAAAAATGGTGTACTCTGTATTTAAGTCTCTTCCACCGTCGAAACAAAACAAAAACATCATCAAAAAAATCATCTTTTTCTTTTTATCTCCGATGGAAGAAACTTAAATAGGGGCATCTGTCATACCCCATTTTTTGACCAATTGCTTTTATGCGTCTTTTTACGACGATTTTTTTTTCTTTGTTCATTTCTAACGAAATTTCGGCAGAGAGGTATTTTAAAATACCTCATTTGGTTACATTTTATTTTCCTTTTATTATTTTCTGATTTTATTTTATTTTTATTATTCATTTTTCGTTTTTTATTATTATTAATATATTATTATTTTTTATTTTATGTTAATTGTCATTTGTGTATTTTTCCATTTTTTGGTGTTTTTTTAAAGAAGTCCAGATCAGGTTTTTTTTGTCCAGGCCCAAAGGGGCAATTTTGTCCAAATGGGGAAATTTTATCTGCAAACCCTAAACATCTGACACAGTATTTATACTATACTAATTGCACAGTTCCCAAGGAAGAATTTTCTCAGCCGCAGTACACAAACAGAGAACAATTTTTTTTTCCTTTCCTTTTCTGGATCAAATCACAAAAACAGAACAAATAAGAAATTAACATCCATTATCATCGTTCATCACCCAAATAGAACCCAGTTCATCGTTCATCATCATCAACCAAAAAACCACAAATCATCATCCACAACCGAATCCAAAACACGAAAAAGAAATTGAAAACAGAGGAGAAAAGAAAATAAAAAAACGTCATCATCCGTTCATCCTCAAACCATCACAAATCCATCATCTTCGTCATTAATCAGAATCATCAAAACCCAGAAATTCCGAAACCTTTTTTTCGAAGAACAGAAGAAGAAGAAGAAGAAGAAGAGCAAACAGAAAAAGGGGTTGATTTCTTTCCCCTTTCTTTTCCGTTTTCGTTCGATCTGGTGTATGGGGTTTTTGTTTGTTTGTTTTGAGTTTGAATTTGTGTTTAGAGATTAATTTTGTTTGGTTTTAATGTTGAGATTTATGTGAGAAAAACGAATCCGCCGGCGAGAGTGAGAAAGAGGTGAGCGGCGGTGAAGTTTGAGAGAGAAGAAGTTTGATTTCTTTTTTTTCTCTAGGGTTTTCTTTATTTATACCCCCCGTTGTGATCCTGTGCGCGCAGGTGCACGGTCTTATGGTGCACCTGCGCGCCATTGAACCCTTAGATCTTAATCCACGCCCACAATTGATTTCTCCTGTGATCAAATCAGGGACGTCTGATCAATCAGACGGCCCTGATCAAACCCTTTACATTTTGTGCAGTTGGGCCCCTTTGGACTGGGCCTGGTATGTTCTGTTTGCTGTTTGCACCCCCTTCCTGTTTTTATTATTATTTGCACCCCCTTCTGTTTTTGTTTTATTTTTTTGCCTAATTATTTATTTATTGCATTGTAAAGACATTAGATTGTATTTTTTAGGACTTGATGTAAATTTAAATAAATTGCATAGCATCATGTTGCATTCATCTCATATTTATTTTTTTCCTCGCAAATACCTTAGAATGTGATTAGGAACAAATGTACACTATAAATGAAAAATCGCATCTCATGCATATTTATTTATCGCTTTCCGCAAAAACGTTAGCATATTAATTCCGAGGGAAAAGACACCGTTTTGATCAAAATATCATTACGGATCGTCTTCGCGCTTATTTTGCCTATTGCGACGTTATTAATTTTAGCGCTACCTTTTTATTTGGAACCCAACATTCCATTTTAAAATAAATAGTCAATCACTTTATTCTCAAAAATGAGGTCAAAACCTCTTTCAAAAAAAGTCAGCACAATTCATTTTCACATATCATCAAGCATCAAAAATGTCTTGTCATCAAACATTTTCAAACTTTGGACTTTAAACCAAACGTTTCTTTTTTATCGCGTAACTTGGACTTTAAACCAAGTGCCTTGGAATTTAAACCAACGGCGTCTTTTATCGTGAAAACCTTGGATTTTAACCCAAGTGTCTTTTTTTACTGCGAACTTGGATTTTAAACCAAGTGCCTTGGACTTTAAACCAATGGCTCCTTTTATCGCTAAAACCTTGGACTTTAACCCAAGTGTCCCTTTTTCTCGCCTAAAACTTTGGATTTTTAAACCAAGTACATTTGTCTCATTCATACATCGTTAAATCATGCATAAACCTTGGATTTTAAACCAAGTGTCTTTTATCACTTCAAACATTTTCTCAACAAACCTTGGACTTTAAACCAAGCGTCCGCATCTTATTTTCATCATCAAATCTCAATCAATTTAACCATATAGACTTTCTTCACAAATTAACATCAATCAAACTCACATTTTGCCACTTTTGGCTTTTGGTACTTTAAAACCATTTTCAAAACCTTAAAATCAAATAAACAAATTTACTCGTCTTTTTATCCCGAACTACGGTGGTTTGATCCCTCGGGTACGTAGGCATGAGATTTATCTCTCCAATCAATAAAATCAACAAAAACATTTTTCTTCTTTAAGCATTTTTTATCATCACTTTAATCCCCATACTTATACATTTTTTACAAACAAATAAAATAAAGCGCATAGTTAGAAATAAAAACAAGAGGTTCCTATAGAGTACTATAGATACTTAGGGTGCTAATACCTTCCCTTCGTATGACCAACCCCCGAACCTTGTTCTCTCAAAATAGGGTTTTTTCGAACTTTTTCCCTTTCCCTCGGATAAATTAAGATCGGTGGTGGAATATTAAATTGCGATTCGAAGTTAATTAATAACTCGACATCCAAAAATCACCGCGACAGAAATGGCGACTTCACTGGGGACAACCAAGCGGGTTGAACCTAACTTGTTTTAAATTACTATCTTCGCGCTTTTATTCTTTTAATTGTAAATATTTGTATATATATTTGGGTTTGTTTTGAGTGATGAGATAAGTCCTAACCCGGGCTTGAGTGACACAATAAGATAGGATGGGGTGAAATCATAGTGACATGTCCAGAGTAGTCTGGATTATGAAGCACATGTGATATGATCCCGCTCGGTGGAGGCCTCACGACGGTAGTACTCGTTGTCATGAGAAGTCATGATGATGGTATTATTTTCAATGTGAGTGTCCGGTGAAGCCGAGAACCTTTAGAATCACCTTTAACCCATCTTGGCCTTTTTAGGACGTAGTGCGGTGGCTAAATCAAGAGTAGTCTTGAGATTAGTCGTCACGCGAAACTACACTCAAACGAGATTATCCCGTGGATGTTATCGGAACGAGAGTAGTCCCGTAACCCAGTGATATCCATGAGATGGTCAATGACTTTGGGAACTTTGTAGAACCCGTCATGCAGGTACAAATGAACCCTAGTACATACCATATGGGAGGGTTTCACCTTTGACTCCAACATTATACTTTAACCTCATCATGTTTTCCGCATCATGCATGCATGCACTCATTCATAATTTTTTCTCATCCAATTTCGAAGGACTTAAACAAATTTTTGTAAACATTGTAGATTACATTCATTTCAAATGACACATAATAAATTTTTCTCTTTTCATCTTCTTTTCTACTAACAAAATCCATATCTAATTGTTTACAACCAATTTGGGATAAGTCCTTCGATAACAAAAAATAAACATTGTATATTTTAGCATAAACACATCATGCATCATACTACATTCATAAGTTTCCAAACTCAAGTCTCATATTTTCCTGTTCTCTCTACCTCAGTCAAACAAAGTGGCCCGGCGTATTCGGTACAAAGCAACTCGTGTCTACAATACTCGGTTCAGGTTGAGAAACAAGATGAGCAATTTTGAGGAAGAAAACCATATGCTCCGGGAACAGGTGACAACCATGCAGACAGAAATTGAGAAGTTGACTAGCATGGTTGCATCTTTGATGGCTACCCATAATCAGGTGTTAGCACCAGCACCACAGTCTAGTAATGCTCTTGTACCTCCTCTTGTTTCATCTGCACCTCTTGGCGCTCCTCAGTTTGTCATGCCTGAAGGTTACCCATGGGGCATGCCAGTCGGCTGTCTTGGGGCAGAATCACGTCCTGTAATATCAGAGATTCCCCATGTCCAATCGACAGTGCCTATTCCTCAGCTCGGCAATACACTTCCTCAGGTTACAGCAATTGTGTCTGCACCTTTGGTTCATACTATCCAGAAAACTCAGATACCCATCTTTCATCCTGAAAGTGTAGGAGGTTATGATAGGGTGGATGACCTACAGATCAAATATGACGAGATGCAGAAGGAGATGAGAGCCCTTAGAGGGAAAGATTTGTTCGGCCAGGATGCTCATGAACTATGCTTGGTCGCTGATGTTGTCCCCTTGCAAGTGCAGCAGCTTCTTCCATGGAAACCGGTACAGGCGTGTAAAATATACCTCTAACAGGTATATGTAACAGACACGCCACATCATCAAGTGTAATCGTCATTTCACCAAACGACAGGTGAAATGCCACCTCTCAGTAAAGGCTGATAAAAGCTGCGGATCCACCTTACTTAAACTCGTCCGCTCAAGCCATTTCAACCCAGATTCATCCAACCAGCCTTGAATATTTGGGTGATGTTCACCAGGACCAGGAACCCAACCAGTAAGCTTGGTACCAAGAGATGCTATACGTAACTCAGGTTCCGGGCCTTCAATACGTTCCTACATATATTTAAACGAAATCAGTATCACAACTAGAATGACATTTAAACAAAAACATTATCAGAGTTATGTTGATAACTTCATCAATATAATTAACAAATAATAACAACGCAAAATAATTTATACCGTGCCAAACCATATATAACGAGCAACATGGTCTGAGTAACGCGTCAGAATACTCGTATCAAGCGGTCCTCCAGGCCATCCATGCTGCGCAACATCCTCATCCTCCTGCATCATAGGCTGCTCGACAAACACAGGCTGCTCAATTTCCTGTTCCTGCTCAACAGGAATAGAAACTCCACGTCCTACGCCGGCATGTCTAATTCTACCGTCTCTCCCTCTTGTACGCACCACTGAAATGGAAGAAAGAAAAAAATTAAAAAAAAGAATTAATTAAAAAAAAAAACGAAATGCACTGCGGTACACTTCAAAACAAGTGTACCGCAGTGCATTTGCGATCGGTACACTTGATAAAAAAAGTGTACCGCAATGCAAAACGCGCGGTATACTTTTTACCAAGTGTACCGCAAGGTACAATGTCTGAAAAATTGAATTCCGGTACACTTTTTCAAAGTGTACCGCTAGCAATGTATATTGCGGTACACTTGAAAGTGTACCGGAATGAAAAAAACGACTTACTCTCTGTTTTTCGAAAATTTTCTGCTCGGTACACTTTTTCAAAGAATGATGAAAATGATTTTTTTTTACAGTTTTACCTTTTATACGAGGGCATATTTGTCATTTCAACATTAAGTGTAGGGGTATAGAGAAGTTTGTAGGGGTAGAAAAACCAAACCGAACCGCATGCATTTTCATCTCGCGGTTAGGATGATTTTTATGCTCAAAACCAAACAAAACCGCACCGCATGCACCCCTATTCCAACTTCTATGTGGTTAATTAGGCTTTTGACATTGATATACTAATTGATCGATTGATTCAGCACTATATTCCAACTTCTATGTGGTTAAAACCTCTTTACATAGCTCATTCTATGGTAACTCTAATTTGATGGTTCAAAGTCACCTTAAAAATTATGCATATATACCAGAATTTCTTCATTGATCAATGCAAATGGGTTTGCTAGTTTGTAACTGTTATTCAATTATGCTTTAGTTAGTAATACTTAGGGAATCTGTCATTTAGTTCTGTTAATCCCCTAGGTATAAGCATTTATTGATCTTAGTTAATGAAAACTTTAGTTTTTGAAAGGTTGCAAATTAAGGTTGTTAGAATTTAGTTTTTACGTTAATAATTATTTTGGCTAAGTGATATCGAAACTAGATTCAATTCGTAAACCAGTAGAGTTTATCCCATATTAAAATAGACATATTGTTTACGTGGAAAAGTGGTAAACAACCGCTAGTTTGAGTATTTTACACTCGCGAGACCAACTAGAAATCTCAGAACAATTTTGTGTTTAGTTATTTGAAAAAAGTTTTGGTTTTTATCAAAAGTGATGAACACGTTTGAATTTCTTAAAATTATGAAAAAGCAGAATAAACTTAACTGTTTGAATCGCCTCAAACAATCAACTTTAACGCAAACACATAAAGCATAAACTTAAAGATTTGCGGAAACGATAAATTGCATTGAATTGTAAATAGCAAATACAAGAAAAAGATGGTTCACAATACATACATTGTTCTCTTGAATTCCGTTCGTTCTAAGTGTGAGTACTTGGAATTTTTGAGAAACAGTTAGTATGAAAATATTGCGACCCTTGTTTCTTCAACAAAAAGACTATAAATACTCCTAGACTAAGGTAACCGCTTCAGATGATCTGAATGGCTCAGAACGCTCCTTCGCTACCCACGATCTCCACTTCTTTCGCGCGCTACCTTCAAATCAGAATGTTGGGCTTGAATATTGGGCCGAACCATGAAAGCCCAATTACGCAGCTCCCTTCACTTCGATGCTTCCACGCTCGAACTCCAAAACCTTTTGTTCGACAGGGACCTTCGAATCTGCAAACAGACACTTAATTCTGCATCATTTCAATGCACTCGAATGTCATTGTTAGTAACATTTTAATTAAGTAATTTATTATTCTTGAACATTTTGGTATACATATATATATATGTTTTTTAATTGGGCTACCAATTATAATAAAATAAACATATACCAAATTTATGCCTAACACATATATAATATATATTTTAACTTATTAATTTTTTTTTCAAAAGAAAAAAAAAATTATTAAATTTTGAAAGTAATCTGAATTTAATAATTTTATGTTTAATTTAAAAGTTGAAGTGTTATCAATATTAATTAAAGAAAATATGACAAAATTAATTTATTAATTTAAAGTTAAAAATAGATTTTAAGTTAAAAATAAATTTTAAATATTAGATAATTCACAATTAATTTATTTGCTCTCGTTTCATTAGTTAAATATGATAATAGTCATGCATTTCAATAACAATTAACACAACAACTATATTTTTCAAAAACAAAAAAAAAAAACAACTATATACCCATCAATATATCTTGTAAAGAAAAAAAATATTTCTCTAAACTTTTTCACCTATTAAATATGACTTTTTAAATCATGCATGTCATGTGAAATTGAATATTATATATGATTGAAATACAAGGTGATTCAATATTTTAACCTTATGTGTGTATACGTTTCTAGTGCCTCTGATCCTATTGTCATTTATTTAAATATTTTATCTATTTCATCTTGCATCTTCATTAAGCGCATAATTTCAAGGAGAATACATTTATTAATTGAAGTTTATTATTCATAGATAGTTCTTGAGTAAGGGTGCAACTTTATTCAAAGATTATTACACTATGAAAAGAAGAAGCTTGCAAACCTTGTTCTTTATATAGTAAAATATGAATAATTTAAGTCATATAATAAAGTAATTCTGAAACTGATTAAAATTAACTATGGATACAAAATAGGGGGAGCTTACAAACCTAACCCTATGAGATATCAGACTTAGGGGGAGCTTGCAAAACTCAGAAGCCTAATGTCAACATAGCTGATTTTTATCAACAACAATTGTATTTAATACTTATGTTTGTCATCATCAAAAAGGGGGAGATTGTTGGAACAAAATGTGTCTTAGTACACACCCTTGAGTTTTGATGATAACAAAGTATTAAATGGACAATTGATGTTACTAATGTTTAAATTAAGTGTGCAGGAGAATCCAAAGTTATATCAAGAGCACACTTGATTTAGACTCTGATGGAACCTTATGGAAGTCTGAATCATTACACTCTGAAAGAGTTCAGAAGCTAAAACGTGGTCAGAAGCCAAACTTGTTCAGAAGCTCAAATAGGATCAGTATGTCTGCAAGAGTTCAGAAGCTTAGAGAAGTTCAGAAGCTCAGAGATGTTCAGATGCCTATAAGAGTTCAGAAGCTATCTGCTAGTCATGAGTTATTCAGAAGATGAGACGTTCAGAAGCTGAAATACGAAGGACTATCAGAGGCCATTTATTCAAGACCAACCAGACTTCAAAGACATCAAAGGTTCATCAGAAGCAAAGGAAATTCCCCTAGTCATCAGAAGGGCTACATCAACTACTTTTATCAAGCCTGATGATTTGTTTAAGGACAACTAATTGCAACGGTCACAAAGGATGTGATCATACTCTCTCTAGGAGCTAGTTGTACCTTATTACTGTATTTTGGACAAACAGTAAAGGTGAAGCTAAACTGCAAAGAAGACGTGACTTTATTCATAGGATATTCAAAGGCTACAGCTGTCCATTTTACAACGGGAATTTCTCCAAAGTCTCAATGTCTTTCTCAACTCATATAAATATGCAAAAGAAAGAATTGATGACTAACGAACTTTCATAGAAAATATCTCTCAGAATCAAGTGAGAATAAAAGAATTGTAATAGAAAATATCTCTCAAATTAAGTGAGAATTGAAACTAGCTCAAGCCTCTGAAGTTATTATCTTGTAATAAGTTTAAGCTTAGAAGTTAATATTACTCCTGCGTGAGTAATTGGAAAAGTCTCAATCTTAGTGATTAGAGCAAAAGAAGTCTCTTAGTCTTGTGTGACTCTGAGAAAAGGAAGTCTCTTAGTCTTGTGTGACTCTGAGCAAAGGAAGTCTCTTAGTCTTGTGTGACTCTGAGCAAGGAAGTCTCTTGTCTTGTGTGACTTGAGCAAGGAAGTCTCATGCTTGTGTGCTTGAGCAAGGAAGTCTCTTATCTTGTGTGAATTGAGCAAGGAAGTCTCTTGTCTTGTGTGACTAGAGCAAGGAAGTCTCATGCCTGTGTGCTTGAGCATCTGAATTGTAATCTTAATGATTATAGTGAAATCTCTTGGAAGTGCAAGAGGACTGGAGTACTCTCAATTTGTGAGGGGAACCAGTCTAATTTCTTGTGTCTCTTTCTCTCTCTCACTCTCTCATTTACTCTTTCATCATTCACAATTCAAGTTGATTGTGTTAACCATTCCGATGTGCTTAAAGACTCTGATAGATTTAAATATCTTGAAAAGTTTTTAAATATCTAAAACACAATTCAACCCCCCCTTGTGTTTTCTCCACGCACCTTCAATATATCCTTTTTGTATTTTTTCATTTTTTTTAACACATGCATAAAAATAGGAGACATTGTTGGATACATGGTCTAACTCTTAGCGTACTCCATCCATTCCTCTGTCCCTTTTATAAGCAAAAATTCTCTTATTACGATAATTGATGTATTTGGTAATAATATAGACCAAATAATCAATTATTCAACCACGGTTGTTTGCTTATAAAAGAAAGAATAGAAAGAGTATACTAAAAAATAATCACAAGTGTAAATAATTGTTACTCCTATCATTATCATTATTAACATGTATTGTTATAAAAAAAGGGTGTTTGTCTAATATGTGCAACATTGCACATGTTAAGATAACTAAAAGTAGTAATTTTTTATTAAAAAACAACAATTATTTATTAAAATATTATACATTTAATATAAAATACACATGTTCCAATACAAATTTACTATTTTAAACTTCTTTAACATGTGCAAATTTGCACATGATAGAAAAACCCATAAAAAAAAATCCAAAATTACTAATATGATAAACTCATTTTGACTTCCGTTTTTATTTATTTTACTCAATGATTTTAGCTCGATTTAACACGAAAATCTACAAGGAATTCGGTTGCACCTTCCGTTCAACCAATCCTAACATGTTGTGGGGATAATTCCTCAATCGATTCTCATCCATTTTGTGACCTTAGCAGCCATGATTATACTGCATAAAACATAACATATATTATCATCAATAACATTCCAATACCCAGAAAATGAAACCCTGACAAGTAACTACAAGCAACCCTAAATTAATATATAGCTGACCAGTAAATTAAAAGCAACCCAAATTCAAAAAAGAAGGTTGTAATAACGATAATGAAAGGGGCATCCGATGATTTTGTCCTAGCTGGTGGAACAAGAAAGACATATAGTAAATTATAAAAAAAATAAAAATAAAAAACCTAAAATTGGTTGTAGAAATGAGATGAGAAGGAAACTTGAGTGAAGAAAAGCTTGAAGATCTCTGTTTAACCAATGAAGAGTGAGCTTGAACATTGAAAGCAGGAACTCTGAGCGAAGAAACGAACGAGAAGACGTTATGTTATGTTATTAGTGTAAAATACAATTGACGGGTGGGTTTATATAACAATGAGAATTGGAGGGTAATAATATTAGTGTAACTCTTACACAATATAACGGCTCTATTTCATTTAGGGTTTATATAATAATTGTTATTGTTACGTTAAATAAGGTTTTGCTCCCTGTAAATATTTTAATTTTTTGTAGTCTCTATAAAAAATATCAACAATCTTTCGTCCTTGAATATTTTCTATCACAGTTTTTTGTCTCTACTTTTAAATCAACTGTTGTGTATTTTCAAATTTTTGAATTATTTTTTATATTTATATTTGTAATTTTATAAGAACCTCTCACACAAAAGTTTAAAATTTCTTAACATAAGATGAATTATTTATGAATTTTTTTACAGGAATCAAACTAGAGCTTAATTGATATTTAGTCTTATTGTAAAAATTATTTACACTTGCATCAAATCATATCTCTATAAAATTAATAATTATGAAGAACTAATACATCAAAGTTACATAAAAAATTTGAATAAACAGAAGAAGAAAAAAATAGAAATGGGTTGGGTTGTATGGCCCACACTGGCCGGGCCAGACTTGGTAATGTGTAACCCAAAAATAATTGAATCGGGCTAGGCTGCTCTATATATTTAGTCAGGCCCACTGGACCGGACCGGGTTGAGTCGGACCAGCCCATTTGACACTTCTATCCTCAACCAATAGCAATTCAACATAGTACTAAAACAATATTATTCTCAGCCGACTAACGTAGTGGAATTGCCACTCTCCTGCGCACTCATGCAAGGTTTGACGTTTAAATACACACATATCCCCGACGCCTAAGGTAGGCAATTTTCACCCAATATCCTGTCTCTATCCTATCCTTTAGTGTCTTAGACTGACGTAATAACAACTACACCACGAAACCACTTACAATATGGAAGTAACATTTTATATATTTTCACCATTAAAATTACAGACAATTAGAGGTGTAAATGAATTGAGTCCAACACTTAAAATTTGAATCCGAGTTGTAAATCAATTTTTTTAATCAATTTTTATGTTCAAGTTTTATCGTCAAGTCTCTCACCAATATATTTGCAAAACTTGAACATAAAACCCTTGACAAATTGTTGTGTTTTGATTTTCTTATTCGATTCATATTATAGTTATTTTTCATTTAAAGAGAAATATGGCTCCGTTTGTCTCTTAGTCTTGTGTGACTCTGAGCAAATGAAATCTCTTAGTCTTGTGTGACTCTAAGCAAGGAAGTCTCTTGTCTTGTGTGACTCTGAGCAAGGAAGTCTCATGCTTGTGTGCTTGAGCAAGGAAGTCTCTTATCTTGTGTGATTTGAACAAAGAAGTCTCTTGTCTTGTGTGACTAGAGCAAGGAAGTCTCATGCCTGTGTGCTTGAGCATCTGAATTGTAATCTTAGTGATTATAGTGAAATCCCTTGGAAGTGCAAGGGGACTGAAGTACTCTCAATTTGTGAGGGGAACCAGTATAATTTCTTGTGTCTCTTTCTCTCTCTCACTCTCTCATTTACTCTTATTTCATTTAAAGAGAAAACCCAACAAGAATATGGCTCCGTTTGGCCCGGCTTATTTTTCAAAACTTGAACGTAAAACCCATGACAAATTGTTGTGTTTTGATTTTCTTTAAAGAACTAGAAAAGTAGAAAATAAGCCGGGCCAAACGGGGCCATATTCTTGTTGTTTTGCATGCTTGCTTGTTCATGAAAATTACTTTTCCGACCCCTGCCCATTTCTTTTTTACCCCCCAAACTGACGTTTTTGCCCTCGGGGGGTATGAAAAAAATTTGTCAAAAAAATTCGGTTTTTAGAAACCGAACATGTTCGGTTCGTAAAAACCGAAGTTTCGGCAACAGTTTTTAACCGTTGCCTTAGAACAAAAAAACGTTGTCTTTAAGAGCTAACGCAACACTTCCTCAAAACAGTATCCATATGCATAAAACGCAACGGTTTTAACACGTTCTCTAAAGTGTTCTATGCATGAATTTCCACTAACACTTTAGAGAACGCTTTAAAACTGTTGCGTGTTATGCATATGGATACTGTTTTGAGGAAGTGTTGCGTTAGCTCTTAAAGACAACGCTTTTTTGTTCTAAGGCAACGGTTAAAAACCGTTGCCGAAACTTCGGTTTTTACGAACCGAAGTAGCTCGGTTTCTAAAAACCAAATTTTTTTGGCAAATTTTTTTCATGCCCCCCAAGGGCAAAAACGTCAGTTTGGGGGGTAAAAAAGAAATGGGCAGGGGTCGGAAAAGTGATTTTCCTTGTTCATTCCTATCCTTGATTCATTGTTTTGAGTTGATTCCTTATTTATTGATTCATATCATTGTTTGTATCTTAATGTTGTTTTGGATGGTTATTTGTTCATTCCCATCCTTGTTTTTGTTTCTATCATATTTAACTTGGATGCTTTTTTACCAATAAGCAGCTAAAAATAAATTGTTCTTGTCCCATCAAATGCGGAACAAATTTTACTTACAAAGTTTGCTTGACTTTCAAAGACATGTTTACACCTTAGTTAACTAGTTTCAACCTCTGTAATTTTAAATTTTTGTAAGCTAGGAGTCTCCTTTGATCAAGAACATTCTCACAAATTCAAAATATCAATACAACATCCATTTGAACAGTAACTTGAAGACTTGTCTGGATTGACTTATTTGAAAATCTGAAATCATAAACAGTTTGACTATATTGTATAATGAAATTATTTACCCAAACAAGACCTTTGTTTACAGCATGTTTGCTTCCACATTGTTCCTCCACAAGGTCAACGTACTCACCAAAGCATCGTTGAGCTTCATGTACAACGCACAATTCTACCGCAAAAAAACAAAAAATTCAAACACACAGTTTGCGAAAACCAATAAGGTCATCATCATAGAGATGTAGTTTGGCAAGCTATCTTCATTTTATCACAAAACACAATAAAAATGTGCATTTTGAAATCGATCAAATTACAAGCATGTTCCAACTTCAAAATTTCTTCTTAGTTATTATGTTTGAAGAGGATTTGTTTTGTCCTTGCTTAATGTGTTCCTCCAGAAGCAGTTAGATGACCAACATAGTTTCAATGGAAAAGATTAATACAAACAGACAAAGATCAAATGAATTTGTGAACAGGCGCATTTGCTCGCTCCAAATTGCCTGTGATATTATTTTCAACAATAGCAGTGTGCATGATATTTCATTCCAAAGAACATTTTTTCTCAAATGCTTCCTGCTCTTTGCGGCATAAGTCGAACTCATTTGTATGGTAGTACATGCAACCAACGTAATCATCCATCTCTTTTGTGCACTTTTGGTGTAGATCCTTGAGACTGCAAAACAAGCATTTAATTACTATTAAGAAATCCTCGAGGAGAAAATCAGTTGAGCATAACAGAGAATGCTTTAGACAAACAAGGATAGAAGTCAATAAATACATGGCAGTAGGAAAGTCCAAACAAACATAAAACTGATCCAAACCAAAAATAACCAAATTACGACAATCAGTTCAGTCACGAGTTGAACTCAACTAGTCCTGTTCAGTTTGTGAACTATCGTCACAATTCTGTTCTTTTTGGTTCGGTTTAACAGACCAGTACGGTTCCTGGTTATATGTACTTCCAAGTTAAGAAATGTTATATTCTAAAAAAAATAAAAAAATAAGTATCAAAAGTTTAGTGATGACTTATTAGGATTCATTAATTTGGTGATAAGAGGTTGAAATCAGCATTAAACAGGGATGACTTCAGTGAAAACAAGCAAGTATCCCATACAAGGATACTTCAGTGAAAACATCAAAATAAATTAATCTTATTTATTGATAGAAAATTTAGTGATGAATTGTAAATATTTCATTTGATTTACTGTTGATTGCTTGAAGAAATTTTAAGTATTGAAGAAATAAAGTAAGTTAACACTACACAGTAACCACTAAAAAGGCTTTAATGTTGATTTTTTTAAATTTAATATGGAAGAACAAGAAATGTGTTACAATATGTAGAAGACATGTGATTTTGTGAGATAAGAGTATGGCATGGTTTCTTATATTATATGCAGTTATATAGGTCCAGTTTTTACTGTTTTCAAATACATAAATCACACGTGGACTTTTTAGTTTAAACTTATTAAGTTGAGTTAACGTCTGTTAGTTTCATCATCCCCAGAACCGTTTCATCGTTCTAACCTAACAATTGGACTTCTCTCGTCGTCAATCACTGACTCCATTCTCAAAACCAACAAGGCACCGAATCACCATACTGTAAGAACTGATGGTAGCAGAAACCCACCGTGTTGCAGATCTATTACATGTATCTCAACTATTCCCAGCACACAATGAAACAAAGATAAAGGGAACCCCCACCAACACAAGGGAATAAATCCCATCAAAGGGTTTTGCTGCACTCTTCAAGGTTCATGATGTGAGTGCAGTTAGGCTGAAAATTGCAGATAATGATGGGGATCAAGAAGGGAGAGACAAGGATGGTGTCTTTAATATGTTGTGGTCACCGAAATTCAATGGTCTTTTGAGATTGTAGGCCACACTTTCTGGTTCTAGATAATAGAAAGATGATCATGATGGGATTCTCTGGGTTATGTTTCTCACAAGTTGGAGGCGTTACAGTTTAGAGAGAATTGTTTTTTTCTTTTTGTTTTTTGGGTCAAAAGAGAATTGTTTTTTTCTAAGGGTGGTTACAATTAAAATTAATAATACAGGTGTCATTTGTTTATTGGAGAAAAGTAAAAAACAAGGACCTATATAACTGTATATAAGTTTTCTCCTAATGGAAATAAGACAGTTTAAACATCCATGACTACCTCTAATGCAACTAAAAGCAGAAAGCCAGATTCCATTTGTTTCAAATGCAATAATTTTAATATCAACTGAATAATCACTGTTCTAGATAAACATTTATGAAATAGACAAATAGCAGAAAAGATAAAAGGGTATATGACATATTTTCATGGCTAAAAGGGAAAGGTATACTTATTGTTAAAACTTCCTCAGAAACAAGATAAATGGACACTACAGAAAGATGAGAAGTTGTATCTTCACTAATCCACCCTAGATACCTAAATTTAAAGAAACTTACAAGGTAGCCAACTAAATTTTATTCCTCCATGTTCAAAACAATGAAAATATACAACAATTAAGCCTTAACCCACTAAGTAGAGTTGGCTACATGGATCAAACGATTCCATAATCTTTTGTCATATCTCCTCAAAGGGTTTCCCCCTTCTACAATAGAGCCACTACTCTATTCACTAAAAGTTGACAATACTCATTGATTCCCTTTATCCACACATCCTTCTATTTATACATGTTATTACGCTAACTATCCAACTAACTAACTTCTCTAACAACTCTTAACTACTCTAATTACCCTGTATTCTATATTCTAACATCATCATTGTGGAATAGTATTATAAAACTACGTTTTTATTTGCAATTTCTTGTGAAAAGAAAAATAGAACACCATAATTTGTGGATGCAGAATAAATATTCAAATAATCATCAATAAGGAATTATCAAAGTGGAACTGTTTCAGCTATTCAGCACTCTAATAGATTAGAAGAATGCCAAAACCAATCTGTTTAAGATATGTCAGTAGCACTCAAAAAGAATTGAAATTTTTTTCCCAGTAACAACTGCAAATAGAACAGAACATACACTAAAATAAAAATTAAATTCTCCCAGCATCCCTAACCAAGGTCATAGTATCTGCTTTATATCAAATAAATAAATAAACAAAGGGCAATGCCATGCAATGGGGAAAAAATGCCAAAATTTTGGCATATTTCAGCTATAGATTCAAAAATAAAAAGGTTAGGCCTAGTTATCATTTCCTAACGAATACCATGTTCAAATTGAATGCCTAACTCAGCTATGGTTCCATACACAAGCATCCATTTTAATACTAGCAAATGTTAAGGACAAACTCTCTAATACACTTCATTGAACACTCCCTCAACCATAGGGCCACGTCACCATTTCTTTTAAATATTTTATCTAGTAACCGACTCCACTGGGTTAGAGATAATAGAACACACATCCTTTTCTTTATGATAGCACAAAGATCTTGAAAATGTTATCTATTTCTTCTACCTCTTATCTCCCCCGTTTCTTTTAACACCGCACCATTTCTCTTTACCTTTATTTCTTCACATCTTATCTCCACAAGAAAAAAACCTTAGCTATTTTTTGGTGGTAAACTTATGGATCTGAGACCCCGTAGTCATTCTGTTAGATTTGAAAAAGAAAGGCATAATATTCAATTTCTGATTTTGCCGTCGAGTCAGTAGACAAATGTTTTGCATAGTTGAATATCATGGGTGGCATAGCATTATTTTATGAATTAACTATATTTGACAAGCATCGTCGAGTAATTAAAGGTTGCAATTTGAACCATTGACATCACTTAAAAAAAATAGCAGTACCCTTTCGTATTCAACCACTATCTCTCAAGGGAAATGATGAAGACAATGACCACGAGCAAAATTCATCATCAAGATTTAAAACGAAAAGTCAAAGAGGTGTTTACGGTGGGATGGGAAGGAAGAAGTTTACCAGGGCAGTTTTCGGAGTTTTTTATTTGTTGAATCTAGCAGTTTTCAGAGTTAATAGTTCAATAACAGCTACACACCTGTTTCCAGTTAAGTAATTTTTAAAAAGTGGTGATGTGGTACAATGGTTGAGGGAGTGTTCAATGGGGTGTGTTAGAGAGTTTTTCCTTAGCATTCCTCTTTCAATAAATATAAATAAAAAATCAGCTGAAAAATACCGAAATGGCGCTTAGTAATATAATTTCATCTCTTTAAATATCACAATAAATTAGCCCTGTTTTGATAAACAGCTTAACTAAGCACTTATAGCATAACCTCTTATCAAATAAATGCACATAAAATCTCTATAAAAAAAGATGAAATAAAGTCAAACTGTTTTCGACTAAATTATAAGCTTTTTTTATAAGCTATCTCGTATAACTTACAAAAATAATCTAAAAACAACTTATGAAAATGTCACAAGTTAATTCTATAAGCTCTCACAAACCGTCCCACAAGTGCTTATGTTAATGAATAAACTCAAATAAGTCAATCCAAACACGCCCATTCAACCGACCCTAACTTATCGATAACATAATAACATAAATTAAATCAATAAAAACCAGGTTTCAGAAATCTCATTACTACTCTAGCCACCTATATTTTCTTCAACAGAAAAAAAAAATTCAAATCAATGAATCATTCATCATTTACACAAAGATACAAAACAAAATCAACAAAATTAACCAAAGATTAGAAGAAACTCACAGTCCAAGAACACATCGAGTAACATCACGGCCTTTATCAAGACACTTTTCAGGATTTTGATCTTTCTTCTTACATTTCAGAAACTCCAAATTCTCTGAATGACACCTTAATCCAATGTGCTTCGACGATGCCATCAACACCGCCGATGTTGGGATCGGATTTCCAGCAGCATCCACAGCACTCGCCATTTCCGATTCAGTCGTTCACCTGAAAAAACGAAACACCACATTGATCGATTAGGTTAAATTCTGATTGATTTTCTCGAGAAAATGAAAGAAAATTGGCATGAAAAAAGGGGAAAGGGGGAAAATTGAAAATTTGAGAGATTGGGTTATGGAAAA
This sequence comes from Trifolium subterraneum, assembly GCA_951799995.1. NCBI lineage: Eukaryota > Viridiplantae > Streptophyta > Magnoliopsida > Fabales > Fabaceae > Trifolium > Trifolium subterraneum. The sequence continues at coordinate 53,334,450 of OX637462.1, forward strand.
TGAAATTGAAAATTGAAAATGGAGAATGATTTAACTTGAATTGAAGTGTGTTTCGATCGGTGTAGGAATGAAGAGAGAAGATGAAGATTAGGGTAGTGTGTGTATAAAGCTTAATGATAAAAAAGAAATGATTTTCATAAGCGAGTAGTATTTTTATATTTTTTTAAAAAATTGGATGAGCACCAATGAAGCTCCGTTACTTCAAAAATGACGAAGTATCATGTCCCATACCGATACTCATTCGATACTCTCCGATAATTAATATTATTTAAAAAAAATTACCGATACGTGTCGGATACTTCTCCGACACGCGTATCAGAGAAGTATCGGGCAATTAATATTCTATGATGATAGAATTGGAGGACATCAGACTTATACAATCTGTGTTTCGTCTTACATAGTGTATGTTAGTGGATGATGTTCTTTGTGTGATATTTATAATGTTTTTTTTAGAGTTAAATATGTTTTTGTTCTCTGTAGTTTCGCAGAATTTCATTTTTAGTCCCCAAAGATTTTTTTCACACTTTTTAGTCCCTGAAGTTTTAGCAGTCAGTGTTTTTAGTCCCTACTTTTAATCAAACTTTTGTATACTTTCACATTTTTGAATGGTTATTTGTATTCATGTTTATAACATTATAAAAACATCTCCGATAAAAAATTTATAATTTTTTAACATAAGATGAATTATTTATGAATTTTTATGTGCAAAAAACTAAAAAATTCATATTTAATTCATCTCTTGTTAAAAGAAATTAAACTTTTGTAAGAAATATTCATATAATGTACTAAACATGACCACAGAAAAAAAAATTAAAATTTTGAATGATATGCACGTGTTAATCGAAAAGTAGGGACTAAAAACATTGATTGAAAAGACTTCAGGGACTAAAAAGTGTAAAAAAAATCTTGATGAACTAAAAACGAACTTCTGCGAAACTATAGGAACCAAAAACATATTTAACCCTTTTTTTTTATAGTAGTAGTTATGTACTTCTTGGGTAGTATTAACTTAACTTAAGATATATAATCGTCATTTGTTTGCTCAGTTTGAGTAATTTGAATGTTAATTTATTATTATTAATGATTTTTGTTATGTTTATATATTGTGCATTTATATATTTAATTTTAAATTTAATTTTTAAATAACGTATCGCGGAAGTATCGTATCGGGGATTTTGAAAATGTTTCCGTATCGACGTATCGGTATCGTGTCACGTATCCGGGTTTCATAGATAAGCACTGACGGTGTAAAATAATTTTACACTGTTATTTAATAGTAACAGTTTATTTCGCCAAATCACTCAACTACATTCACATTAATTGTATGACATGGCAAAATGCTTGATTTTTATTGGATGTCAGCGTAAAATTATTTTACACCGACAAAGCATATCCATTAAACTCTATTATTTTACATAACACAATATGATTTTTTTTTTATTTAAAACAAAGTTCATTCATTTAAATAGGTATAATATATCGAACAATAAAAATTGTAAATTGTTAAAAATAAAAAATGATGAATTTTAGAACTGACTCACAACATTTATGTTAATAGTATACAACGACAAAATAAATATGATAAAACCTACTATATATTTGCGGACGTCAAAGTTATTGATTGAAAATATATAGTACATCATATCTAATTTATCAATTTAATTGAGCAAACATTGTGACAAGAGAGAAACACAAAATAATGTCGCACTAGGACGAAAAAATCACAAAAGTATATATATATATATATATATATATTACAAGGAAAGCACAAATGAATTAGAGGAGTGGATTCAGATAGAAAAATTGACCATAAATCATCTCTTATACTATAAGCTTGTTCCGTTTTGCTATTCTTAACCTTAATTTTTTTCACGCTCATTTTTTCTCTCATTTTACCCTAACATTAATTCAAATAAAATGTTAAAAAATACCTCACCAAGATTCGAACCCACAACCTTTAACTCACCATGTTAATTTTTTTTTTTTTTGAATCAAATGTTAAATATTTATTATTATTAGCTTCCAACTATTATTATTAATTCAAATAAAATGTTAAAAAATACCTCACCAAGAATAGAACCCACAACATTTAACATACCATTTTAAATATTTAGTATTATTAGCTTCCTTTTATTTTTATTATTATTATTATTATTATTATTATATCTCTTACTCCCTCTGTCCCATATTATAAGGGAAAAAAAAACACACTTATTAAGAAAACCAAAACTTGAGAATTTGAAATATGCTTTTGTGGGTTTTTTTTTAAATAAGTTGCATGGGAAGACGTAAAAACAAATTTGATTGGTTGTTGTTTATTGAGAAAATGAGAGAGAAAAAATTAAATGCAATTTGCATTTAATTTTATAAGAATAAGTAAAAAACATTCTTGAAAGTTGATTTTTCCCTTATAATTTGAGACAAAAAAAAGGGCAATTTTTCCCTTATAATATGGGACGGAGGGAGTATATTCTAAACTTGCTCCGAAATGCTAACCCAAAACTTTTTTTTTTCTCTCTTTTCCATGTGATGCATTATATTAAAAAAAAATAAAAATTTGTCTAGCATGAGAATCGAACTCGCATCCCTTTAATATTTTCATTTGCGATGACTATATTAATAAGAGTCAGGGACAATCTCTTAAGCAGGTTGTGATATATCTTTTGTCGACAGTGTTTTTACATGGTCAGTTGTATGTTGCAACATCAAGAGTTATTTAAAGAGAATGATTAAAAATATTGATTATCGACGATGACGGTGAAACTACGAATAAAACTTCCAATGTAGTCTATAAAGAAGTATTTCGTAATATACCATAATTTATATTGTATGAACATTTATTGAAATTTATTGTCAAACTAAAATTTAATGGTACTCGGCTTTTTTATATACGTTAGCGTTAAAAAATTTATATCTTATTTTTTCATATTACGGTTAATTAGACCCGTGCACCGCACGGGTCGAAGTTCTAGTTCATCTTTAATAGATGTAGAAGAAACTAGGTTAAATAAATGAGCGGCAACTTTACTAGGTTAAAGAGAGTGAATTTTTTAAATACTTTGACAAAATATAAGTTAGCAATATCATTTTATGGCAAATGGTAACAAGTGTTTGCCTCCGGGCACTTGTTATGAATTGTTTTAAAAAAATAAAGAAGTTTATATTTTTTTGGTCTAAATAGTCAAGTGGCTAAGTTTGTGTCCTATCAGTGTAGTGAATGAGAAATTCGAGAATCAAACTCGGATCCCTACAAAATTAAAGGAATATTTTTTTGTGACAGTTGAAAAAATATAAGAAAAACAAGAAATATGGGGACTATATATCCTTACATAAGATACCCCAAGAACATCTACATAAGCATTCCCTTCACAATGTATGTGATGGAGAGTTGTAGTCCAACATTTATGCTTCAAATCTCTACAAATCTGAAGCTCATTAACATAGTGATGAAAATGAGACGTGTCATATGACACAGATATAGACCTGTTTGTTTCAACTTTAAAAAAATAGATTTTTTCTTTGTATTTTTGAAAATAGATTTTGTAAAACCGTTTTTTAAAATATTACAAGTTTTTTTGTATTCGTTTTTTCTAAATTGAAATACTAATTTTGACATCATATAACATAAATGTATATTATTGAAGTTCAAAACATAGTCAAAATCGCAATTTTTTCAAAAAATTGTATTTCAAAAATGATTTTTGTGAAAATCTATTTGAAATAGATTCAAAATTAAGTGTTTTTTTGAAATTTTGATATCCAAATTTTTTTTCAATAAAATTGTGAAATACCTAAAATATCATTTTACGAATAACTATTCAAACGAAATTTTCATTTGAAGCTTTTATAAAATATTTCTTTGTAAATTTTTTTTAAACAAAATTTTCTAATAGAAAGTTTGAAAATGTCATGTTTGTCCTATAAGCGTAGCTCAAATGGTAGCTACCAATGACATTATTGGAGTAACTGGAGTTCGAACTCCGGATTTTACATTTCTCTATATTTAAATATGTGAGTCTAGCCACTACACTACTTGACAAAAAAAATAGAAAATTTGAACATGTCTTACATCTTTTAAATGTGGTTCAAAATGATTCTAATTTTTTTAAGGAAAATGCTAAACAATGCCCCAGGGTAATGGTTAAGCATGTTAAAATAGAAAGTTTGTCTCGAAATGCGTACATTCAATACCTCAAAAGTATAAAAAGTTGTCTTTTAAATATTAATTTTATTTTTTATTTTGTTTTTTGTTATGCTTAACAAGTGCCTCGGGAGCTCTGTTGAACCGGACTTTTTTTAAAATCAAAGTGAACTCAACAATAATTAATAAAATGACTTTGGTGCTAGAAGGCCATAAATTTAAAGCTCATAGCTTTGGAAAGAAGCGGTCGAATACATCAAGTGAAGATGTGAAGAAATTGGAGATCCTTTGAATGTAGCAAACATGAATTTAAAGCTCTTAGCTTTGGAAAGAAACAAAGTGTTGTAACTTGTATGCAACCTTGAAACGGAAAGATCAAGAATGCATGGAATCAAAGGAGTTACATGAATAGTTTCTTTTTACTAACCATAAAGTTAATTAATTGGATAGTAGGAACACAAACGGATAAGTGCATTCAATTAGCCTAAAGCAATTGATTGGTAAAGCATATGAAAGGATAAATCATATGCATGTTACTATTATTTTGTACAAATTATTTTGTACAAATGTATATGAAAAGGCATATAAATGCTTAAAATAAAAGATGCATATAAAATGAAAAGGAAAATAAATGTGGTGCATAAAAGCTGATTGGCAGGCATTGGATGAGGCATAGTCTTGTGCGGCGTTTGTTAGTTTTTCGTCATAGTACGGTCTTTGTTGGTTCAAAATTGACATATTAACATTAACTCATTATAAATCTGATGAAGACTTAGACGTCAATATTGCAGATCTGAAGTATGAATATTCCGGTTATTTTTATTATGTTATATTTATAGACATTTTCATGTTGACGTTGTATGCTATTAACCTAGGTGTTACAAGATTGCATACGGATTCACCTTTTTTAGTTTTTAGCAATCTTAAATTTGTAATGGTATTTTTTCAATTTGAATGAATGAATATTTTTTTTTATTAAAAAAAATGACCACTTAATTCAAAAATTTATTTACGAGACTTAAATCCAGTTCCACACAAACCGAAATAATGTTGATAAGTAAAATCTTTACTATTCAACATTATACTTATGGATAAAAGTGTACATGTTGTAACTTGCACAAAAAAATAAGTGTGTCGTAACATTTTCCATCAATAAACTAAAGCAGCTCTATTTTTTTCAAGTAGGTATCAATTGAAAGATGTAACGACTAGATCAAGATATGGTCAAATGTATAAACAATTATATTAGCTTGTCGCTTAGTGAACTCAACCAAAAAGTTTAAATGAAAAGACATGATATTTTTTATCTAACAAATTAAAGTACTAAAAACCGACAATCCACTATTTAATCTATGAATTGCATCCACTATATTCTTCGAATCGGTTTCAAAAATGACGTTTGTAAATCCTCGGTGTTCCACTTCTTTCATCGCTTCTAGCAAGGCAATTGGTTCTCCCTCCATGATGGAACATTTTCCTTGTACCTAAGTCAATCAAGTAATTCAAGTCTTGACCAACCAACCACTCAATGAGTGAAGATTATTATAAAAAAAAAAAGAAAAATTTAAGTCAATATCTAATGTATAACAACCAAACCAAATTCTTCCCCCCTGCATATGATTTTTGACAAACTAGAAATGAACATCCACAATCTTCAATATTGATGCCAAAAGTTCTAAGAAAATTATATCAAAAGCAAAATTCTAATACAAGAATGAATCTCTAACAAGAGAATAGTAGATTTTTTGCACTATTTGAAAATTATATAGCATATAGTTAGAACTTTGAACTTTAAATCCAATAATAATAATAATAATAGCCAACATAACAACAAAAACAACATATTTCAATGTATTAGATGATCAATGGCTACATCTGCAATATTACAAAGAAATTGCATCTCATTATTCAATGTAGTAATAGAAGGGTCATGAACTATATTTTCTTGAGCTAGTCTTTGATTGCAAAAGAAAGGTCCTTCGTCAACCATTGTAGCATCCCAATTTGCGGCAAGTGGATTTGTAACCAACTCAGGTATCGCATATTTAAATCCGGCAATAAACTTATCGTAATTTTTTGTTGCACAAGTTTTGAGGGCTTCAGATGAATTGTATTTAGTAATCAATCTTTTGAGATAATGTTGGGCTCTTGTGGACTTTTTTATTGCCATCTCCAAAAATAATCTACAAAAAGTACGATAATCTTTAGTCGAAGTAATTTGAAGATTGGATTCTAGAACTTTTAAGCAATGTTGTTGTTGGTTATATTTTGATCCAACACCTTCGCATACAATTTCATACAATTTAGGGTTGGATTTGGGGATAGATGGTGGTGAAATGGCATGAGAAATAAAAATCATTGAGATAGTGAGAAACAAAGATAAATATGTTGAGGGTGCCATTGTGAGAATGATTATAGTTACTCTAGGGTTGTGAGGATGATAGTAGTTACTTTAGGGTTATATTAATTTATAGAGTTATGTATTCTCTTAATTAGAAAATAAAACTGTTACCGTTTTTTTTTAAGCAAACTCTTGAATTGCCATATTTTAAGAATTACCATTTCAAAATTTGTACTAAATTAGTCAAAAAGAATAACATATACTCCTTATTTGCCAAAGCTACCAAACAATAATACACGCTTTGTACTTATTTCTCTAAAACACATTAGTTGAAAAATAAGTTTATATACAGTTGCTTGAAAATATAAAAAAATATACAGGGAGTAGAGAAAGTAATGACATTAATATTGTCGATGTGAATTAATAAAATGGAAAAAATAAAGTACATGTGTTACTGTAAACAACCTAATACTCATGTGTTACAGTAAAACATATTAGAATCCTCAATTAAAGTTTTGGTCCTCAAATTTTATAATGATTTGATTTTGGTCTTTTTAAGTTTTAAATACTTAATTTTAATCGTTTAAATTTTACAATTGTTCTATTTTGACCTTTCAAATTTCGATTGCTTGATTTTGGCCTCTAAAATTTATTCGCTTTGTACTAGTCCCCCATTAACTTTTTGACTAAAAATCATTTAGGTGACATTTTGAAACTTTTTCAAAATTTATACAATAGATTTTATATATTTAAATAGTTTATGTTGAAATACACTTATCAATAATACAATAAAAAATAGGCAACGCCTATGTTTTTTTGGAAAGAAAAAATTAGCATATGTAACCAGCCACAACTAGTCACATGGATATCTATCAATAGATTAGTTGGAAACAGATCCTAGCACAATTGAAAAATGCCAAAATTGTTAGTTGATGATGTTATGACCGGGTTCAAACTTCGATTTTTTTATTTTGTACGTAAATTTGTAATAACTTGTTATTTTGTCTATCTATTAAAAACAATTAGCGGTAATTGAAAAGCAACAATACTTATACTCCCTCATGTATAAAAGTAACAACGTACTCCCTTTGGTCCTTTTTATAAGGAACATTTTGAAAAAATAACATAGATCAAAGAAACACATTGCACATTGTAATATTCATTTAATACTCTTGTAAATTTAAATTTATTCCATGCTTATTTTCTACCTTTTTGCTTCTCCTTAAACGAAGTAGATAAGTAAAAAATTATGTTTGACCATATTTCTCCTTGCTTTTTACTTCTTTACTTTATTTCTCTATTTCTTTTACGTAGAAATAGGGTCAAAAATAATTTTTTACTTCTCTACTTAATTTATTTAAGAGTGAAGACCCATTTTGGTCCCTCACAAAAATCACAGAACCCGAATTAGTCCCCGACAAAAAAAAAGTCCCTATTTAATCCCTAACAAAATTAAACCGGGACATGTTAGTCCTTCGTTATTATTTTTCTTAATCCGGTCTTTTTTTCCTACATTTGAACCGTGACTGGACTGTCATGTGTATTATTTATGTCACGTGTATTATTTACAAACATAAGGGACATTTAGGTCCCTACATTATTTTATTTTGGAACAATTTGATCCCCATATTTTTTTAAAAAAAAATACGAAAATTAGACAATATTCATAGACAATATTTTTAAAATTTTAAGGGATCAAATCATCGAATTGACACCTATTTTTTCCCCGAACAAAAACTACAAAACTAAAATTAATCTCTAAAATTTTAAGGGATCAACTCATCGAATCTCCGGTACGTTGTATGCCCTCTTCTCCGGTTGAATCATCTGACATGAATATCACCATCAAAAATTGATCTTGTTGGAAAAGAAAGAGTGTTGCCGTGTGGGAAGAGAAAAACCAAAGACTGAAAGCCTAAAACTAGAAAATCCTAGTATTCCCTCTTTCTATTTTGTGAAAGAGAAAAACACGTATTGTTTTTTTTTTTTCAAATCAGGGACTAATTTTTTTTTGTTTTGACGGAAAATCAGGGACTAAGTTGTTCCTTAAGAATATTAAAATAATATGCATGGCAGTCTAGTCACGGTTCAAGAGTAGAAAAAAAAAATCATATTAAGAAAAATAATAACGAAGGACTAACATGGTCCGGTTTAATTTTGTTAGGGACTAAATAGGGCCTTTATTTTTGTCGGGGACTAATTTGGGTTTTGTAGTTTTTGTGAGGGACCAAAATGGGTCTTCACTCTTTATTTAAAAAAAGTAGAAAATAAGCCGGCCAAACGGAGCCTAATCACTCTAAATTCAATTAACTTATTTTTAATATTCTCTCTCATAATAAATAAGACTATAAGTTAAATTAAACATTTGGAAATTGATCAAAATTTCTTATAAAAAGAACAAAACAAATTTCAATTTGTTTCTTATAAAAATGACCGGAGGAAGTATATACTTCCTCCTACATGATATATAAGTATTTTTTTTTTTGGCACAAGTATTAATTATCTGAATTGAAAAGCAATAAGCTGGGCTTGGTATTCCATGTCGTTACATCACTAGTGCATCCGAGTCTTTCAGAATCATCATTATCATTATTAATGAATCGCGAATACTTCCTCCGGTGGTATGTTGCCCGGGTGTGGGTACGGTGCCGGTATCCGGTACCGGTACTGGTACGGGGTACGTTATTTTTAGAAAAATTAAGATACGGATACGTTACTATAATTTTTTTTTAAATATAATTATATAAATCAAATAATAGAATTATATTGTTAAAATAAATAATTACACATAAAAAATATCACACCACAAATTTAAAAGTAATTCAAATTGTTCAAAAACATCAAAATATGAAATTAAAAAGCAATTAGCTCAAAAAGAGTCAATTTTTCCACCTTCATCATTACTAAAAAGAGCGGCCTCTAGTTTAGGTTTATCGTTAGAAAGACTAGCAATTTCAAAAATATCAATTATATATTAAATAAATCTCATTCATCTCTATGAATATTCCACATTTTTGTTGCTCTTTCATTATAAGTATTATTATTTCTCTTTCTCGAGAGAATACGAAGATTTGTATGAATAAAAAACTAGATCTTCAATTCTCTTTGAATTTAGTTTATTCATTTTTAATGAATGAGTGAATAATTTCAATGGCTGCTTTTTTTTATTGTTTTTTAGCAGTAGGTGCTACTTTTATATTATACAAAAATAAAAAACCTAAATATTTATATAAAATAACAAATTAAAGAAAAAGAAGAAGAAAAAAAATAGTGTTTTTTTGGATTGGTGTACCACGCGCGTACGACAGATGGACCACTCGTGTACCCATTTTAAAAATAAAAAAAAATAGGTACGGCGTCGGTGCATACCGGGGGAGTACCATACGCGTACCGGTACCCGGTACGTATCCGGTACCGGTACTCTATCTAAAACGGAGTACCCATGCATCATAGCTCCGGTCACATTTATAGGCAAAAAAATATTTACGCGGTGTTTAAGAAATTTAGTTAAGTGTCATTACTTTTTTTGATTTAATATAAAACATAAATAAATGTATAGAAATAACGTTTTTTTTCTTGGAAATCACATAAACTTTTGAAAAGTAGGGGTATATTAGGAATACGAGTATTTATTAGTTTAAAGTAAACTTTGGCTTATAATAGTGACCAAAATTTTAAGTAATTTTTTTTTATAAATATGACCGGAGGGAGTAGTAGGAATATAGAAAGAAGGAAAAACACTGTTTATATTCATATCGGAAAAACAATACTCGTATTTATTTCTAGGAAGAAGAAATAAAAAGGCAATTGAATAATACTATTAAATGTTAGGTAGTTTTTAAAGAAAGGGTATTTTTGGTATAATGGTATTAAATTGAGTTGAATTTGATTAGGCATGACAATAATACTCATACTCGCGAGTACCCGCCTAAAACCTACCCGCTTTGATGGGGAAAATCCGATTTGATTGAGTTTGAGTTTGGGTTCGTGTTTGAGTTTTTCCTGATTTCAAAAGATGGGGTTGAAGCGGGTAATGGGGACATTGATACCCGCCCTGAACCCGCGCCGCTTATATTAAAATTATATTTTACCTATTTTAAATTAGAAACTCTTAAACAATTTCTTAAATTACATTTAAAGACATTAGGTTTGGTCTAGGGGTGAAGAGTTTGAGTAGCATGAGGTCTTAGTTTCGATCTTCACTGACAACATTTGTAAACAAAAAAAGTCTCTTAAATTATATTCATGTTTATTTTTTATTTTTAATTTGTGTAATAAACAATTCGTTTTCTCTATTTCTTTTTTTTAGAAAAATATTGTTGAAACAAAATAATTTTGGACTTTTTAACCTTTTTTTTTATAAAAAAGTACTAAAGTACAATTTTAATAATTAGAAAGCGACGTAACGAGGATACCCGAACCACATTAAATATGAGTTGGAGTTATTTCCCCGCTTGGAATTGAGATGAGTTTGGAAAAACCCGAATTTTATGAGTTTGGGAGGGTAAAATCCACCCCCGCCCCATTGTCATGTCTAAATTTGATGACTTTGCTTATTAAAGCCAATTTTGTTTGTTGACTTTTTCTTATAAATAAGGTCGGAGAGAATAATATAAAAGGCTTAATTGGTCTACAGGTCCCTTAAAGACATTTTAAGTTCCATTTTGGTCCCTTAAAGAAAAAAAGATCCGGATTGGTCCCTTATTGATATCTCCGTTACACATATTAGTCCTTTCCGTCCAATTTTTCCAGATTATATTAAGTAGTGCACACGTGGCACTGTGACATGCTACGTGGCATACATTACATGACAAATTATTATTATTTTTTTAAAATAAAAAACAGAAGTTAAAATTTTAATTAAAAAATTAAAAGGGTAAATGACAAAAGTAAAAACTGAGGGGTTAGGGTTCTTCTTCTTCTTCTTCACACGAACGAACGAACAAGCAACAACGAAGGCTAATTGAAAGAAAAACGAGGAATCGAAGGCGAATCGAAGGATAAATTGCACATCCAGGTTTGACAATCGATTGTTCTGTGTTTTTGTCTTTCCGGTGAAATGATTTAGCGTTTGTAGACTTTGTTTTGGGATTTTATTTGTTGTTTTAGGGTTTGACAATCTTAAGGATTATAAATTTCTTTTCTTTTGTTGTCTTCTTGTTGTTGCTAGTTTGTTTATGGTTTTTGTGTCTGACATAATATTCCCCATGTTTCCTTGTGCATTTTTTATTGAACTTTTGTTGCTGTTGAGGTCCCTCTGTTTATTGTGATTGTTATTTTATTAGTCCATCATGGGGGTGGGTTTGAAGAGTTTGATCATAATGGGTATGTTGGAGCAGAGACTAGTTGGTTTGTTGATGAAGATTATTTTTCGTATTTTGAATTTGTTGGAGAGATTAAGGAGAAATTGAAATACCCAAGTGTAGACACTATGTGGTTTTATGACCCCCAAAACTTAGATGAGTTGATTTTGTTGGAGGATGATATGGGTGCAAATAGAATGAGAAACATAGCACGAATGGATGAAAGAGTCCATCTGTACCTTATGCATCCAATGGCTGAGCCTGATATAATTGAAGTGATTGAACATGGGCTTATTGAGGGAGTAAATGAATATGGCCCAACTGAACATGGGCCTACTGTGTCTGAAAATGGGTCTACTGTGGATTTAAATGATAATGGGCCAATTGAGGGAGTAAATGGATATGGCCCTACTGATTTAAATGATAATGGGCCAATTGAGAGAGTAAATGAATATGGCCCAACTGAGGGAGATAAGGTTGGGCCTACTGTTGAAGTGATTAATGACAAAGAGGGAAAACAAGGGACTGATAAAGGGAAAGGTGTGAGAATTGATGATGAGGAAGACAGTGATGAGGAAGACAGTGATGATAGTGCCCTGGGAATACATTTTGATGATGAGGAAGATTGTATGCCTGAAGATAACTTTGAGAATGAAGGTGGTGAGGCTACTGTGGTGGATGAAAATATTGTTGATGAAACTGTGACCAAGGACAAGGGTAAGAAAGTCACAAAAGAAGGTAGTGTTAGCCAAACAACAAGCAAGAAGGGAAGACCAAAAAAGAAGACTAAGAACCCCAATATAGTGTTTCCCACTGTTGTTGAAGGTGCACAAGGTGATGAGTTATTTGAACAACAAGATGTTGGGAAAAGTGACAAAGGGAAAGGTAAAGCCATAGCTGGAGGATTGAGTGATATTGATGATTATAATAGTGATGAGCTAGATAGTGGAACTGACAACAACTGCTGCTTCAAAACAACCAAATGCAACAGGCCAAGCCAAGACTGATTCAAACAAAAGGAAGAAGAAAGAACAAGCCAGACCTTCAGCATCCCATCCACTAGACACCACCAACAAAAGACAGAAATTGCCAGTCAACAAAGGAGGCCAATCTTCAACACAACCAACACCAAGAAATTGAAGTTTAAGATGTTTTATGTTTATGTATTGCAGAACCTAGTTTATAATGGTCTGATTATTTTGTAAGGTTTAAGATGTTTTATGTTTATGTTTTGTAGAACATAGTTTATAATGGTCTGTTTATGTATTGCAGAACCTATGGTATCAATCTTTTGTTTATAATGGCCTTAGTATGATGTATTTTGAGAACCTAATATATAAGGTCTCGGTCTTTTGTTTATTGACCTTAGTATGATGTATTTTGAGAACCTAATATATATGGTCTCAATCTTTTGCAAGGATTAAGATTTATGATGTATTTGAGAACCAAAATAATGTAATTGAAAAACTTTGGTCTCAATATTTAGTTACTTAATCTTTTGCGTAACTATGCCAAATGCTGCATAAACCAAACCAAATATGCTAATTGACTAATAACATTGACAAATTAACTAAACACAACAATTTCATTGATTGAGTCAATAACATTGACAATTAACTAACAACAATTTCATTCATTGAGTCAATAACATTACATTATGCTTCAACCAAAATGACATAAACTACTAATAGTTTGGATATAACTCCATTACAACAAAATGACATAAACTACTAATGATAATTTGGACATAACTCCATTACAACAACATGACATAAATTACTTCATAAACTACCTCAAATACTTAGATGGGTTGGAAATAAATCTAGCACTATACAAGATAATGGTCACTAAGACCAAGTTAATTCCAAAACAAATACACTCAAAACCAGTAGAAATCTTTAGCCATTTTTGAGTTATGACCAATTCATTGTTTAGCAGACAAACTTCATTCTTCAACTTTCCATTTTTCTTCTTTTGCCTTGCAATCTTCAAATCACGCTCATCAATTATATCATCATCAAACCACTTAAATAATCCACAACCTGCATCACCTGTGCGTCTCCAATTTCTACATCCCCAAAACTTTTTCCCAAAATTAACACTTGACATGTCAGACACAGTTCGTAATATCACTGGTTCATCACATTTACAGTGTTGTGGTCGTCTCCTAATGGCTGAACTTATAGATCCAGAGTTCCCAATCGAACTTCTTCCACTTGATTCTATGTTTCTGTGATTTTCAAACCCAGACGAGCTATCACCCGCGTTTGCCATTTTTGTTTTCAATTTGTGAATGGATGAGAGAAGAAGAAGAAGAAGCAGACGAATAAGAAGAAGAAGCAGCAGACGAAGAAGAAGCAGCGTACACGAACAACAACCCTAACCTTTAACCTCTGTTTTTTATAATTAGTAACTTCTGTTTTTTATTTTTGTATTTTAACTTTTTTTAATTAAAATTTTAACTTCTGTTTTTTATTTTAAATTTTTTTTTTTGCCATGTAATGTATGCCACGTGTGCACTACTTAACATAATCTGGAAAAATTAGACGGAAATGACTAACATGTGTAACTGAGATATCAATAAGGGACCAATCTGGACCTTTTTTTCTTTAAGGGACCAAAATGGAACTTAAAATGTCTTTAAGGGACTTGTAGACCAATTAAGCCAATATAAAATGCAAGCTGAGGTACGCAATAATATTAATTATTAAGCTTGATTTAGCTTATATTGTCCTCTACTAGTTTTATGAGTTTTCTCATTAAACATTTGTTGAAATGCAGTTTAAACTATTGGTTTTCTTCTTCTTTTTTTTCCCGTAAACCAGGTATTCTCACTTTAGTTATGTTAGAAAAGAAATATTTTGGCTTTTTTAAATGAGTTTATCTAACATGTGCAATATTGCACATGTTAAAGTAACTAAAAGTCTAAAAGTAGTAACTATTTAATGAAAAACAACAATTATTTATTAAAAAATTATACATTTAATATGAAATATACAAATTTCAATACAAACTTACTATATTAAACTTCTTAACATGTGCAAGTTTGCACATGATAGAAAAACCCTTTTTAAATTATGTTATTTGAGTTAATGAATTGTACTAAGTTGTTTGCAAACATTAATTAAGTTGAGTAAGAAAAAAAATGGTATTAAATTCTAGTCAAGTTTTTAGCTGAACTAATTTTATCAAGTCAAATTGAACCTATTTTCAAGTTGAACTAAGCTGATGAAAGTTCCATTTGGCTCAAAGATGAACCTAATGAGTTGAAACGAGTTGTCAGTAAACTTTAAATAAATCGAACTCGAGCTAAAAAAGATTCGTATAAAACTCCAACCGAATTTCAAATTAGACCAATTCTTATCAACCCGAAGTCACACAAGTTCAACTCAACTCTTTTCCGGACCTATCATTCATATTTGGTAATTTTATTTGTGTTGTTTTTCTCATTCTTTTATGAAAATAATATTTCTTAAACACAATTTTATTGTTGCTATGTGTGTAAACAAATAAGATGATGTGATTGATGGAACTAATATCTCATTTGTGACTCAAATTCAGCAAACCTAGTGACTATTTGCAAATTGCAATTGGAATAGATGGGCACATTAACCACCTAGTGACTAATTTGCAAATAAGATTATATATATAGGCCATATATATATTATATACATTCTAATAGCAATTATAGAGTAGTGAAATTGTGAATTATGGTTAACTAATTAAAAGTCAAAAGTCAGCAATCATATGAATTAGACAATACTACTGACAAACACCCATATGATTTGCATTCTCTTTTATCCAAGGATGCTCCATTATCTTCTGAAGTGAAAGCCTTTTTGAAGAATCTTTTACCAAGAGCTACACAAATTTACATATAACAGTAAGATTAACAACCTAATCATGGATATGAAAATGTAGATAGATTATAAATATAATTTATAATGTATTATAATCTTACCCGAGTTATCAGATTTTTGGCATTTTTAGAAATAAGAGGGGCTGGAGGGAAGTTCAGATCAACATTTCTTATCCTGCACAAGTTAAAATACATTACATTTCTATATTGGAAGTGATGTAGTTTACTATGGCTTTGTTTTGTAAAAAATAGCAGATAAATGATAGCTTATGGCGAATGAACTTATAAGCTAGCTTTTACCTTATAGCGAATAAGCTAACTGATTGAATTTGTAGTGTTTGGTAAGATTAGTGGCTGAAAAAATAAGATTAGTAGCTTATAATTAAGAAAAGACATAAAAATGATATGTTTAATTAATATTTAATTTTTTTAAAGTAAGATGACACATGTAAAATTGGAAGAAAAAATAATAAGTTGTAAGCTCATAAGCTACTTGAAATAGCATTTGAAAAATAAGCTATAAACTAGTAAAATAAGTTATAAGCTATGTTTGAAAAACTGTTACCAAACAAATCTTTTTTAGCCAAATGAGCTTATAAGCTATAAGTTAGCTTATGTGTCTTCCCAAACAGTTATGCAAGTCTCATGCCGTTCTGTACCTTTTGAAGGTATCCTCTTGACTCTCAGCCTCAAATGGAGGAGCACCATAGAGGAACTCATAACAAAGGATACCCAGAGTCCAATTATCAACTGCATGATCATGAGATTTGTGTTCTACCATTTCAGGAGCTAGATAATCCAATGTTCCACACATGGTTTGTCTTTTGCTTTTAGATTGTACAGACCAACCAAAGTCTGCAATCTTAAGACGACCCTGTAAATAAGCCATTATCAAACGAGATTATATAATCAACTGCAAAATTTTCATGCTTAATATTCTGAAGGTTACTGAATTTTACAAATATCATTGGAAGAGCAAAGAAAAGATACCTCATGGTCAAGCAACAAATTTTCTGACTTGATGTCCCTGTGAATAACATGCTTCTCGTGAGTCGTGACAATATGCCAATGCCTTTGTGAGGCTTAAAATGTACTAAAAAATTTCAAATTTTAAATAAACAAGAGTGAATATAATACAAAAATTTGCTTCAAAAAGAAGTACTATTATCAGCATAGAATGATAGAATATAACATAATCCCTACTTAGACATTGTTTGTAAAAACTTGTTAGTTTCAAATCCAATTATCACATACTTTGTCAGTTGTCCATATTTCCCTGAATGTCACTACAATCTAGCTTAACTACTAAAAGTATCATAGACACATGTAGTTCCTAAGAAGTTCGGATACAAAGTACAATACAGATACTATCTGACACGGGTTTCACCATCAAAACTCTTACTACATATGGGCAAGATGCATTAACAAAACTCTTATGTTACCATTTTTCTCTCAATTTTTCTTTAAAGTCAAAACCAAACAACTTGAGACGATGCCTCGGACTAATGAAATGTTCCTCCATAACTCTAAAACAGTTAGGCATCCTTCAAAAGAAGGCCAGGTTAAAGAAATGGCAATAAAGGAGACATCTAATGGCAAGGAAAAGGTTATGCAGGAAAGACGGTGTTCATATTCGCATGTCATGAGTCATGACTTTAGTTCAAAATCATCCTTATGATGGTAATTCTTCAAAATAGTCATATACTCAAAAAACTAAAAAAGGATTACCGTTGCAGCTTGCTTCTCTGAGAAATGACCTCTTTTGCGAAGCTCTTTGTATAGCTCACCGTTATGAGCATATTCAAGAATCAAGAAAACACGTTCGGCATCATCAAACCAACCATAGAGACGCAAGATGTTTGGATGATTAAGACTTATTTGTATCTCCATTTCCCTCCTTAGATGATGATGAATTTCATACTTTTCTAGTTGTTCCTTAAATATTACCTTCAATGCAATCACATGTTTACTCTGAAAACAAAAAGTTCAAAATTAGTTAAAAAAAAACTATTGGATCTCACTGAACATTTGAAGATCATAAAAAAAAGACAACAAAAAGAAATTAATTAAAAAAGAGGGGAAAATTGAATACCTTGATTTCTCTGGCGACGTAGACTCTGCCGAATTTGCCTCTACCGAGTGGCTTTCCGATCTCGAAGTCGTTGATGGACCATTCACGTTTTGCATTTTCATCCATTTTTTCAGCGGAAAGGTTTATGAGAATTTGAATTTGTTAGAAGACGAGTAAGGTCAAAACGCACCGTTTTGGTTTTAGTACTGTAGCACAGTGTTTTTTGAGAATCGCAAGGAAGAAGAATGACGAAGTAGAGATGGAAGAGAGGGAAAGAGTTTATATCGCACGTGGGAGAGAGACGGAGGGAAATGAAGTCTGTCATTTTGACTTTCAAAGCAAGCTTTGTCAACAATTTTCTTTTTTATTTAAGCAAGCTTTCTCAACAATTTTCTTGTTTATTAAAATAAAAAAGTAAATTAAAATAGCTGTCTTTTTGAGATTATTGTTGAGCAAATCATATAGTTGAGTATTTTGTACTGATATTTAAGAATTAATTGTATGATGTAAATTATTAATCTACTTATAATACTGCTATTATATATTAAATTAACTAGTATAAGTTACTCGTGACGATGCACAGGTTAGTTTTTACTTATAAAAATATAAATTATTGTATATTATGATATCAATTTGTTTATAGAATAAAATGTAAATAAAATTAATAATAAATTTAGATGTACATATAATTACCCTATTTTTTTAAGATGTATATAATTTTTTTTGTTAATATTACAGTTCCTATGAGAAATAATTGTTCCACCAAAAAATTGAAAGTGATATTAATTTCTATACACCATAGCCAAGGATCAAAGGACAAAATCTTGAAATTTTATTTTTCTACCTTCAAAATTAAAGTTTTGAATTTTAGAACTTACATGTAGTTTATATTAAACATTCATTCATATACCCGTAAAATTTCCATCTCTGTGGTCTAAGAATATAGTCCAGTTGGAAAATTTTGACATTACTAGGGGACCGAAATTCAAAACTTAGATTCTCCATTTGTCTATACGTTGAATCTAGTCACTAATATAATCTAGAGAACTTCCACCCCGTGTATAAAAATTTGGATGCTCCATTCATTGTAAATATATAACAATATTTATTTATATTAATTTAAAAGTTTTTTATATATTATTTGTAGTTTATATCTCAATTTCTATAATTTGAATTCGAAAATATATCATGCATTGAAAGATAAAGTTTTTCTATATTGTTTTCGAAATCTATATTATTTTAGTGCATACAGAGCATGTATTATTTTTTAACATGTATTTTCGTCAAAAAAAAAAAATACATGTATTATATAGTAATATTGATAATAAAATATCTTTTTCAAAATCAGGATTTATTTTTTAAAACAATTGTATATAATTGTGTTTTCATTTTCGAAAAAGAAGAAGAAGAAAAGGTAATAAATAGGGTCATTTTTTAAAGTAAATAAATAGGTAAATAGGTTATTCAAAATAAAATAAAATAATGAGTACTCTTCAATGAATGACACGTGGCTATATTAATTACAATAATTAATATACAATGAAAAAATTTCCTTAAAAGTTTCATACAGAGATTCGTAAATATAAATATATATAGATAGATTAAGGTAATAAAGAGAAGAGAAAAGTTAGGTATGATATTTTATTGTTATATGTCATTTACATTACTTCACTTCCTCTGCTTTTATTTCTGGATACCAAAGGGTTCAGGGGCATAGCCTAGCACGATTACTACATAGAAAAAATTTAGCTTGCTCGGGCGTACTTCATGCTTACACCTAAAGGTGTCCCACCCTTGTTCTATTCCTTTTTTCGTTCGGATCAGACGGTGGTGAGCAATCGATCGAGAGCAAGGGATGCTAGCGCTCCGATCCTCTCCTTGCTTCAGTTGGTTCAGGAAGCACTAAGCGCACTACACTAATATAAGAAAGCGTAGCGGTTCGGAATCAAATCCGCTCTTTCAGCTAGTCTTCTTTTATCCACAGAATCCGATTAGTAAAAAGAAGAAGGTATGTCATTTACATGAATCAAAGATGATATTCACGCGATATGAATAAAATAATTCATATTTATTATTTTTTTTACAAAAATTCACATTTATTATTGTATGTTGACATTTATATATTTTTTTTTATGTTTAAATTTGTTTGGAAATATCATATTGTAAACGGTACCAATTGACTACTTAAATGTCATATTTTGTATGTTGACATTTACATTGATAATTTACATATTACTCCCTCTATCCCAAAATATAAGAACTACTTTGACTACTGCACGTATGCCGATGCACAATTATGATCGCTAATATCTTTAATTCTCTATTCGTAAAAATTATAAAAACTTGATATTTTTAAAATACTCATCAAAATAAATCAAACAAGATCTTATATGCTAATATTTATATCTATATATTATTAAAAAAATATGGTCAAAGCAAGATAAGTGAATAGTGTCATTTAGTCAAAATGGTTCTTATAAAATGGGACGGAGGGAGTACTATTTTAAGTTGATAATTTAGATAGATATTTCAACATTAATAGTAACACGTCTTTCATATATAGGATAATTTAGTGTTTTTCCAATTTTTTATTTCTATAAATGAAGTGAACTAAAACTCAACACTAATGTTGTGCTTGGTTGGAGAGAAAAAAAAAAGGAAGAGAGAAAAACACGGAAACCAATGAATAAATTTTAGTCCAATTTTCAAGTTGAACTAAGATGATCAAAGTTCCATTTGGCTCGAAGCTGAACCTAATGAGTTGAACAAAGTTGTTTGTAAACTTTAAATAAAGTGAACTCGAGCTAAAAAAGGTTCGTATCAAACTCAAACCGAGTTTCGAATTAAACCAATTCTTATCAACTCGAGGTCACACAAGTTCAACTCGACTTATTTCCAGAACTATCGCTCATATTTGGCAATTTTATTTGTGTTGTTTTTCTCATTCTTTTATGAAAATAATGTTTCTTAAACACGAGGTTATATTTGCTATATGTGTGTTAACAAAAAAGATGATGTCATTAATGAAACTAATGTCTCATTTGTGACTCAAATTGCAATTGGAATAGATGGGCACATTTTACCTTGATTGTATATTATATAAATTCTAATATCAGTTATAGCAGTGAAATTGTGAATTATGGTGATATGTCTTGCTGTAATTCAAAGTCATAAGTCAACAATCATATGAATTAGACAATACATGTAAGAAATATTGGTAACAAGTGTTGATACTACTCGCAAACACCCATATGATTTGCATTCTCTTTTATCCAAGGATGCTCCATTATCTTCTGAAGTGAGAGCCTTTTTGAAGAATCTTTTACCAGGAGCTGCACAAATTTACAAATAACCTAATCATGGATATGAAAATGTAGACAGATTATAAATATAAATTATAATGTAATATAATATAATCTTACCCGAGTTATCAGATTTTTGGCATTTTTAGAAATAAGAGGGGCAGGAGGAAAGTTCAGATCAACATTTCTTATCCTGCACAAGTTTAAACACACTACATATATTAAATTGGATTCTCTCCTTCCATTTTCTCTAAATCTGCCTCCTAAGTCCTACATTTATATGTTGGGAGTGATTTAGTTTATAGTTTATACTATGTATGTACTAGTCTCATGCTCTTCAGTACCTTTTGAAGGTATCCTCTTGACTCTCAGCCTCAAATGGAGGAGCACCATAGAGGAACTCATAACAAAGGATACCCAGAGTCCAATTATCAACTGCATGATCATGAGATTTGTGTTCTACCATTTCAGGAGCTAGATAATCCAATGTTCCACACATGGTTTGTCTTTTGCTTTTAGATTGTACAGACCAACCAAAGTCTGCAATCTTAAGACGACCCTGTAAATAAGCCATTATCAAACTAGATTATATAATCAACTGCAAAATGTTTCATGCTTAATATTCTGAAGTATACTGAATTCTACAAATAGCATCGAAAAAAGGGCAATAAAGATAAGTAAAAGAATAAAAAGATACCTCATGGTCAAGCAACAAATTTTCAGGCTTGATGTCCCTGTGAATAACATGCTTCTCATGACAATATGCCAACGCCTTGGTGAGGCTTAAAATGTACTGAAATTTTCAAATTTGAAATAAACAAAAGAGTCAATATAATACAAAAATTTGCTTAAAAAAGAAGTACTATTATCAGCATAGAATGATACAGCCTACTTAGACATTGTTTGTAAAAACTTGTTAGTTTCGAATCCAATTATCACATACTCATCTGTAGTCCATATTTCGCTGAATATCATTACAATTTAGTTTAACTACTAAAAGTATCATAGACAAATCATAGTTCCGAAGAAGTTCCGATACAAAGTACGATACAAATACTATCAGACACGGGTTTCATGAACAAAACTCTTATGTTACCAATTTTATGAACAAAACTCTCATGAGCAATGCCTTGTACCAATAAAAAATTTCCTCGTTAACTCAAACAGTTAGGTATCTTCCAAAAGAAGGCCAGGTCAAAGAAATGGCAATAAAGGAGACATCTAATGGCAAGGAAAAGGTTATGCAGGAAAGACGGTGTTCATATTCACATGTCATGGGTCATGACTTTAGTTCAAAATCAGCCTTATGATGGTAATTTTTCAAAATAGGCATATACTCAACAAACTAATAAAGGATTACCGTTGCAGCTTGTTTCTCTGAGAAATGACCTCTTTTGCGAAGCTCTTTGTATAGCTCACCGTTATGAGCATATTCAAGAATCAAGAAAACACGCTCGGCATCATCAAACCAACCATAGAGACGCAAGATGTTTGGATGTTTAAGACTTATTTGTATCTCCATTTCCCTCCTCAGTTGATGGTGAATTTTATACTTTTCTAGCTGTTCCTTAAATATAACCTTCAATGCAATCACATATTTACTCTGAACACAAAAAGTCCAAAATTAGTAATTTGAAACTTTCTTGTACTTGGAAATCTACTTATACATTTGAAAATGAAATAGCAAGGGTTAAGAAGAGCTTATTTTATATAATAAACACTTACATAAGTGATAAAAAAAGATAACAAAATAGTTTATAGCTTTAGCTGTTGATATATATTTATATGCCCCAAATATATGACTTATAGAATCTACTTATTCAGAACATATGTAATTTAGCCTCATTCTTGGTGGGAGGGTAGAAATACTAGATTGCTTGCGTCTATGATCGAACTTGAAACTAGCCTGAGAGGTAGAGCACAGCGTAAGGGAGAAAGTGAGGATGGAACCTGTAATGTACCAACGAGGGAATTTGGAAACAGTACCTAACCCTCTCCTCAGATCGTGAGGGAAGTTCCGCTCCCGAACCATCCAACGGCCAACAAAGCACTGTTTTCCAAACAAACCCCACCGGTGGACCAGCTTCACAGCAAGCTCCTGCTCCAGCGGGCCCCTTAGGTGGTGCATCCTCCTCTTCCTCATGGAGTGGCTCGTGGATAGATACGTGGTTTTTTCCAGAGGAGGGGTCATCTTCGGACCCAAACCAGAAGGAGCCCCTTGCTATGAATCAACCAACCGAGTTAATGGGGCCGGAAGCTCCTCGTCCTTCATGGTTATAAGAAAAGATTCGGAGAATCTTCTATATTATAAAAGGGTGGAGAACCTCCTCACAAATACATAGACTCTTATATGATATGCTATTGTATACACTATACACAATCAAACTATTAACCAAACACTCCCTAAATATACAATTCCATTCCAGAATATGCTATTATTATTTATTATTAGGTCTAGTTCTTGAAAATTGATTACCTATATATAGACATTAGTTGCAATCTAATAAAAGTCCACAACTGCAATCTAGGACACGACACGACATAACAGTTTTTGATATTGCCAAAACCGCAATGCAATTGCCATTGAGGCCACAGTTGACCATGATTATCATTATATACAATGCCATGGATCGTGAGTCACAACAAGACCGTAATCGATGTCACAACTTCCATTTTAAACCAATTACACCTTCCGTCTCATAAAAGTATCTCATTTATACTTTTTATCTGTCTCAAAAAATTGTCACTTTAGAACAACAATGCAATATTTGTAAAATTCTTTCCACTAATATACTCATATTCATTGCATTTCACTCAACTTAACTACTCCACTAACTACAATTAATAAAGGTGTTTTAGTAAATACACTAATTTAACTTTAACTACTAGTATTAAACTATTAAAATCAACACAATTCATCATTTTCTTAAGAATCGTAGGCAATAGAAGTAAACACTTTGAAAGATTAAATCAATTGAACACAGTAAACACAGCAAAAAGAAATTAATGAAAAAAGAAGGGAAAATTGAATACCTTGATTTCTCTGGCGACGTAGACTCTGCCGAATTTGCCTCTACCGAGTGGCTTTCCGATCTCGAAGTCGTTGATGGACCATTCTCGTTTTGCATTTTCATCCATTTTTCAGATGAAAGGTTTCTGAGAATTTGAATTTGTTAGAAGCCGCGTGCGTAAGTTCAAAACGCACCGTTTTGGTTTTATTACTGTAGCGCAGTGTTTTTGGAGAATCGCAGGGAAGAAAAATCGCGAAGCAGAGATGGAAGAGAGGGGAAGGGTTTGTATCGCACGTGGGAGAGACGGAGGGAAATGAATTGTGTCTGACATTTTGAATTTCAAAGGAAGCTTTCTCATCAATTTTTTTAATTTTTTTTTTATTTTACATCAAATTTTTTAATTAAAATAAATTAAAATAGCTGTTTTTTATATGAGATTTTTTATTTCTATAAACTAGTGGCCAGACGGGTGTGTCCGTCTGTGTGATCCAATTTGATAAAAATAAAAACGTGAATGGTTTGATGAAAATTACCATTATATATAGATACCAATCTTTTTAAAAATTACCATTACACATGAATAAAATGTAGACGAGCACTAAGCTGCACCGCTAATCCTTTTTGAATAGTAAAATCCAGTCTTTGAAAAACTACATCCCTAGATCTAGGCATCACAACATTACAATGCATAACATTTTGAACTCTTTTCAAAAGGTTTACAGCCTCTGGTGCTAGAAATCCAAAAGTGACGAAAGCAAACGGTATAAAAATATGTTGATTGTCAGAGCATGCTTTCTCATGTTTGGTCATTTTGCTTGAAGCAGCTTTGAGGGTTGCCCGTCCCACGGTAAAATCACCAAACCCTAGTTCTGTAAGTGAGAAAACTCCAGTCAAATCTACACAAGCATATTTTCCACATATCCATTCAAACACCAAAACATCCGCTGGCCGAAATTACTTTGATGAAAATAAAAAAATTTAGAAATTATTTTTTGTTTGGGAGAAGAAGTTATTAAAATTGAAATTAAGAATAGTGTTAAAAAAATGTAGAATTCAAGAAGTGTGTTAAAAAAAACTGTTGAGGACATTGTGAGAATTAAGACAAAAAGGCTACACCAAAACAAAACTAAGATTTCCTTTATATATAGTATAAAAGTATAGATAAAAGTGAGAAATATAACCGAAATTCAACACTAAAATTTTGATTCGAACTCAAGTTGAATGTGTAAATGCTAAATAGTTGTGTTATTTAAAGACAAAAAAACAAATCATAAATAATGATATTGTTTAGGGTGAGAGAGAAAATTTACTTCGCACCACGAATACCCTTAATCATAAATAGGACATGTTCAAGCAATTAGATTTGGTTTAGTGGTGAGAGATTTGCGTAATGTCTAAAAGTCTTGTTTTTGGTCTTCAACTCCATTGTAAACAAAAATAACAATAATTAAGACATGTTCGAGGTAGTGTCCATTAGAGTAAAATGTGTTCAAACAATATCTCACTTATTTAGTGTTTTGATTATAAGAAACATTTAACATAATAAAATGGACAAATCATCTAATTGTGCATTTAAGTGTTTAGGAATAAAAAACAAACTCAAAAGCATTATCAAACACATTCTTATCATCCTTTACACAATAGGATTAAGGATAATCCTATGGACTTCAAAAGGCTCAGAATCAACGAATGAATAAGATGTCACTTTTAGAACTTCAAAATTAAAGAGGAAGAAGAAAATGAAAAGGGTGAAGAATATGAAGTAAGAAGTTGGGAGTGAGAAAAGAGAAGTGAGGAATGAAGTTGTGCGGTTATAGAAAGTAATGTATTTTTAATTAATTTGTTTTCTTCAAATTCTCTAACCCTAAACTTTTTTTTATAATATTTGTATTGTATTTATATTAATTAACAATTTTGTTTAGTAATTTTTTTTTCCAATAATTGTTTTAAAAATAATTACACTTATGATTGTTTTCAGATGAAAAAGTTAAAACAAAATTAGAGATGAATGATTTTTTCATGTTTGGAAGAATTTAAGACAATTAACAATAATTTAAAGGAATCTCACTTTTTATACTAGCAATAATTTAAAGGAATCTACACATGACTCTCCACTTCTGTATTAGCAATAATTTAAAGGATTCTCACTTTTTGTTCAGGAGTGATATTGTACATGAGACACACTTGTGATTGTTTTTAGTTGAAATATTTATACAAAGTTTTAAGAGGTAAGTTAACCAAATACATTGCCCAGTGCCTCATTTGTCTACACATTTGCTCAGTCCTTTAAATTATTGCCAATACATATATAAGAAGCCATCTGTAGATAATTAGGAAGCTTGGCAACAAATTTAGTTAACTGGCTTATATTCTTGTTAGTTTTTTTGCTGCTTCGGATCAGGTCCTCTCTTTTTTGGAGATGTTCGGTTTTCCTTTTGGTGCATCAGGTTGGTGCTTATCAATATAATTGTTTGCTTTTGATGCTAAATAAATAAAATAAAAATATATGCAACAATCAAATAGACAAACACAGTGAAAGAAATATAGGTTTTTTTTTTTAACTTAAGTGTGTGTTTTTAATTTTTAAAAGTCTCAATTTATTAATAAAAAAGGTCTCAATTTAAATTTCACTTTTAAGTCTCTAAATTGAGATTGGAAAGCAAAATATACAATAGCTAATCATGTATATATTTATCAACATACTGTTTGACATGAAATATCAATAATTTTGACATTTTATACTGTGATATCAAATACAAACTAAATTAGAAACAATGTATTAACAATATATAATATCATATGATCTTTCATTTTATTCAATTCATTATATAAATAGGAACAAGCAAACACCATGCGCACATGCTTGCACAATTATTCATACATAGTAATATATATATATAATTACCAATTTATTCAATTGAAATTTATTGGATATTTAGGTGATTTGTCAGGGTTGAAGAGACCAAAATGTTGTTCAGTTGGATCACCATTCTTCTGATTTTCATCAAACATGGCAAACAAGTAAGCCTCAATTGCACCGGACCTCTTCGGAGTCCCATTCCCACTCTTAACATGATTGATCAAATTAGCATTATACGTGGCAGCATTGTCAATTGTGGCGCTATCCGCACCCGCACCCGCAGATGGCCACCCAGTCTCGGACACAATTATCTTCACATTCGAACCTCTAGCTTTCTCAAGAGCAGCATATACCGAATCTAATTGGGCATCAAAGAGGTTTTGGTATCCAACATTATTGTTTCCTTGTTGCTTAAAAAGAGCATAGTCGAGAGGAATGTCTTTTTTGTTATTAATATAAGCGAAATAGGGATACACATTAGCAAGAAGTGGTGCCTGATTGCTCACTAGGAAGTCAATTATTGGTTGAATATATGATTTTGCATCGTTAGTGAAAACACCATTATTGGGTGGAAATGAATTAGTAATCAATGTCATGTCAATTGCTATTGTGACCTTGATTTGTCCTTGTAAATTGGCTGATGAAATTGCATTTTGAATGTTTTTTAAGGCAGGGAGAATAGATTTGGCCTCAGTGTAATTAGGGTGAATTTCATTTCCAACAGTGATGTACTTGATGTTTACATCTTTTGCATAGGGTGTCACATATTTGTTGACCCAATTTGTGGCTTCATTGGCATTTGTAAGAGAATTAATAGTTTCCCCAGCAACATCAAGAATCAATTCTATGTTGGAACCTCTAAGGGCTTGGAGGGCTTGTTCATCTGGGTAGTATATACGCATTTTGTTAATCCCTTTTGATTTATATAAAGCCACAACTTCTTGCCTTGATGGTAGATTATTGCCTTTCACTCCATAGTTAACTCCTACGGATTGCACACCTGCATAATAATCATAATTATAATGAACCACAAATTAATTTTAGTGTTAGTTTGTTAGCAAAATTGAACACTGAATTCCATTTTAAACTTGTGTTTGATTTCATGTTTTGTGCTGGCATAATGTTGGCAAAAAATTGCATTATATATGCAGGTGACCAGAGTTTAATTAAACTTCAATCATCTCACTTATCCACTAAAATATTTCTAATCACCATGAGTGCGTTTGATCTGCTAAAAAATAAGGGACCGGACAAGATACCTACAATTGTACTGTGTTTGATTGTAAAACTGTTTCAGGGACTGGACAAATTGGGAGGCAAGGGATAAGACAAAAACAGAAACTTTTGTCTCCCACTAAACCACAACATAACTTTTTGTTCTAAGACAAGTAGTCTAAAATACCAAAATAACATTTTGTTCACCAAACATCGTATAAGACAAAAAATTGTTCGATATTATAAAAATTTATTTTGTGTTGTTCTGCCATGTATTGTTGTGTTGTTTTGTTCCATACTTATTCTTTAATAAATCAAAAGCACTACTTAATTGACAAAAAAATAAAATAGAAAAGTAAACAATATATATATAATATTAAGGAAGAGATATGGACCTGTTATTTTTAGTCCAATGGACAGTATACCAAAAAGCAGAAAAATGATAGACATGATCAAAGAGTTTCTTTTAAAGAAAGTATTCAAACTCTGACATATTTTTATTGCATCAGCTGGTCCATATTTATATGCATATGAAGAAGCTAATACTAGTATTACATTATTTTTTATTAATTGCAGGGAGGTCCTCCAACAACGACCAAGACTTTTAGCCATTTAAATGTTTGGTAGAAACACATATGAGATAATGGCCATATGCTTACAAGAATGTTAATTATAAGTCAGTCGTCGCCATTAATTATTTTTGCATATATACTATATAGGCTATGTGAAGGAAACTTCTTATGAGATTGAATATTTTTGTTCTTGTTATTTTGTGAGAAATTTATGAAACTAATTAAGATGCATTTGTTGTTATTCAGTATGTCCAAAAATTAGTAGTAGAACTTATTCAGTACGTCCAAAAATTGATAGATATTCGTTTGATTTTGTATAGGCCTTCCAACTCATGTGACTTGATTAAATGCATATTTGGCCATCAACTAGTTTAATTTAATTTATACGTACCAACTTGAATAATATATTGACAAAAATACAGCTATAGCTAGGGAGCCCTTATTATTTTTTGAATAAGTAAATTGATCATGATGACAAATCAAATAATATAAAAACAAATAAAAAAATTTGATCATGATGAAACTTTAGGTCAAAGTCGTCAATATATATAGTAAGGTTGTTGAAATTGCTTGTTAACACAAAAAAAATTAATGTTAAACTTGTTTTGTGGTAAACATATAAAAAATTGATTTTGAACTAATTAACTCGAGGTTAGAGTTTATTTAGGATTTAGTGTTAAATGGACGATTTGTCTTTTTTTTTTGCGGTGTCTCTTCTCTTACATTAATTGATGTCTGTCTTCTTATTATAGTTCTTTTTGGTGGTGATCGTATCCGAACCAATCAAAAGTAAAACTGCAAACCAAATCAATACAAACTGAAACCGCAAAAAACCGCATTTATTTTAAACCGCGCGGATCATTTTTCTTCTAAACCGCGCGGTTTGGTTTGGTTTGCGGTTTTCATTTTAGAAAACGAACCAAACCGCAATACATAACTTAACTCTATCAACTAATAACAATCAACCTATTACATAGTCAAACTTAGCAAGCTCAACCAAAATTAAGTCCATAAAACAGTAGGCTGTCAAAACATATCATTTAACGCGATCTAAAACTATACTATTGGTATTAAAAATAAGTTCTTATGTATATGAAATTTATGTTTACGCGTATTATATCATGTAAACAATAAATAAATTAAAATTTCCTATGTTTATTTTGTAACAAGTTGGTAATATCGTCGTATTTTTTATATCGCGATATACCGCACAAACCGAACCAACCCTAACCGCATTGGTTTGGTTTGGATGACTTTTTAAAAACCAACCGAACCAAACCGAACCGCGTGCATTTTTATCTCACGGTTAGGATGACTTTTATGCTCAAAACCGAACCGAATCACACCGCGAGCACCCCTAGTTCCTTCCAATAAATTCCTTTGTTTCTTAATCTAATTTAGATTAAGTTTGGATATTACTCGAGTCCTTTTAGATGGGCATGGGAAACTAACGTACAGTTTAAGTTTGAATTAGGGGTGGACAAGATTTCCTGAACCGATCCGATAAAAAAGTTAAATGTTGGATGGTGGGTCGGATCACGGGTTAAACGGGTGAACAAAATTAGATATGAATGGATTGAGAAGGACGGACTCGGATCTGAAATTTTCATCCATTGAAATTCAAAACCGACCAAAAGTTTAACAATACTATTTTCATTGGCATAAATTAGTACATATGGACATAGAAGGAAGAGATTGACAGCACAAATATTTTTTGCTTTTTCTACTGTTATTTTTATGTTATCAAAACAATTTTTGACATCCCATTCACAAGTCTCATCCTTCTTATTTATTTATTTTTTATCTAGAATACTCTTAGTATAGTATTTGTTATGTTGGGTTAAAATTGTGGAAAAACTTGAGACTTTTGTTTTCTTGTTGTGCTCAGAAACTGTAACTGTGTTTAATTTTTGTGCGGGATTTTCAACCGATTCAACTCACCCGACCCATCTGGCGAACTGTCAAAACCGAACCGATCAAACCGAGAGCACCAAATGGACGGAAGTGGATGTGATATTGTCATCCATGGATTTATTCGGATCATGGTTTTTCAAATCAATTCCGACCGTTGTCCACCCCTAGTTTGGATATAAGAGTGTCCACGGTTCGTAAATTGCGCTGCACTGAACTATATTAATTAATGGTTTGGTTCCGTTCATAAATCCACTACTTGATGTATATGGAAGCATATAAATAATGTGGGGTTTTCAATGGAGGTACACCGAATGTTTCGTCTCTTTCTGATTTGTGTTTTGATCATCTGGTTTGTATCCAAAGCATGTAATAATTTGATTTGCATTGTAAGGGATTGAGTACCCCTTGAACTTCCTTATAATATATTTTTTGCTTATAAAAAAAATAATCAAAAATCCACTTTTATAAAAAAATGGTTTATTTCTATAAATTAGTTCAGTTCAAATCCAACTCGAATCCGATTTATAAATTATAAACTAGTTTTTAATGTTCTATTGTTTTAGTTTTAATTAATTTTTTTTTCCATATTTTGGTCAATGCGGTTTGGTTCACGATTTGGTCCAATTATCTGTATTTTTGAACACCCTTATTTGAATAGCTGGACCAAATTTGACAAGTACATGACTTTGAGGAATTTATGCTTCTCGGTCTAAAAACACATAGTGGTAGATAGCCCATCAGCACAGGGCTTGTAAGAGCAGTGACATAGCCAAGAATTTTCAATAGTACGGGCACTGAATATATAAATTTTTAGCATTAAATATATACTTTTAAAAATATTTTTTAAAAGTGTAAAAAATAATAGTGAATACTACTGCCTCCGTCTCAAATTATAAGGAAAAAATAAAAATCACACTTATTAAGAAAAAGTAAAACATGATAATTTAAAATATGTTTTGTGGATTTTCCTTGGAATAAGCTGCATGGGAAGATGTAAAAACAATTTTTATTGGTTGTTGTTTATTGAAAAAGTGGGAGAGAGGGAAAATTAAAAGGAATTTGTATTTCATTTTATGAGAGTAAGGAAAAAACATTCTTGAAAATGATTTTTTCACTTGTATTTTGAGACAAAAAAATGGATTTTTTTACTTATAATTTGGGATGGAGGGAGTATTATATTCTATCCTCAACCCAATAATGATTTTAATAAAGATACAATTAATTCTCTCATTGAATTAAGGAGAAAGTAGTTACAAAGGAAATAATAGAAATATCTAGAATCATCTAGAAATAAAAAAATAAAAAAATTATATACTATTTGTGTATTTTCCAATACCTCACCTTAAGTTGGTGCATATATATCTATTATGTCCAACCAAGGCTCGCTTTTGGTCAAGATATATATATATCCTATATAAAGGCTCTCTTTGATAAAAATAAGATATATATAGCTGAAAACTTGTAAATTAAAGTGGTTGGTAAATTTAAATGTTGTAAGTATAAAATGACATAAAAGTACAGCGTTATTTTATAGAAGTGGGTAGTTATTTTTGTGGGTGAGTAGTTTTTTTATTAAAAAAATAAAGAAATTAAAATGATGAGGTTAAAATTGGAATGAAAGGTAAAAAACTATAAGCTATAAGCTCAAACGCTACTTGAAATAGCATTTGAAAAAAAGCTATAAGCTAGTGAAAAAAACTTGTTACCAAACACCTCTAATTTTATGAAACAAGCTTATAAGTTAGTATAATAAGCTATAAGCTAGCTTATTTTGTTTACCAAACAGACACAAAATTTGGAACTAATTTAATGATATATTCGAATATGAGTCCTATTTTTTTTATCTAGATTTGAAAAAGTAAATGGATTCGTTGAATTAGCCGCCTCCCCCTCCCCTAAACCCTAATTTATTCTTTTTGTGCCTCCACCAAGGAGGGGTGATTTTAGGGTCAATTTTTGATCCAAAATCACCCATCTAAATTGTTTTTCCTTTTTTTTTTCAATTAAACAAGTGATTATCCACATAGATTTGCTTCTTCGTTTTTTTTTTGTTTTTTAAGTTTGTCGTCGTCTTGTGCGGCGTTGTGATTGTGGTCGTCTTGTGCGGCGTTGTGTTTGTGGTCGTCTTGTGCGGCGTTTGTTGGTTTTTCATTACGGTGTTTCGTTGATTTAAATTGACATATCTACATCAACTCATTACAGATCTGAAGACTTTGAAGACTTGGACGTCAACGTTGCAAATCCGGGAGTATGAAGATTCCGGTGACTTTTATTTTGTCATATTTGTAGGCAATTTCATGATGCCGTTGTATGCTATTAACTTAGGTGCTGCAAGTTTGTTTGTAGATTCATCTTTTTCAGTTTTTAGCAATCTTGAATTTGTAATGATCTGTATTTTCAATTTGAATGAATGAATCCTTATTTTTAATAAAAAAAAAAATGGATTCGTTGAAAAAATGTTTTAATAAAAGAAAATATTTTAAGTGTTTTTTATATGTAAGTAAGTGTGTTGTGTGTTATGTTGAATTGAGCTTACTTTTAATTGGTAATGGATGAATGTGGAATTAGTCAAAATATCAACACTTAAAACACGCTACTAAGAGTATATATAAAAAAACAGGCAGGTGCCCACACAAGTCACAACTCTCTATCTCCCTTTGTCCCTGTTTAAGAGTGAACCTCATGACATTGACAATACATTGTGCCTGTTTTTTTTTAGTCAAATAAAAAAAAAAATCTTGCTCAACATCATTGGTAAATACTCCCTGATTAAAAAAAAAAAATTAATAGTTGGGTCATGTGGCAAGTCTCGCAAATCATCCACTTTGAACCAAGAGCAACCATATAATAAGTGATATATACCAATCTGAATCTAAAACTTTAAGACATTAAATTCATTGATGTTTTTCAACTACTACCTCAGTTCCAAATTATATGTCACTTTGATATTTTTACACATATTAAAAAATGTAATCATTGTTGTATGGAAAAGAGAAATTATGAGTTAATTTACAAAATTGTCCTTCATTTATGGTATTGAAAAAATAAATTGAAGAATTGAAAGAAGAGAGAGTAATAAATAGTTAAGGGTATAATAGGAAAAGTTGCATTAAATGCTTCTTTATAATGTAAAGTGACATATAATTTAGTACAAATTTTTTGTTCAAAGTGACATATAATTTGGAACGGACGGAGTATCACTTTTTGAAGATTGAAAATTTTGCACGTGGAGTCTTTTGGATAGATTAGAGACACATGCGCAACTTCTGCTATAATTAAGGTTGCAAATTAATTCTCCTGTAACTAAGGAGACCACTTCACCACTTAATTATATAATGCATACTATAAAACTGTTCACAAAAATGATAGTTCAATCGGTAGAAATGTCGAAATTGCTAGTGTTGAATGTCATGACCGGAGTTTGAATCTCAGTCACTCCATTTTCTGTGAGTAAGTTTTCAATGACTTTGTCATTTCGTTTATCAATAAAAAAAACCATAAACTCCTTCGATGCATACGACCTTTTTAAATGGCTTAACAAAAATAAAATATAAGTGTTCCTAAGAATGTTAGTAACAATATGGTAGTGAGTTTTTTTTCCAACAGTGAATTGAGTTCAATTCTGTGTATGAAAAAAATTCGGGTTGAAAAAAGTGCGCCACATATTCTCTAACGGAGATTACTCATCACTAACTGCGGAGAAATAACACACTCTAGATAAATCTTTTTTCAACGCAACCTCAACAAGACTGTTTTATTCAACACACTTAAGTATTTTAAACATAAGAAAATTGATTATTAGTCATGTTGCCTATAGTTTAGCAAATAACAAACACTCCTAAAGTGCAGGAGCCACTAATTAATTGACTAGAAAATAACGTTGAAACAAACTACTATAATACATCGATCTTTCAATGTAAACTTGAAAAAAATCATATATTTAACAAGGATAAAGTAAGAAAACTTAATGCAATAGTGATTAAATTGGCGTATTAGATAAATCACTTGAAAAATGAATTTATGAAGAATTAAGTATATGAATTATACTATCCAAATCACAAGCCATTTGATCTTATTCGTATTCATAGAACAATGTCATCCCCATTGTTGATCACAATGCTTTGCATTTTCACTTTAGTTATTTTTCTATTCATCTTCGTCTCAGCTTGCTACCGCACCTTCAAGAAGTGGTGGGGTTTGGCGAAAGTAGCACCTCTTCCGGTGAATGAAAAGGAGGTGTTGCCGCCGCTTTGAGTAAAACATGTATGGCTACTCTTTCAGGTTCAATTATTTTTCTTCTTTTTTCTTTTTGGTTTTTCTTAGCTATAATTTGTAATTGGTGAATGAATTGTTATGTTTATAATGTTATCATGAAAACATAAGTTGAGTTATATACTTAATAGATATTAATATTGGAGTGGATTGATAACTATAGAGTTAATAACTAATTTAGTTCTTAAAATTGTATGAGTCAATTAATTAATTTAGTTTTGGTCTCAGAATTTTGTACACTCCTCGGATTATACATGTCTCAATATCAGACACCTGTCGGTGTCTAAGACACTAACAATAACTATACCATTTTTTCAAATTATTATCATTGTCTGACACTAATTAGGTAAATTTGAAGGTCCGCCCTCCGAATAGTTAGTAAAATAGTTAGTTGTTTAGTTAACCTATTTTTCTGTTTTAAGTTAGTTGCTTATGATCCTTTGTTCCTTTATTCTATAATCCTAACAAGACATTGATAATTAAAGTGAAGACTTAATTGTTCAAATCTATACCACATATATGTAATATGTACTGAGTCCTTTTTTTGAACCTTTTATGTGCAGGCAGTTGAATCTCATGAAGAGTGTGAGGAACCATATTTTGGAGATTCTCTATATTATTAGTTTTTTTTTTTTGATAAAAAGATTCTCTATATTATGGTTTATATGCTTGGAAAATTTGGACTTTAGTATTGGTGAATCTTTTTATTTTTATTTTTATGGTTACAAGTATCGTTGAATCTGATTGGCTATTTTTTGTTCCACCACCAGTATCTGGTCAATTGGACCGTCTAATCTAATTCGAAAGTCAATTCTGACATCAAGTGGTTCTAGCTCTCTCCCGATTGGCTACTTTGACATCACATGATGTATATTATTATTTTTTCTAGAGATTTAGTTTGTTATTACCCAAAAACTATTTAACAAACTAAGAATCAAAATTTTTACTCTAAAATTCGATTAGTTTATCCCTTATAGATGATTTTCCATTGAAAAACTTCTCATAACAACACAATTTTTCATATTTAGTTAACATATGCTACTACTAAATAATAGATTCTATTACTGATCAGAACTTAGAGAATGATAGAGAAGTAGAGGCCAAAGTGTTAGACTCTTTCATGAAGATTGGGAGAAGTGTAAAGATTTTTGGAATGATATTTGGTTGGATGGTGAATGTAGTAAATACTATCCCAACTGAGTTAACAGATTGTGCTGTAGCAGATTTTGTTGCTAATGGAATTTGGAAAATGCATGAACTGCAAAATTTGCTTTCGGTTAACGTTAGTGAACAGGGTCCTGATATCCGTATTTGGCCTGGAGAGCGTGCTGGTAACTTGTCAAGAGCGCGTATAATTTAATTAGACAATTGATCTGCAAAAAATGTTTTTCAACAAGTCAGAGAGTAAATTCAAGGACAGCGCGCAGATCATGCAACCTTCACCTTTAAGAACATGTATAGAGCTTCAAGTGTGTTGGAGTCCCCAGGAGACCAGCTGGTTTTGTATTAATACAGACGGTGCGGTTAAACAAAATCCTGATCGAGGTGGATGTGGTGATGTCATTCGAAATGATAGTGGTGGCTGGTTAGTAGGTACCACCAAAGGGTTTTTTTATTGCCGAACTTTGGGGTGTGTATGAAGGATTGTTACTAGCTAAAGAAAAGAACTTGTCTATGATTAAGCCTCATATAGATTCAACTGTTTTGATTGAGTGTTTGACAAGAAACAAGGCAGGATGTGCTCAAGGGAGCAACCTTATTAATGGAATCGGGTAGTTACTTCACAATAAGTGGAGAGTTCGAGTGCAACATATTTACCGAGAAGCCAATAAAGTTGTGGATGGTTTAACTAGTATAGGGTGCCTTACTGATGGCCAAATTTCCCTTTTGAATCTCCACAGTTTCGATTAGTCAATTAGTGACTGATGAGGTAATTAGAATTTCTATATCTTTATAATGAGTTCACTAAAATAAAAATTGTTACCAAGAGTCACAAGCCCCATACTCCATAAGTTCCTGGTTTAGCGTTTTCGTCCTATTTTCCCTTCCAAGTTTCCTGTGAGTATGTGAAGCTTTAAATTTGTTCATAAGATATGACTACTCATAACTCATTATATTAAATCACTCCAATTTAGTTAAACATTTTATAAGTTAAAAAATCATTGATAAAAATCTTTTCTAAAGGACCAAAGACCCTGTATATATTATAGGTTACTGTCATAATCATGTGACAGTTAATGCAAATGTGAAGTTGTGGAGAAGATTTAAATCTTAGATATACTTTCACACATTAATGCATATTTCATGAGAGTGTAAGTATTCATTAAATCTTTGTATACTACAAGAATGAGAGCTAGGAATTCTTCATTTTTAAGATTTCTAGTAAGTTGCTTGTTGCATAAGTAACCTTCTTTAGAAAAGTATTGTCTTGTATTTTCCTATATTAACTTCCTATGAAGGACTAACACAGACATACTATGGAATAGAAGTATCAGATACCAGACACATCTTCAATAAGAAGTGTCGGTGCTATACTGTAAACTTTCATAATGATGCATGTTGTGAACATACATGGATTTATTAAAAATGACCGAATCTTTGTCTTGTGTCATTGAATTTAATTATTATGTGAAAACCTGCATCAGATTATGATTTACATTCTGTAATGCGAAATAAAAAGAATTGGCTTCGCCCGGACTCGAACCGGAGACCTTCAGTGTGTTAGACTGACGTGATAACCAACTACACCACGAAACCTGTTGTGATACTCAATTAGATTTTCTTTTATTTCATCACTTACATGATGAAATTAGCCTAAATAGGAGTTCAGTATGATTTACACTACCACATGTAAACAAGCCTAACTAATTAATTTAAAACTATTCTAACTAATATATCTAAACAACACTTGAAGATAAAACCTTCATAAATTCATGTGTTTTGATTTTCTTATTCTTTAATTACCATGATTAAGAAATTCTTGAGTAGTTGTGTAACAGAGAATTGGAAAATTGTCCTAACTATAATGATATAACAGGAAGAATTCACTCTCAAGTTGGGAATGTGAGATACACAAGAGTGTTAGATCTTAGTGTTAATCAACTCATTGGAACTATTTGAAGTTCATTAGTATTATTGAGGAATATTAACTTATCCTATAATTCTCTAGAGGGTGATATTCCTTCTAGTCTTCAAGATTCCGTCGTGCCGGACGCGTTTATTGGAAATGAGTTTTTATGCAACCAATTCAAATATTCCTATACTACTTGTTACTCCTCACCTACAAAAACTAGACTTAGGACTCATAAAGATTTTCCTTCCAAGATAAGGCATAGAGTTTTTATGAGTATTTTGACAAAGATAAGACATAGAAATGTGAGAACCAAAAATGTTCTGTTGAACTCAGATATATAAGCTTGTTTTTATGACTTCGGCATAGCAAGATTTCGAAATTCTAGTTCGCCAAATCAAACAGTACTTACAGGCTCTTGTGGATATCTTGCATGAGGTGAACTTTTTGTTATGCAAGTTAAACTCCGCCTTAACTGTAGTCCGCTACCTGTCACGTTAATTTCGGCAAAAGTTAATGTCCATAAGTCTAAATTTATGTATGATGCATAAGTGAATTACAGCCACTTGATCATGGAATTCTTTTTGCCACGTGTTACGATCTCAAGTTGTCACCCTGTGAACCTGAGTCACAGGATCACACATCTCTCACTTCTCCACTTCGCCTTCTCTTCTCTGAATCGCACCGTCTTTCTTCTCTCTATCGCCGCCGTGTTTCTTCTGTTCATCGCCACCGTGATTCGCCGTCGTGTTCGTGTTTCTTCTCTGTAACTCTAAACAATATTCTCCGCCGTCGTGTTCGTGATTCGCCGCGATTGAATTCTCGAAATTGGAGATTCAATTTGCGCCTAACTTTAACAATATTCTAATTTCATCTTGGGATTATGTAAGTTTCGTTTTTCCTTGTTAATTTGATTTTGTTTCTGCTATTCTATTAGCTTCTAGGTTTTGATTTTTTATTAATGTTCATGATTTTTAAATCCATCAAATCCATCCATGAATGTTGTTTCTGCTATTCTATTAGCTTCTAGGTTTTGTATGTTGCATAGGGTTGTGGTTACTAACCACGTTGAATATGATAATTATAAAGTTTCCTCTCTCTTTTAGATTTTTGCATGTGTTGTTCTTGTTGCATTTCACTGTTGGCATAGAGTGGCAATTATCATGTCTGATGATGTTGCATTTCATCCTTATTGCATCTGTGTTGTTCTTTTTGGTTTTATAAGTTATGCAATGTTTGTTGGAGTGTTTGATTAGGTGTATAGGGTGAAATATAGTGAAGTGAAATGGAATAAGCTAGTTAGATTTCATGAAATGGATATTATCCCATTCCATTTTACTCTGTTTCATGCTATACCTATAATGTGTCTATTTTCATTTGGGATTGCACAATTGTTATTGCTGTTTTAGGAAATTAATATTTAGGCCATCAAAGCTATGTACATAGATGTTAAGGGAACATTTAGGCCTCAACGACTCTTACAGATTGCAGACATGTATAATGATTCTTTATATTGCTTTATTGACCTGTGTCTGTGAAATGTGCATTTGATATTTATGTTACTTAATGCTACAGGTTTGGACTGAATGGTGCTGATGTATTGGAAAGTGTTGCTTATGCTAGAGCATATAACATTGATCATCAATCACGGCTTCTGCTTGAAGCAGCTTCAATGATGGTGGATACAAGGTGTGACTTCTGTTGGTTCCTTTTGCTCAGTATTGTTGAGATCTGGCAAATGGCAATTACATAATTTGTCTTTCGGATATGCATAGTAAAGTCACAGAGTAGGATACTTAGTATCATCTTACTTCATCACAGACTAGCATTATTACCATTATAACTGGCTAAGTTTTTTTCTCTTCTCACTTTTTTTTAGGCCTTGAGTTGTATTTATAAGATTTTTCCTTTACTAGTGATGTTTGATCTCGATTTGGTGATGTGCTTTCG
Source organism: Trifolium subterraneum (assembly GCA_951799995.1). Lineage (NCBI taxonomy): Eukaryota > Viridiplantae > Streptophyta > Magnoliopsida > Fabales > Fabaceae > Trifolium > Trifolium subterraneum. The sequence continues at coordinate 53,374,331 of OX637462.1, forward strand.
ATATCAAAATTGTTTTTGAGGCTTACGTTTGATGGTTTATACATAGGTTTGCTCTAATGATAATAGACAGTGCTACTGCTCTCTATAGGACAGATTTTTCGGGAAGAGGGGAGCTTTCAGCCCGTCAAATGCATTTAGCGAAGTTCCTGAGAAGCCTTCAGAAGTTAGCAGACGAGGTAAAAAGTCCATGTCAGGCTTGTACTGCACAAATATCTTTATAGATTATTATAGATTATAAACTAATTCATGATTCTTGCTTAGTATATGTTTGAGTTCTCTTAGTATATCTTTATAGCTAATTACTTGTTTGATTATCTAATTGCAGTTCGGCGTGGCTGTTGTCGTAACAAATCAAGTAGTTTCACAGGTAGATGGTTCTGCAATGTTTGTTGGACCCCAAGTCAAGCCTATTGGAGGCAATATTATGGCTCATGCAACCACAACAAGGTTAGCTCTTAGGAAAGGAAGAGGGGAAGAGCGAATCTGTAAAGTGATTAGTTCTCCTTGTTTGGCTGAAGCCGAAGCAAGGTTTCAGATTTTAGGTGAAGGTGTTTCAAATGTTAAAGACTGACCAATTCGAGCATTGTCTGAAACCTTGAATGCTTTTTTTTTTGTTTTTTTTTTGTGTCCTTTAGCTAGCTGTAAAAGATAATTTGAAAGTATCTAGTGTGTAATTTTGCAGTTTTGTTGGCCCCCATTTTCTTACCACTATTCTTTTGGAATTCTCTTTGCATTTTGCGATAGTGATAATTGTTGCAGTATTGTAGCCAAGATAGATTGTTTTAGAAGAGACCCACTAGCCATTAAAAAAAAAGAAGAAGAGACCCACTTACAGAACTTTTTGCAGACTACTACTTATGATATCATTGAAGAGTCTTGGTTTTTCTTCTTCAGCTCAAGTCAAACTGTATTGATCATACTGGTTCAATAAGATAGGGGTGATGGTAGTGCTTGGTTATTAATCACATTTGTTCTATAGTTTAAGGCAAAAATGGAAATGCATTTGTGAATAAGTGTGTACTATAGGTTGTGGATAATGGTTTGAATATTCAAGATTTAAAAAATCTATTTTACCCTTATAGTCAATATTAATGGGTTCACAACACTGAAACCATTTAACAAGACTAATGGTTTCAGTGTATAACATGTTGAAACCATTTTACAAGAGTAATGGTTTCAGTGTATAATTTCGAAATTTAATTTTTCTTTTGTGTGCCTCTAGCCACTCTTGGTGAAAGGAAATAACTCTTGATTTTGGTTTTCATACTTATGTTTTTCAATATTATAACCTTGATTTTGAATATTATTAACTCATGATGGATTTGTACACTGAAACCATTACTCAAGTTAAATGGTTTCAGTAAGTTATACACTGAAACCATTATGCTTGATAAATGGTTTCAGTAAGTTATACACTGAAACCATTAGTCTTGTTAAATGGTTTCAGTTACTTATACACTTTTCATAAAAGGTTCAGGAACTTCCATTAGTTGAAACCTCCTTAAGGATGCTCTCTCAACATGAGAAAGATAAGGATGGTCTTCGAATCAACCCATTTGAAGGACGTGCATTTGAATCCAACACATTGCCTCTCTTCCGAGGTTTAGGTTCATGGGTTGATTTGAAGACAATTCTCCTCTCTTATATGTAGGGGTATATACAATCATTTAAAACACAATTGAATCAAAACCTATACAAAAACACAATCGAATCAATAAAAATCAAAATCAAGAACACATTCACTATACTAAACACCTAAAAAAAGAGAAATATAACATTGAAACCATACGTATGGTTTCATGGTTTCAGTAAGTTATATACTGAAACCATTTACCAATATTAATGGTTTCAGTGTCTATGCTGATAGCAAAACGGCAGTTTTAGTTGAAAACGTTCTATTTCCACTGGTGGAAAAGCAGTGTAAAACGCTGGTATTTGTAGTGCACGTAATTGTTTTTATTTCCACTGGTGGAAATTTAGTGGAAAACGCTGCGAACGCTGCTATTTTTAGTGCACGTAACTGTTTACAAAAGACATTATAATTTTGAAAAAACCTCTCGCCACTTTCGAAATTAAATTTTTCTTTTGTGTGCCTCTAGGCACTCTCGATGAAATGAAATAACTCTTGATTTTGGTTTTCATACTTATGATTTTCAATATTATAACCTTGGTTTTGACTATTATTAGCATATGATGGATTTGTACACTGAAACCATAAGTATGGTTTTATGGTTTCAGCAAGTTATACACTGAAACCATTTATCAAGACTAATGGTTTCAGTAAGTTATACACTGAAACCATTACTCTTGTTAAATGGTTTCAGTTTTAATTTGTATTTCTTTCTATCATATGTAGCTAGTCATGTGTATATTTGTTCCATCCAATCATATGTAGCTAATATAATGTCTTTTGTTCTATCAAAGATAATGAATTATTAATAAACCATGTTTTGTAGCTAGTCATGTGTATATTTGTTCCATCCAATCATATGTAGCTAATATAATGTCTTTTGTTTTATCAAAGATAATGAATTATTAATAAACCATGTTTTGTTGTATCCAAAAATACACAAGCATGTCTCACATCCTTTACAAGTTTGATTTTAAAGCTCAAACAGACATACAAATGCAAGCTTAATCTTGAGATTTGCAGACTAAACACCTAAAAAAAGATAAATATAACATTGAAACCATACATATGGTTTTATGGTTTCAATAAGTTATATACTGAAACCATTTACCAATATTAATGGTTTCAGTGTCTATGCTGATAGCAAAACAGTCAGTTTTAGTTGAAAACGTTCTATTTCCACTGGTGGAAAAGCAGTGTAAAACGCTGCTATTTGTAGTGCACGTAATTGCTTCTATTTCCACTGGTGGAAATTCAGTGGAAAACGCTGCGAACGCTGCTATTTTGAGTGCACGTAAAACGCTGCTATTTTTAGTGCACGTAACTGTTTACAAAAGATATTATAATTTTGAAAAAACCTCTCGCCACTTTCGAAATTTAATTTTTCTTTTGTGTGCCTCTAGCCACTCTTGGTGAAAGGAAATAACTCTTGATTTTGGTTTTCATACTTATGATTTTCAATATTATAACCTTGATTTTGAATATTATTAGCCTACGATGGATTTATACACTGAAACCATAATTATGGTCTTGTGGTTTCAGCAAGTTATACACTGAAACCATATATCAAGACTAATGGTTTCAGTAAGTTATACACTGAAACCATTACTCTTGTTAAATGGTTTCAATTTTAGTTTGTATTTCTTTCCATCATATGTAGCTAGTCATGTGTATATTTGTTCCATCAATCATATTTAGCTAGTCATGTTGTATAAGTGAAACCATTAGTCTAGGTAAATAGTTTCAATATGCTTTACACTGAAACCATTAATATAGCTAAATGGTTTCAATATGTTTTACACTGAAACCATTAGTATAGTTAAATGGTTTCATCAACTAGTAGTTGGTGAATTGCATAACTAGTAGAAACTATGGGAAGGATATTGAAACTAGAAAAATGATATTGCAAAATCATTAGAAATCTAATTGCATTAATCGATAGTACACAAATATAGGTCTAAATTCTTTTATATATGTATGTGGTGATATTACAATTTCTACCCAAGATGACACATAAAATAACTTAAAATATATAAATACATCCAAAGGTATACAACGATTTATACAACAAGAATAACATCAATTCTGAGAATTTTTCTAAATTTACTATGCAACTCTTTTAAGAGCTTCAATGGTCTTTTCAGTTTCAACAACATTGTTCTCTTGCCAAACTCCAACAACATCAATTGTTTTAACACTATAAGTGTTTTATGAGATGTTGGTGTCAGAGGCTAATGATTTGGATTGGCATGGAAGGGGGTTGATATAGTAGGACTTGATTGACTTGAAAAATTGTAGCATTGAAATCTCATGTATTCTGAATTAAAGGAACAAAAAGTAAGATTGTCTTATGATTCTTGTTTAGAAGTTGTGTTGTTGGTATTCCTCCATTGCTAATGTGAAGGTAATTCATCTTGTTATTTTAGAAGAAAATTTCTATCATGGAAGTGTAGTTAAATTACTCAATTATTCACTTCTAGACTCATGAGCACAGGCACTTTCCCTAGCCACTTCAGTTCTGGTCCCTGGTCGTTGTGGAACCTGAAAGCATTAAGAAACTTGGATATTAAGCAATGTAGAATACAAAAGTAGGCAGATAAGTAAGTGTTTTAACTTGAAAGATACATTAGTATCAATTAATCTTGAAAAGGAAGGAAAAGAAAAGAGGACTAGGCGAAAATCGGCAGCTTCAAGGATTTCCATTTGGCAGGAATTGCATTGTTTTCCTTTGTTTCTTTCAGCTCGAGCTCCAAGTTTGAGCCAAGAGTGTGACTAGTCTGGCTGATGTGGGCTGGTCTCACCACTCAAACAAGGTTCACGACAAAGAAGAATGCATTGAGCATGCAAAATATTGAATGCATTGTATAATTCTAGCAGCAATTAGTGTGCATCAAGAAGATATAACGCACCTTTGGAAATACAAAATACGCAACACGCTTCTTATTGAGACCAATATACCATTGAATTGTGACGTTGTCCTTGCTTTGTGATTCTTTCATCATCTAGATTGACATAACACATATTAGAAACCAAAAAAAACAATCACAGAAGATGGAACTAAAGGATTCATCAGAAAAATTCTAGTGTAATGTAAGAAGATAAAATGTAAAAACAGAAACAATAATAAGTTAAGCAGCAAAGGTGCAAAACATTACCTTATCATAATCAACTTCAAGCTTAATGAGAGGTGCAAATACATTTTGATAATGAGACAACAAGGCAAAAAAAGAAACAAGGTGTAAGACCCAAGCTGTAAACCATGAAAAATGTGAAATCCTCCTTGTTTTACAAAAGTAAACGTTAGGAATCCATCCTTAACACACATGATATGCATCTTCATATTTCAAAGCCACGGACTGAGGTTCGTCGTCTACACCTGATAATAATATATACCACCATAATAGAAACACACTAGTGAACCACAAATCCCAAAAATCAAGGTAACAAAAGGGAGGGGGAGTGATTGATGTTATGTGGTGGAAAATGCAGTAGAAGAGAAATATATTATGCCTATACCAGTAAAAACTAGACTATCTTCAATATTCTTCTTATGTATTATTCCATTTCCTCATATGTGAACATATATTGCTCTAGACATAACCAAATCATATAGATTGGGTTCTTACTAACTAACAGAAGCACTACATAAGTTCCAATGACTTGTCAATCATTCTTTTTAACAAGAGAGAATACTCAGATCTTATAGAATAGAAAATGGTATGGCTCATCAACTAAGTATTCGGCCATAAAAAAATGCACAAACGTATTTTCTTGTATAAATTGAAACCACAATGGACATGCAACTCGAACAATTGTATCAATTTGACAATTTCATTACAAGGTCTAAGAGATAAGATAAGAAACTACAATACCTAGATATGCCAAGTTCAAATGTCTGATTAGCAGCTTTAAACTTGTTCTTAACTTCCAAGTGCAAAGCATATGAAATGTAGAAATCAGAATGAGTTTTTCCAATTCCATTTGCATCCAAAAAAGCATATATAACTTCCTTATCAAAGCAATTGTGAAAACCATTCAAGCATACAAAAGTTCAAACATACACACATACGAGAAATAATCCCCAATTCAAAAATAATCAAACCTAATTCCCAAAATAAAACCTAATTCCAAAATCAAAGTAAAAATGATTTTGAATTACAAGTCTCTGCAACTATTCCACATAAAAATGGTTTTAGAGAAGAATAGAAAATGGTTTCAGAGAAGACAAACACAGTTCAATCCTCAAATGTGGAAACCATTCAAGCATACAAAAGTCAAACATATACACATATGAGTAATGATCCACAATTCCAAAATAATAAAACCTAATTCCCAAAATAAAATTAGGAAACCATTTAGTACATCCAATGGTTTTAATCTTGTGAAATTAGAAAATAATCAAACCAAAATAAAACCTAAGTACCATAATCAAAGCAAAAATCTAGCTCCAACCTGTTTTCTTTTCACCATTTTGTGTTTGGAAATGGTGATGAATGATGATGAACTATGTTGAATGGTGTTGAATGATGAAATCCTACCGTGGCGACGGCGAACTGTGGCGGCGACAGTGATGATGATGCACGGCGGCAGCGACGGTGATGGTGGTTTATGATGATGATGATTCACGAAGGGTGCGTGATGTTGTGCGAAACCATGTTGTTGTGGGAGTTGGTTTTGTGAAATTAAAAAATGAATTGATGTGTTGGAGGGGGTGTATGAAGAAATGGATTTGGGGTGTATGCAACATTTTACTATGGTTTATGGACGGTGCATAAGCTTGGGCTTATGCACCATAACTGGACCCGTTAATTTCACCTGTTTTTGCTGTACAATTTGATTTTGTAGAATCCATTTAGGCCTGACCTATTCTAACATCCATTAATTCAAATTCCATAAATCTTAATTGAAGGGATATACAACGTCCAACATGTAACAAAATTGGTCGATTATTATTATTATTATTATTATTATTATTATTATTATTATTATTATTATTCATAAAATATCAAATGTTTTTTCCTACCACAAGTTTTTCTTTTTTTTGCATAATTTTAGTTTTAGTCATTTTTTTTAAGGTGTTTTATACTATGATGATAATTTTTTTTGACAGCACTATGATAAATTTTTTTTTATGTGGATGGCCTCTAAACATATAATTTCTTTTCTCATAATCATAATTCGCAGCTCCCTTTCTTATCTAATCTTTCTTACAATAATAAGATAAGAACATTTTGCAGCGACTCTCATTGCATTCGTTTTTATAATAGCTATTATGAGTTCATTGTTATTTAATTTCTTATTATTATACAGGGACATCCATAGACAAATTACAAATTCTCTATGATTATTTGGCCGTTTGATTTATTTATAAATAAAAAATAACATAGAGATGCTTTCATATATATATACACCATGTTTGAACGTTGGAATGTTCCCACTCCAGATGCTCAACTTGTCTTGTCTTATCTCATTTCGAATGAAAATATATATATATATATATGGGTAATGCTATACAAGTGGTCTACCGTGGACAAGTGATCTACCGAACATGAATTTTACAAAATTCATTGTTGGATTGAAAGTTTATATCGTATAGATCATCCATAAATTTTTTAAAATTTTTTGAAAATCATTTGATATGTTATTGATACTCATCAAAATTTATGTTATTTAACGACCGTTAATCTTGATGTGTCTCAATAACATATAAAATGATTTTCAATTTTTCTAAATTTTTCTATGGGTGATCTATATGATATAAACTTTCAATCCAAAATGTGGATTTTGTAAAATTCGTATTCGTTATAGTGTTATTCGTGACTGGTCCACCATGGACCACTTGATGAAGTGGTCCATATTAGAATTTACCATATATATATATATTATTGCTATTTAGTAAGAAATATTTACACAAGAAAAAGAAGAATCCACAAAATTAGGAAATTTGACTAATCAAAAATTAGCTAACCATACACGGGAGAAAGTAATTAGAATTTGGCCAATCAAAAATTGGCACATAAATTTTTTTCTCTTTCTTGCATAAAAAAAATTCTTATTAAATAGAGGTCAAGAATCCAAACTTTTTTGGGAGCATGCTATTGTTATACAGTAAAACTTAAAAGCCACTTTTTCTATGATCAAAATTCACATACCATCTAAACAAAAACAGAACAAAATATGGATGTTTTGTATACCCTGTTGACTTTCATAGCCTTATCTTTTCTAACAATTTTCCTAGCTATATGTTTCATCATGATCACAATTTTCAAAGGAAAATCCATAGGGGACCCAAAATATGCACCTGTGAAAGGCACAGTGTTCAACCAACTTTTCTACTTCAAAAATCTCCATGATTATCATACTCAAATGGCCAAAACTCATCCAACTATAAGACTTCTTGCTCCAAATCAAAGTGAGTTGTATACCATAGATGTGAGAAATATTGAACATATATTGAAAACCAATTTTGATAAGTATTCTAAAGGTAAGTATAATCAAGATATTGTCACTGATCTTTTTGGTGAGGGGATTTTTGCTGTTGATGGTGATAAGTGGAAGCAGCAAAGGAAAGTTGCTAGCTATGAATTTTCTACAAGAGTTCTTAGAGATTTTAGTTGTTCTGTTTTTAGAAAGCATGCTGCCAAATTGGTCAAAGTTATATCACAATTTTCTCATGATGGACTTGTTTTTGATATGCAAGTGAGTAGTTTTATTTTCCTAAAAGTCTTCAAAATTTAAATCAAATTTCAACATTGGATAGTTTTTATTTTTTTTATATTTTTTATAGGAATCAATTTGGATTGTTAAGTCAGTTCTGGTTAATTATGTTTAGTTGATAATTTAGCTTCTTCAAAAAAATTCTGAGTTTAAAAATATGTGGGGTAAAATTCCGAGTTTCAAAATAGAAGGGTAAAACTGCATTTAAGCAAAAAAAAATTATGTTTAGTTGATAATTATTGAATATAATAATGTGTCCAACTAGTTAAACATAAATTGAACATAATTAACCATGATTTCAAACATAACGTGGGGAAGGATGCTTCTTCCCCAATTCCCGCCCCGAAATGCCTGCGAGGGAGTTTTTGTCTTCATTCCCGTTCTTGGGAAAAAAATTCCTATTTTCGAAGCTCCGAACGGGACAATCTCCACGGGAATCTCTATTGACGGATGCAAATTGACATCCCTACAAACATTATATTAGTAACATTTCTTGTGTTGTTGGATAACATTATGTAATCTTATAATATTCAAATCATATGTATGAACAATTTTTTTCTTTTGTTAGGACTTACAAATGAGATGTGCTTTAGACTCAATATTCAAAGTTGGGTTTGGAACAGAATTGAATTGCTTAGAAGGATCAAGTAAAGAGGGAACTGAATTCATGAAGGCCTTTGATGAATCAAATGCTTTAATATATTGGCGCTATGTTGATCCAACTTGGAGCATTAAGAGGTTTCTTAACATTGGTGGTGAGGCTAAGCTTAAACGCAATATCAAATTAATAGATGAATTTGTGAATGGAGTCATAAACACCAAAAAGGAACAGTTGGCACTTCACCAAGATTATGTGAGTTCATCAATTCCTTCTGTTTCCCTAGTGCACCTTTTTACTTTGGACAAAATTCATTCATATTTATTATTTAAAACTAATAACTTGAGAGATAATTTTGTTACTTTCATTTTAAATGTTCCTTAATTTACACTCACTTTATATTAAAAAGGGACACATGACTTAACATGGAACACTTGATTTATCGGACAGAGAAAGTTGCTTGAAAGACACATGACTTTCCCACTTCAATTAATTATTTTCTTTAATTAATTAAATGACATTGACATAACTACCATTCTATTTATAACATGTTTGAGTAGTGGTTGGTTTTTTTGTCCAAAGTGAAAAGGTGCACCTTGCTAACTTAGACCTTCGTGTTTTTAGGTGGGTCTAAGTTAGCAAACCCCTATATATATATATATTAACTTGGTACAGAAGGTACAAATAAGACTTGGGGTTGTATTTATCATGTTAATGATAATCGATCTTTTAAACTTGGTAATTGCTATGTTTTTCAGAATGTTAAAGAAGACATACTATCAAGGTTTTTAATGGAGAGCAAGAAGGGCCAAACAACTATAAGTGATAAGTATTTGAGGGATATAATTCTTAACTTTATGATAGCTGGCAAAGATACCACTGCAAACACTCTTTCATGGTTCTTCTTCATGCTATGTAAGAACCCTCTTGTAGAAGACAAGATTGTGCAAGAAATAAAAGATGTCACTTGTAGCAATGAAAGTAAACTCAACAACATAGATGAGTTTGTTGCCAATTTAACAGATGTTATCCTTGATAAGATGCATTATCTTCATGCAACACTCACAGAAACATTGAGATTGTACCCTGTACTCCCTCTGGTATGTATCATTATGAATTTCTTCAAAACCATCTTAAACTCTCTCTCTCTCTCTCTCTCTCTCTCTCTCTCTCTCTCTCTCTCTCTCTCTCTCTCTCTCTCTCTCTCTCTCTCTCTCTCTCTCTCTCTCTCTCTCTCTCTCTCTCTCTCTCTCTCTCTCTCTCTCTCTCTCTCTCTCTCTCTCTCTCTCTCTCTCTCAATTTGAGAGTGTTGACTTCTCAAAAAGGGCTAGCCACAAAGAGTTCTGACTGGTACAAGGTTTTACTGGATAAAGCTTAGTGAACCATTACCAAGGTAAAGTGTTAGAAATAATATAAAACCATTGATGTAACCTTTCCTAACAGCTTAAGCTTTTGGGATAATCGGTTATTTGACATGGAATTAGAGCCTTTATGACTAAGTGGTCTAGAGTTCGATCTCTACTCCCATCACTTTCTAATTAAAAAGTGCAATTTAAGCATATGGTAGGTGAGCCTATGCATTATCCACGCTTCAAGCCCAAGTGGGCTCTTGAGTGAGGGGGCGTGTTAGAAATAATATAAAACCATTAATGTAGACTTTCCTAACAGCTTAAACTTTTGGGATAATCGGTTATTTGACATAAAGTGTTGTGGAGTGAAAGCCACCAACAATATCTGCTTTCAGCTGAGACGCCCCAATAAGGGACACACCAACAAGAACGCATTGTTATGAGTCCCTTATTGGGGCGTCTCAGCTGAAAAGCGATGCTTATAAGAAAAATGTACTAGAGATAATGTTTCTAGAATTCTCCTTCTATAGTTAACTAGGACCTATTTAGTTTCCAAGGAAATAGTTTTCTAAGGCTTTCCTTTCATGTGAGTAAAATTTAAATCTCTCTATGTTAAATTTTGTGTCTTGATACTATTTTTAAAGGATGGAAGAACTGCAGATGCACCTGATGTTCTTCCTGATGGCTATAAACTAGAAAAGGGTGATGGAGTATACTATTTGGCCTACGCTATGGGTCGAATGTCATCCATTTGGGGGGAAGATGCTGAGGAATTTCGTCCTGAAAGATGGATTAACAACGGAATTTTTCAACCCGAATCTCCATTCAAATTTGTAGCATTCCATGTAATTTGCACATTTTTTTCCTTTAAATTTGATTTCTTGATAAGAATTAATTTCATTTTTATGACTACATTAGGGTGTGTAAGTTTCAATGTTTGATTGTAGGCTGGACCTCGTATGTGTTTAGGAAAGGACTTTGCATATAGACAAATGAAAATAGTAGCAATGGCTATTCTTCATTTCTTCAAATTTAAATTGGCAAATGGAATAGAAAATGTTACGTATAAGGTCATGTTTACCCTTCACTTGGACAAGGGCCTCCCTCTCACTGCAATTCCAAGGTCATACTAATGAGTGTGGTGACATGTGAAGTAAAGCAAATCACTATGCATAGCATTTCTAGTGTTTTAGATTTGTGTGTATAATAAAGAGATTTCATTCTAAAGAAAGATAATGATATTCTTTAGCTATATGTATCATTGGCTCTGCCATGTTGTCTAGTGTAAAAGTAAATTTTACTTGGGCATTTTATAATTGCAACATAAATGTTTCCTATTCTTATTTTTTTTGACACTAAGATACTTAATAGATACATGATTATCTCCGTGAATTTAACTTAGTTGATAGGAACATCACATTATATATGTATAGGGTCCGAGTTTGAACCCCGGACACTCCAGTAATTCACCTTAAGAGTGAAATTTCTAGCCACTAAATTACTTGGAAAAAAATACATCATTACCATCATTGCATTTAGTAATAGACATTCATAGAAGAATGAATTTGCAAAACATTTTAGGAAATATGGAACTAAATTGAAATATTCAAGATACGAGATTACAAATCATTGTTTATCTGCTTCTTTCTTCTCCTTCCCCACGGTCTGACTTCTTCTTGGTTGCCGAGTCAAATGAGAGTTTAAAGTCCTAATACGGTTCTCCGGCAACGGAGGGCCTACTCGGGTTAGGGACCGGTTTTGACAAAGTAACTCATAGATGAAGTTTTAGGGCGTTTGGGATAGAACTAGATCTTACTCTGAGCATTTACTATCTGAAGCATATGGACGGTTTTGTTTTCAACACGGCCACGCCGCCAACGCACAAACCCCCAGATAATGATAAACAGACAACCAAAACTCCAAAAATGTCCTTCCGGGACATTCTTACCGAAGGCCAGGAGATGTAACAAGCCAAAGAAAGGGTTGACTTGATAGAGAAAGGTTTTATGAAAGTCTCCCTAGAAGGTGGGAACCGTTTGCTTCCCAAGGTTACAATGGATGATAAGCTCTTTCAGGATTTATGCAGTCCTTGGAAGGAGGCTCTAGTTGTGAAATTGTTGGGAAAGAATGTGGGCTATAACATGATGAAAGATCGACTTAAGAACTTATGGAGACTTTCAGGAGGATTTGAAATCATGGACGTTGATAATGGTTTTTATATGGTGAAATGCGAACGGTTGGCTTATCGTGAGAAGATTGTGTCAGATGGACCATGGATGCTTTTCGATTATTACTTGGCAGTGGCTAGTTGGACTCCTGACTTTGCTTCCCCTCACGCGAAAGTAGAAAAAACTTTGGTGTGGATTCGATTCCCAGGCCTCAATCTGGTATACTATGATGAGAGTGTTTTACTCGGGCTAGCCTTTGTAGTGGGGACTCCTATCAAAGTCGATACTAACACTCTCAAGGTGGAAAGAGGACGTTTTTCTAGAATATGCGTGAAAATTGACTTTACACTACCGGTGGTTGGGAAAGTTAATGTTAATGGTCATTGGTACAAAGTCCAATATGAAGGTCTTCACATCATCTGTGGTAATTGTGGATGTTATGGGCACCATACCCGTGACTGCAAGGTAATCTCTGTCCCAAAAACTTCAATGGTACTGCCGACGGAGCAACAAGGTGGCCGGAAGGAAATTATCTCGGGAAGAATAAAACTTGATATTGTTCAAAATAAGGAAAGAAATAATTCACAGGCAGATGAATCTGGAATAATTAATGATACACATGGCGAATGGTTGGTTGTCCAACGGAAAAAGAAAAAAAATAATAACAAAAGTAATGCTAGTCAACCATCATTATTGGCTAATAATTTGCCAAAACCGTTTGGAAAAACTACTAAAGGAAAGGAACCAATTACTTCCTTAAAAAGATCCAATGAGTTTAATATAGCAGGTGTGGGCTCCAGTGCTTTGAACAACAATCCAAAAAAGAGGCGTATGAATAAAACATCAACTACAAGTGATTCCCATTAGGGGTGATCGTATCCAAACCGATACAAAAGCAAAACCGCAAATCGAACCAATCCAAACCGAAAATCGCAAAAACCGTATTTGGTTTGGATGTATTTGGATGATTGCTCTGCTGAACCGCACGGTTTGGTTCGGTTTGCGATTCTGATAACTGAACCAAACCGCAACTTACCCTTATTTATAATTTTCTATTATATTCCAGCCCACATATGATCCTACACAGTACACACTCAAAATTCAGCCCACATCCTACACACACACACACACAGAGCCCAAAAATGGAACACTCTCTCATCTCTCTCACGATCTAATCCAAGCGGCGCCTAGGGTTCTCACGATCCATCTCTTAGTTCTAACGATCCATCTCTCTCACGATCATCTTATTTGTAGGATGAAAACAATCCATCATCAATGCCTACAACAGAACCACCACCTCAAACTATTAGTGAAGGTGACAAAGATCAATGTGGCAATGTTCAAAACACCAAGAAAAGGAAAGGCAAGGAAGCATCTACAAAGACAAAGGATGTTCCTAACGCTGATGAGCCAGGTAAAAAAAAACTTGTAGGCCTAAATCTTGGGTTTGAGAGCATTTTACCAAAAAAGATGGTAAGGCTGTGTGTAACTGGTGTAAAAATACATCTTATGCTGCTAATTCACACAGAAATGGGACCTCCAATTTAGCAAATCATTTAAGAACACAATGTAAAAAATTTCCCAAATTGTGTGATCCTAACCAAACCATTCTTAGCCCTCAAGATAGTGGTTCTGCTAGTGCAGTTGTTGCTGTCCAATTTGATGGTGATTTGTGTAGGCAAGCTTTAGCTAAAATGTTAATTGTCGATGAGTTGCCTTTTTCATTTGTTGAAAATGAAGGATTTCGTTATTTTATGAGTGTTACACAACCTAGACTCGTGCTTCCGGGAAGGATTTCAATTGCTAGGGATTGTTTGAACCTTTACACTAGTGAGAAACATAAACTAAGAAACATGTTTACTAAAACAAATCAAAGTGTCTCCCTAACAACTGATACATGGACATCTGTGCAAAATATTAATTATATGGTTCTTACTGCACATTTCATTGATGAAAACTGGAAGATGCATAAAAGAATTCTTAATTTTTGTCCAATCACGTCTCATAGGGGGGAGATAATTGGAAAAAAGATTGAGAAGTGTTTGGAGGGTTGGATGATAGATAAAGTTTTCACCATCACGGTTGATAATGCTAGTTCAAATGATGTTGCTATCTCTTACCTGAAAAATAGAATGGAAAATTGGAATTCACATCCATTAAAAGGGAAGCATTTGCACCTTAGGTGTTGTGCACACATTCTGAACCTTGTTGTTGGTGACAGATTGAAGTTGAAGGACATGCATTCTTCAATTTCCAAAATCAGGAGTGCGGTTCGATTTGTTCGTGCGTCAGCTAGTCGTTTGGATAGGTTTAAGGTATGTATTAAAGAAGTTAGGATACGAGACAAGTCTACGGTGCAATATGATTGTCGCACTAGATGGAACTCTACCTACATTATGCTTGAAAGTGCATTGAAGTTTCAGAAGGCATTTAAGAGATTATGTGAGAAGTGTTGAGAGTATGAAATGTTGGAAGGTGGTGTCCCAAATAATGATGATTGGGAAAATGCCAAGTGTTTTGTGAAATTTCTGAAGTTGTTTTTTGAAATCACTAAGAAGGTGTCAGGTTCAACTTGTGTAACATCTTCTACATATTTCATGGAACATTGTAACATATTGGATGCATTCAATACTTGGATGGGATGTCACAAAGATGACCCGATACTTGCAAACATGGCAATCAATATGAAAGGTAAATATGAAAAGTATTGGGGGGACGTCTCAAAGATGAATATATTGGTCTTTGTTGCTGTAATTTTTTATCCTCGTTGTAAGTTCCAATTTGTTAGTTGGGGATTGAATCTCTATTATGATGAGAAAATTGCTACTTCTTTGTGTGAGAAGGTAAAGAGAAGTTTAACTAAATTATTTGAAACCTATAGTTGTTTCTCAAATAAAAGCCAAGCAGAAGGTGTTGCACAAGAAGTAGAGGGATCACAAGTTGTTACATGTTCGTAATTTGCTAAATTTGAGAAGGACATGAATAAAGATCCAAACTTGAACAAAAATGAAGTGGATTTGTATCTCACAGAGCCTAGGGAGACGCAAAATCCTGATTTTGACATCTTAAATTTGCGGAAGGTGAACTCTACCAAATACCCTACTCTTGGTCTAATAGCTAGAGATATATTGGCTATGCCAATATCAACTGTTGTTTCAGAGTCTGCTTTTAGCACAAGGGGTAGAGTTCTTAGTTGTTATAGGAGCTCTCTTACACCACACACTGTTGAAGCTTTAATCTGTGCACAAAATTGGTTAAGATCTTCACCTTTGACAGTTGATATTGAGGAGCATTTGGAAGATTTAGAGAAGCTCGAAGAAGGTATATATGTATATAATAATTGATTATATTTTATTCAAATTTAATTTTTTGTTATGTCTAATTTTTATTATATTTGATACATTCTTAGAAATGGCTCCGATCCCACAATTGAATGAGGGGCTTTCTGATATGGAATCTGATTCGTAGACGTGCTTGAAAAGGAAATGAAATGGTATATGTTCGGTTTTTCAATTATGGTATCTAATATATTTTATAAATCTTTTTATTTGTTTTTAAATCAATTAATCTGATCAACAAATATTTCAATTATGATATGTAGATGAAGATGGAGAGATGGAGATTGGAGACAGTGTTATATTTTGGAACTTCAAGTGTGTAATATTTTGTAATGTTATTGAAACTGATGTAATGTTAGGTGTTGTGCTGTTACAAATATTATAGGAACTTCAAGTGCTGTTATTTACAGATATTTTGGAACCTGTTTGTGTTTTGTTTGGTGCTTTCTCTTGAAATGAAATTCTAGCCTTGGTTATGTACTTATGTTTGTGTTTTGTTTGTGCCGGTAGATTAGTTTGGTGCTTTTGTTTTGCTTGTGTGTAGTGTTACTTTGGTGTTGTGCTGTTACAAATAAATTAAAGTTGTGTGCGTGTTAAATGATTGTTATATGAACTTGTTATGCCGTTAATAAACTGCCGCCACCGAACCGATCCTAACCGCATTGGTTTAGTTTGGTTTGGATGACTTTTTAAAAATCAACCGAACCAAACCAAGCCGCATGTTTTTTTATCTCACGGTTAGGACCGCGAACACCCCTAATTTCCATATACCCAATACCACGTGGGACCCACACGTAAAGGTTAACCCCACCACTCCTGCACATCAACGCGCGAACAGGGCTCAAAAACACAAGGCTGAAATGAGAACGAAGTTGGACCAAGGTAATGTTAGGCCTATGCTTATTTCTATTAACACCCCGAACACCGAAACAATGGATACTACGCTAGATATGGGCAAAAGAAACCAAGAATTTTTAGATATGCAAAACCATATTCCTAATGATACTCCTAAGATTCATAATATGGATGATGGTAATACCCAAGAAGACGAAAGAGTCCCCGAATCTCCCATTGATTGGGAGAAATCCGAGTAATCCTCTGTTGTTATCTTTGATTCCTTCATCCTTTCCTTTATTATGATAGGATTCAAAGATGTTACAGTGTTGTCCTGGAATGTCTGGGGGGCAGCAAACAACAAAGCTAAAAGATATATCACGGATGTCATTAGAAAACATTCACCTACTTTTCTAATCATCATGGAAACTCATACTAGTTTTCAAAAAACTAAGCAGTTCTGGCAAAGAATTGGTTATATTAGTGTTCACTATGTGGAAGCGCGTGGCCACTCTAGGTGGTATTTGGCTCCTAAAACAACATGGGAGTAACATTGCGGCTGATGTTTTTGAAGTCTACAAGGATACCATCACTGTTAGACTTTCTTTGGGCAACATTACATGGTTTCTTTCTGGCATTTATGCTAGTCCTGTTTACACTTCTAGACTTGATCTTTGGAATCATTTTACTGAGCTAAGGAGAGATATCACGGAACCTTGGCTTCTTATGGGAGATTTCAATGAGATAATCCGACCAAGCGAACAGAAAGGGGGTACTTTTTCTCACTCTAGGGCTGAGGCGTTACTAAATGTTATGAACAATTGCAATCTTGTTGACGTCAATACGACTGGTGGCTTATTCACTTGGAGTAGGCCCTGCACGGGCAATCGTATGGTTTTCCGCAAGCTTGACAGAGCTCTCTATGATGTTCCTTGGTGTATGGCCTTTCCCGATGCTTATGTCGAAGTGTTATGTAAATTCCATTCTGATCATAACCCTCTGCTCCTGCGCTGCAGTCTACCTCGGCAACATTGTGGCCCTCAACCCTTTAGATTCGAAGCAGCCTGGATTACTCACCCTGATTACTCTAACATTGTCAAAGCGGCTTGGGAGAAGACTGCAGGGAATTTTGTTAGTTGTCTTCAACAGGTTCAACATGATTCCATTATTTTTAATAAGGAGAGTTTTGGAAATATTCGGAGAAGAAAGTTCATCTAGAGCGTAGACTGAAAGGTATTCAAAGTGCCTTAGAAAGAGTTGACTCAGCTGGACATGTCTACCTTCAAAGAGACTTACAACGGGACTATGACTTGATCTTGAGGCAGGAAGAGATCCATTGGTACCAAAAGGCGAGAGATGACTGGATTAAGCTGGGAGACCGCAACACCAAGTTCTTTCACACTAAAACAATTATTAGAAGGAAGAGGAATAAGATCCATGGCCTCCATCTCCCAAATGGCTTGTGGTGTACTGATGATGATTTGCTTTGAGAGGAAGCTTATAATTACTTTAAAAACCCCTTTTGTTCTATAAACTCGAGTGTTTTGGATGGGATGAATGACGATCTTCATGGTCCTATGCTCAATGAAGAGGCTTGCCGCTCTCTCACCAATCAGATAACTAAAGAAGAAGTTACCCAGGCCTTGAATCAAATACATCCTTTTAAGGCTCCGGGTCCAAATGGCTTTCAAGGTATCTTCTTCAAGCAATACTGGCACATTATAGGTGATGATGTTGTTAGCCTTATTGCTACTGCTTTCGAGACATGTTGCTTTCCCCCATCCCTCTCTGAGACTCTGATAGCCTTAATTCCAAAGACTGATTATCCTAATAATTTCAAAGAGTTTCGGCCCATCAGCTTATGTAACACTATTTATAAGCTTATTACAAAGATTATGGTTAACAGACTGCACCTTTTCCTTAACCAAATTATTGGCCCTTATTAGAGTAGCTTCATTCCTAGGAGATGGACTACTGATAATGCTATCATCCTCCAGGAAGCTATCCACACTATGAGGAAATCCAAAAGGAAGAAGGGGGATATGGTGTTCAAAATTGACCTTGAGAAAGCTTATGACAATGTTAGCTGGGAATTCCTTCAAGCTTGTTTAATCAGGAATGGCTTCCCCCTGTGTCGATTAAACTGATTATGTTTTGTGTCACTAGTTCCTCTTTATCGGTTATGTGGAATGGTCGGCGTCTTCCGAGCTTTACCTCCACTAGGGGCTTAAGGCAAGGCGATCCATTGTCACCCTACCTGTTTGTGTTGTGTATGGAATTCTTGTCTCATATCATTATAAAGAATATCGATGATGGGCTTTGGAAACCTGTGCGACTTTCTAGGAATGGTCCCCCACTTTCTCATCTCTTCTTTGCTGATGATATTCTCCTGTTTGCTAAAGCAACCAAGTCTCAAGCTCTTAACATTGCCTCTACGCTTAAGCGGTTTGCGGATTACTTAGGATTGAAGGTCAATATTACCAAATCCAAGGTTTTTTTCTCCTCCACTACTAGGAGAGGAAAAATCTCCTCTATTGTAGCGAGTACAGGTATCAATAGAACCATCTCTCTTGAAAAATATATTGGCTTTCCCATGATGCACAGTCAGCTCCAAAGGAGGGATTTTGAGTTCTTAGAGGAGAAGATTAGCAAGCGACTTGCTAGCTGGCAGCATAATTTGCTTAACAAAGCAGGTCAGATGACTTTAGTAAGATCTGTGTTGAACTATATTCCTAATTATTATATGCAATTAGCTTGGCTGCCCCAATCCACTTGCGATTTTATTGATAGAATGACAATGATTTTTTTATGGAAAGGATCTTCTAATACAGGTTTGCACTTAGTTGGCTGGGACAAGATAACTAAGCCTAAAAGGCTAGGTGGCCTAGGTATTAGGAAAGCTAGAAATGCCAATACGTCTCTCTTGGAAAAGTTGGTTTGGAATGTCCATCAAAACAGTGATGCCTTATGGGTACAAGTATTTAAGCAAAAGTATCTCAAGGAGGAAGTCCTCTTAAATACCACAAAGAAACCAGGTTCTGTCACTTGGAACGCTATCATGAAAGCTCTATCGGCTCTTAGAGAAGGCTTTCACTTTCGCCTAGGCAATGGAAATAGTTCCTTATGGTTTACTAATTGGTCTGGGAACGGCAAACTTGCTAATCAGGTGATTTTTGTTGATATCCATGATCTTGAGATGAGAGTGAGGGATGTATATATAGATGGTAACTGGCAATTTAACTCGCTATATACGTCCTTGCCTTTGGAGATAAAGGAGAAGTTGAATTCTATTACTCTTAGCCTGCACCCTTCTGTGAATGATTGTTACACATGGAAAGGTAATCTCAATGGGATCTATACAGCTCGGGATGGTTATTACTGGCTCAACCGAAATTCTTTCTCCGTCAACACTTCGAATGTTGTTTCTTGGTCCTGGTTGTGGCATTTACCGGCGCCGGAGAAACTTAAATTCTTCCTCTGGACTATGATTCACAAATCGCTTCTGACTATAGAGATGTTATCACATCGAGGAATTCTCCAAGGCAACTTGTGTCCTAGATGTAATACTCATGCTGAAACTACGCTCCACTGCTTAAAAGATTGCGATTTCGTCCAAATCATCTAGAAATCGATTGGTTTTTCGGATCTAAATTTCTTCCAAGAAGATGACTCTTATGGTTGGCTTCGAAATGGTCTTAGCTGCCCCTCCATGTTTCTTTTTTTGGCAGCCGTTTGGTGGATTTGGAGGGCTAGGAATGCTCTTTGCTTGAATAGTGAGTTGATCCCGCTCTTTGCTCTTAAATTACGTATTATGGATTATGCTCTCTTGTTAAGAAATTGCCAGTCTAATCTTCATGAGACTTCGATTCCGAAGCTTGTTAAATGGAATGCTCTTGGGGGTACTGGCATGATATTGAATGTGGACGGAAGTAGTATACGCAATCCTGGTATTTCTGGATTCGGTGGATTGATTCGAAATGCAGATGGAGCCTAGGTTCATGGTTTTTTTGGAAACCTCGGAGTCACTAACATCCTTCATGCAGAGCTCATGGCAATTTATAAAGGTCTCCTCTTAGCTTGGGAGTTGAACATCAAGGACTTGTGGTGCTATTCCGACTCTGAGATGGCGATTAAACTCATCACTGAGCCTGTTGACGAGTGGCACCACTATGCAGCCATTCTTATCAACATCAAGGAAATCCTAGGAAGAGATTGGCAGGTATTTGTTCTTCATACCTTTCGAGAGGGCAATGTCTGCACTAATTATCTAGCGAAACATGGTGCCAACAACAATGAAGCCTTTTCTTCCATTGCTATCCCGCCAGCTGGTTTAAACCTTTACCTGCTAGCTGATGCTAGTGGGACTTGGTTCTCTAGATAGTTTCCCTTTGTTTTAATTTTCTTTCTTTTCCCTTTTGTTAGGCTTACTTTGTACCAAAAAAAAATCATTGTTTATCTATTTCCAAATAATATTTATTTTAGATAGCTAAGAGTATCTAAACATCAAGGATTAAATAAACATTCCAATACACTAATACTATTAGTACGTAATGCATATTTTCATCTATTTTGAGTGACTCATTTTTGTTTAAAATAGTCATGACAATGATACATTATCGGATTTGGATTTCCTATTGTGCAAAAAGCACGCAGTACACGTTGTATTGCATCCTTGCCGTCCGATCACGTTCCAACGGTTAAGATTAAATACAGTAAAAAGTAACTACTATAAATCTGATCCGTTGGATCGTGATCGGACGGTCAGGATGCAATACAGCGTGAAACTACGTGTTTTTTGCACAGCAGAAAATTCAAATCCCTACATTATCACATCACTTGACATATCACAAAGTTTCAGACATAATTTTAAAATCTCATTTAGAAATGGTGGGATAAATTCCTAAGACCTAGCTCAATTGTCAACGTGGAAGTCGTTAAACTGGACATTTTTCGTAGTTATCTGAATTCAAACTTACAATCTCTTTCTGAGTTTTCAAATCATAAATAAAACGAGACAAAAATTGTAGTTAATCATATTTTTTGAAACATGCACGTGTTCCAGAATCTATGCAGGATTAGTGTCAACTTCAACATCTTTAATTAAAATAAAATTCATAAAACTCTATTCACCAAAATAAAAATATTCATTACACTCTAGTCAAGGATGAGCATGCAGCACGTGATATATATATATATATATATATATATATATATATATATTAAGGTCCACTTAATTAAACAACATTAAAAAGCTCAGATCTCATGATTTATCTCTCAAACACAAACACAAGCTGAGTTATATATACTCACACAAACTTAGACACAAACATTAATTAACCAAATTAAGATGTTGAACATGTTGTTCTTAATCATGTTTTATTTCACATCAATTCTATTTCTATGTTTCTTTCTTCTTTTATCAATTCTAACACTCACAACATTCATAGGACAATCCATAGGAAACCCAAAATATCCACCAGTAAAAGGAACAATCTTCAACCAAATAATCAACTTCAAAACACTCTTCCATTACCTAACAAAAATATCTCAAACCAATCCAACTTTTAGGCTTCTTGCTCCTAAAAAAAGCAAGATTTACACATGTGACACAAGAAATGTTGAGCACATACTCAAAACACAATTTCATAAATATTCCAAAGGGAAGTTTAACCATGATACTATTTTTGATCTTTTTGGTGATGGGATTTTTGCTGTTGATGATGATAAATGGAGGCACCAAAGGAAGCTTGCTAGTATTGAGTTTTCTACTAGAGTTCTTAGAGATTTTAGTTGCAATGTTTTTAGAAGGAATGCTGTTAAGTTGGTTAGAGTTGTTTTGGGGTTTTCTAATGCTGGATTGGTCTTTGATATACAAGTAAGTTTGTCTAATCAATTTAATGGTGGCTACTTGCTAATTAGAATTTGTGTACATTTAAAATATGCCAAGTTGAACCAAGACATTATGCTCAAATGACCAAGTTCAATATTTTTATTTTTGGAGCGACAATTTTTACGGAGGCATAACTTGGAGAGCTCTATTGCGTGTGTGGATAAGAACAAGCCAAAAATGGGGTGCCACGTATGAAACAATCATTACCTGCAAGAATAGCTGAGACGAACAGGGACAAAGTTTTTGAGATATTCTTGTGTGGTCACGTGACCATAAGCATTAATTTTAGACACACTCACATACAATTAAAATATAGAATTAATTTTTTGATTATATATGAAATAATTAAAAGAATAAAATTTATAGTAAAAAAGAATAAAATAAAAATTAACATTTTGTTAGTGTGACTAAAACATTATATATAGTCATGTGACCATATAAGAGTAAGAATAGTCTGTAGTTTTGTTAGCCACCGTGTTTTGACCAATATAATTAGTTTTATCTTTAAATACCTTTTATACATTTCATTTTATAGACACACAATTAATCAAACAAGTCTATATCTTGCATTTTATCCTTTATATTGGTTTACTTTTACTTGTGCATTATTTAGTTTAGTATCTCACAAAAAACTCAACTCTGTACTTAATACTTTTAGAGGAATTAAGGAACCCTCAACCGATTAACAAAGTTTCTTCCAATTGTTTAAAAAACAAAAGAGAATAATAATTTTTTTTTGGTAAATCAAAGGTATCCTTCGCCCGCAACTGCAGAGACTAATCCCCTCGATAATTAAAAATTCATCAGCTTTTATTTTGATAATTAAAATTTTTATTAATAGAGTCCATGTGGAGGAAAATGACATGAAAAATTATGTCATGTGTCATTAGAGAAAGATTTTTGTTAGCATAGGTGGATAGATAAATTTAAATTGAAATTGGTTCAATATACTATGAATTTTTTGAGATGATCAATAGAGACTACTTTATTATATATGGTGGAATATTGAGCAATATATGAATGCATATTTAATTTATTTTTGTAGGATATATTAATGAAATGCACTTTGGACTCCATATTCAAAGTTGGGTTTGGAGTGGAATTACATTGTTTGGAGAGATCAAGCAAAGAGGCAAATGTGTTCATGGAAGCTTTTAATGATTCAAATGCTTTTGTATTCAAACGCTATTTGGACCCCTTCTGGAAATTGAAAAGGGTTTTTAATTTTGGATCAGAAGCTGCACTTAAGAAGAACATAGAAACAATTGATGATTTTGTGCATAGTCTAATCAAGACTAAAAGGAATCTTCTATCCTTGCAAAAGGATTTTGTAAGTTCCATAACTTCCATCATGTGTGATATATGGATTCTATATACATTCAATGTTTAAGCATGTCTACATGTCACATTTGTACAACATCGGAACGATACGCATAAGACATCTCAGATAAATAACTCTATTTTTTGTTTTTATTCCGTCGGTAGATCTCCATTGGATAGTTATAGCAGCCCATAGGCGTGAGATGTACCCTGTGGGGGGACGGTGGTCCACGGGACATAGTCTTTTCAGGCAGTGGCCGTTTAGTCCATGGTCCATTAGATGGTCGGTGTAAGGCCAGAAATTGGAAAACATTGTTTCTGCTCAACTATCTTAATTAGACACAATAATAGTGAGATTAGACTTGTACATTCCATCTTAGTGATTATCTTAATTTATAATTTATATATTTTATAAATGATGTTCGTATATTTGTGCGTGAGTCAATATTCAGTCTTTTGAATATAAACAGTGTCGTCGACGCGTCGGAGTCTGTCATTTCAAAAAAATAAATTCTCATGTGCAATTTGTGTTTGGTAAAATTAATTTCTTTATGCATTGCCCAATCTCTTAGTAACAAAAATGTTTGTGGTGGTTAATTTCTTTGCAGAGTGATAAAGAGGACATACTTTCAAGGTTTTTGGTAGAAAGTGAAAAGGACCCTTCAAATATGACAGATAAATATTTGAGAGATATAATTCTAAACTTTATGATTGCTGGAAAAGACACAAGTGCCAACACTTTGTCATGGTTTTTCTACATGCTTTGCAAGAACCCTCTTATACAAGAAAAAGTGGCACAAGAAGTGATAAATGTTACTTCTACTATGCAAAAAAGTCAAGTCAATTTAGATGAATTTGTGACCAATATTACTGATGCTACTCTTGACAAAATGCATTATCTTCATGCAGCATTGACAGAGACATTGAGGCTATATCCTGCTGTTCCAATGGTGAGTTCTAAAAATCTGCTTGAAAAAACCATCAAATTCGATGAATCACGGACACAAACACGGACATGACACTGACATGTCGACACTAATAATAATTTGAGAAAATGACACAATTCAATACAATCATATGTGTCAGTGTCGTGTTGATGTCAGACACCGACGCGTGTTAGACATCGGAACACATCTAATTCGAGGAGTATCCGTCCTTCGTAGAACAATTTTATAGTCCAATTAATTCCAAGCATTTTCAATCATATTTATAAAAATAAATATGATGCACATCATAATGATTATTTTTATTTTGGGTGTGATGCAAGAATGGCAGGACAGCAGAAGATCATGACATCCTTCCTGATGGTTACATAGTAAATAAGGGAGAAACAGTATACTACTTGTCCTATGCTATGGGCAGAATGCCTTACATTTGGGGGGATGATGCTGAAGAATTTAAACCTGAAAGATGGCTCAAAGATGGAATCTTTCAACCTGAATCTTCATTCAAATTCATAGCTTTTCATGTTAGTCTCACTATTCTTTCAACCTAAGATTAATTTTTATGATTTGAGTAAATATGATCTATTGGACCCTGAAATTGTAGATATGTATCAATCTAGTTATCCACCTTATCTATATGTCAAAATGATATTTGAAATTACAAAATGTTAATCAAGTTTGGGCCTATTTAGATAAACAACCCAGCTTATAGCACAATATGCACTTACATATAAACTTGCATAAACTATTTTTATAGCAAAAGGTAAAATAAATATATTATTGAGGGAAGATCCAGTTTGGTCCCTCACAAATTTCTAACGGGACAATTTAGTTCCTGACAAAAATAAAATTCAAATTAGTCCCTGACATTTTCATATCGGGGACAAATTAGTCCCTCTGTTATAACAAACTGGGGACTAATTTGCCCCAAATATGAAATTGATAGGGACTAATTTGGGTTTTATTTTTCTCAGAGACTAAATTGTCCCGTCAGAAATTTGTGAGGGACCAAAATGTGTCTTCACTCTATATTATTTTATATGCTACGAGTTATTTTCAAGAGTTATATTGGAGATTTATAAAATTTGGTATAAGCTGTAATAAACTTATAAAAATAAGCTGAAATAATGTTATGAAATTGTCATATTGTTTATATAAGTTTTTCAAACAATTTCACAACAGATCATTTGTCTCTCTATTAGAATTTTTTATCAAATACATAAAATGGACGGATTTAATTAAAATTTTACAATTTTAGAAGCAATTTTGAAATATCAAATAATATAAAAAATTATATTAACACAATTTTACAATTTCAAAGACTAATTTAAATATCTAAATATTCTTTTACCATTTCTTGAGCTGAAATAATATTAATATCTAAATATTATTTGACATATTTGCAGGCTGGTCCACGTATATGCTTAGGAAAGGAGTTTGCATATAGGCAGATGAAAATAGTATCAATAGCACTTATTCGATTCTTTAGGTTTAAATTGGCAAATGAAACAAATGAGGTGAGATATAGAACAATGTTCACTCTTCACATTGACAAAGGCCTTCCTCTTTATGCACTTCCAAGGTGTCATGTATCTTGAATATTGAAAGTGATGTATGTATTTTGGAAGTGCTTGACATTTCTAAAATTTTGTTTTTGTGGATGACTACTTGCTTGCTTCTTAATTAATAATGTAAAATATTTTTGACTCAAAATGTGAATTTATATATGATAATTTCATGCGGTATAAATGTACTTTTTCGCCTTATCTAAATTAAAATTTTAGTTCTCTATTTTTAAAATTGAGTTTTCGGTCCCTATTTTACAACTTTTATAATTTTTAATCCAATCTAATATTTGAATATTTTTACTCATATGATATTTAGGTGACTTTTATAATTTGTGGGTATTTCCAACATCACTCTAACAGGCAGTCTTTTAAAGTGGTGAGATCTATATGAATTTTTATTATTGGTTGTCTAATCCAAAAGTTTGTATTGGAATTTTGGCGGATTGACTCTCGTTCTTTGTTCATAGGACGTACTCTTGCTTGTACTATTTTAGGCATTATTTGTGCCTATTTTGTTTAATATATTTCTTTGCCTTCTTCAAAAAGAAAACTCTTTGTTTTAAAAAAATTTAATCAAGTTTCTTGCGCTTTTTTACTTGTCCATTGTCCGATAATAACGGTCACATTTGCACACACAAAATTATGATTAAATTGCATGTTTAATCCCTTATTTTATTTTAGATTTTAAGTTGATTTCTCACATCTAAACATTTCATGTTAGTCTCGTTAAAAAAATAAGAGAGATATATAAAAGACATATAAAGAGAACAAAAATAATAAAAAAATTGAAAAAGTAAAAAAAAAAAAAAGAATGAAGAAGAAGAAAATATAAAATCACTAATTTACTCTTAAAAAATTGATATTAATTATTTGAAAAATGATAAGAATGTAATTACATAGATAATTAAATTTCTTATATGTTAGTGACAGTAGATAAGATCATCTGCACAATTCGGTACACATTAATAATTACTTTACAAAATTGTCCAGGTTTATATTTTTCTTTTTCGGGGGCTAATCGGCGTACTCCGATCAGTGGGGGGAATCTTTGGCTCTACTGGATTTAGTGGCTAGAAATTTCACCTTAAATATGAATAAGTGAAGTATTTGAGATTCCAATATCTATCCTTAACAACTAAGTTATATTCACAGTAACGGTCCATATGTAATTTAATTTATCTTTACGAAACATATATACATTTTCCCCCTAATAATTAATAATTATAACGACCAGAATAAACATATAAACTAAGATATGATTTTAAATAAATTTATTTATTACTGTAACAATTTATTTTAATATCTATAATTTTTGTTAAAGGTTGTATAATAATTTTGTTAGAGGTTCTATAATAAGTGACGGTTATGTGAAAATAACCGAATACAAACCTAAAATGGTGATGTATGAGGTTGGTAGTAATAGTATGAATGTATGATATTGATTAACGGGTGATATGTCAAATGCCCCCTGAAATTTCAAAATTTATCAAATACTTCCATGAAATTTGAAAATAGACAAATACCCCCTAAAATTGTAAAACGCCCCTGCTTCATTTACTCTATCTATTTTGATGACGTGACTGTTAACGACATACGTGCACCTGCCAACGCGGTGCCACATACATGAGTAATTGATTATGATACACGTCACATGAGATAATTGACTAAAATTTGCAAAATCAGTGGGCAAATTGCTCTAATTTCAGTCAATTAGCCTCTTGATTTTCCAAATTTTAGTCAATTACCCTATTGTAACGTTTATCCCAATCAATTACCTCCCTCATGTGACGTGACACGTATGCAGTTAACAACCATGTCATCAAACTAGACGGAGTAAACGAAGCAGAGGGCAATTTGATTGACATTTTACAATTTCATGGGGTATTTGTCTATTTCCAAATTTCAGGAGGGTATTTGAAAATTTTTAAAATATTTGGGGGATATTTGACATTTTACTCATTGATTAAGACCAACCACAATGGTGTTTAATGGAGGGTGTTGAATGGTCATTTTGAATGTGTTGAATGTGATGTGGAGGAAAGAGATGATGAATGAATTCAACGTAGTTGAACCTGCATCGGGGGGACGCGTGGCAGCATCTGGTTTGCGCAGCCTGGCGCGTGTAAGTCACGCCCCGACAGGACGCGTGAGATGCAGGTTGACGCGGAGAGAGAAACCGGTTTTGGATAAAGCAGGCCACGTGGCTGCTGCTGATTGGTTCGGTGGATTTTTATAATTTTTATCCTTTGAACTCAATTATCTCATTGCAAATTATTTTTTTACCAAAATTCGCGATTTTTTTTCTCTATAAATAGAAACTTGGTTCATTTCATTTGGACACAGAAAAAAAAAACCCAAGTTTTTCACTATCTTAATCTATTATTATCTTTCTAATTATAATTAGTCTTTCTTTTAAAGTTTTAATCATTTTTTAGTGAAATGGATCCCAATAATTCTTCTAATTATCCCAACAATTATCAAAACCCCAACAATTATGAAACTAATTTGTATCGTACTAATTACGTTATTTGTGTGATGTATTGCATTTTAAATTAAGAAAATAAAAAAATTATTTAAATAAATTTTGTTAAGTTTATTATTTTAATTTAATTTTAATCAATAATTATAATTTAATTTAATCATAAAAACAAAAATTTAAATTTAAATAAGAATATGAAATAAAAAGTGGTGGGGTAGAGAAAGTGGTGGGGTAGAGTGTTGAATAGAAAAACCATTGAAGAGGGTAAAAATTGAATGAATATTGAATGATTAGATAAAAGAAAAAGAAAATGACGTGGAGTGAAAAAGTGAGTGTTAATTGTTGTTGAACGAAAAAACCATGGCAGATGGTCTAACACGAATGGTTGCCTTGCCTCACTTACTTGCTTTGCTGGATTGAATTTATGACTTTCGTTTGGTCGTTGGTATCAAATCACATCACTTGTACAATGTGTGTACTCTTGGTCTACATATTCAATCACTATCACGATCACTGTTGCTATTACACGACTAAACCACTAAATCTGTTTGTTTCGTGTAAATCACTTTTAAATATATTTGTTGCTCTTCTTTTAGGTTCAAGTATTTAATAAACTCTCTTTAAAATGAGTTGTTTCGGAGAATTTAAGTTTAATTTTTGATAAGAATAATTCTTTATAAAATTTTATTTATTTTGCGGTTTAATTCTGGATTATTAGGACTCTATTTTCTTGGAAATCAAAGGGTTATTAGGACAAAAAAATCTTTATTTTCATTCATTTTCTATCAAACTAGCCTCTCACATTTTTGACTTACAGTCAAATTAGTCCATGTGAATATGTGATTATTAATTTTATCAAATAGTTACAGTTTTAAAGTTAATTACGTGTCACTTAAATTGTGTAACGTCATTATTCGCAAAGCGGATACAATTACTAATTTGAGTAATTAGTAACCTATTTGAGAAGATAAATTTGATAGTTTACTTTTTTTTTTTTTGTCAAGTAGTCTAACGGCTTGAAATTCCACCATGAAAGTGGATAAGTGGAAACTCCGACCCCCGGCATATATAATGCAATGTCCAATCAAATGAGACAAGCTGATGATACTCATAGTTTACTCCTATTGTTATTATTATATTATTATATATTTTCATATAGTTGACTAATTGTTAACTTTAGGATGAATACAAAAAACTTCAGATCAATAATACATTGCAAATAAGTGTTTGACTCTGCCACAACATAAACTTCATCCCTAAACCTACAAACCATCATCACCATGCCATTACCATCCATGGATTTTCTATCAAATCCCTATATTTTTGCAGCTTTGTCTGCATCTTTAACTCTTTTGCTAGTTCAATTTCTGTTGAAAAAATTGAACAAAAGCAATAACAGCATGAAGAAGAAGTATCATCCTGTTGCTGGAACTGTATTTAATCAGATGATGAATTTCAACAGACTTCATCATTATATGACTGATCTTGCAAGAAAGTACAAGACATACAGGTTGCTTAACTTCTTCAGAAATGAAGTTTATACTGCTGAACCAAGTAATGTTGAGTATATACTCAAAACCAATTTTGACAACTATGGAAAGGTATATATCTATGCTTTATTATATGGCTAGTATATTGGTTGAATTAATATTTTAGTTGTATAAATTGGTATTTTTGATTTAATGGATAATTTCGATCTTCTACATGTATAGTATGGTGCTGCAGTTTTTGGGACTAATAGATTTAGTGAGAGAAACTTTATAAATCTAATGGTCCCTAGAGAGAGAATCAACTCAATTTTTAGATTCATTAAATAAGTGATGTATATGGTCTATAATATAGACCAGATAAAGCTTATAAAAAAGATAAACAAACCTATAAAGTCATATATTTCTTATAAAAAGCACTGTATGTAGTATATTACAGCTGTATACTATT
Source organism: Trifolium subterraneum (assembly GCA_951799995.1). Lineage (NCBI taxonomy): Eukaryota > Viridiplantae > Streptophyta > Magnoliopsida > Fabales > Fabaceae > Trifolium > Trifolium subterraneum. The sequence goes on from OX637462.1 coordinate 53,405,104, forward strand.
GGAACCAATTATATATATTATCCAATTGGGGCCTTTATGAGCATAATTTCGAGGCCTTTACAAGAGCCCAAATACTTGGGGCCTAAAGCCCTAGCTTCAATAGCTTTGGGCTTGGGCCAGCCCTGAATGCAGTTGATCTGATACTAAGATAGTGAAACCAATTTGCTAACTCTGAAAAAGCTCATGATACATATCACACTTCATTTTTCTGCTTCTGCATAATTTTTCTTCTTTGTTCTGATATGGTTACAATGAATAGATATATAGTGGCTCAGATAACATGACATGACATGTAATAGTAGCAATAAAGAGAGAAAATAGATAAGATAATATTGAGAAAAATCAGTATAGATGAGGTAGCTTAGTTGGTGAGGAAACGTTGAGAATAATCGGCATAGAGAAATGATAAGATGTTTAATAATCAGCGAGAAATGATAAGATTTTTAATAATGTTTTTGATGATTCAAATGAAATAGTGGATAAGGTAAAGGCTTATAGTTGGAAATGGAGTGTCAATAGGTTGAAGATATCACCATGTTTGTTCTACGAATGGTCGTGGGAGTCTAATGATTGTTAACAAAGATAATTTTGAGGAGCTGTTTTGATGCTGTTGATTTTGTCCTTGTACATGCCTATATGTGATCTTTCTCTGAAACACGCCATGGCCCCTAGTACACTCACACTCTTCAAATAATATATTTGAACTACATCTCACAATACTCTAGACCAGAGTATAAGAAAAAAGTCAGATAAAGTTTAAAGTGCTTATGATTGGTGCATTTGTAACGAAGAACTTGACCTAGGCTCAATGGCTTATAATTTCTATGTAGGGGTTGTATAATTACCACAATTTGAAGGATTTACTAGGAGATGGAATTTTCACAGTTGATGGCGAGAAGTGGCGTGAACAAAGGAAGATATCAAGTCATGAATTCTCTACCAAGATGTTAAGGGACTTCAGTACTTTAATATTCAGGAAAAATGCAGCAAAAGTTGCAAATATAGTGTCTGAAGCCGCAAATTCTAATACCAAGTTAGAAATCCAAGTGAGTAAATAAATATATTCTTTGAAAGATATCATTTGTTCCGATCTCAAGTCTGCTGCACGGCTGCACCGACTGACATGCCGTTTAGCCCCGTAGCCTCAAGGGACTACCACGGAGGCACCTTTTAACTAAGGGTAAAACTGTGAGGACTTACGCACAAGACCCAAAGCAGACAGTGTCTCATAAAAACAGCCCAGCGGACTTGAGGTCAGAAGACTATCATATTGCCTTCTTTTAACTGATTAGTTAGCATGTTGACTGATAACATGATCCAATAATTTATCTAGGATCTTTTCATGAAATCAACACTGGATTCAATTTTCAAAGTTGCATTTGGAACTGAACTTGATAGCATGTGTGGAACAAATGAAGAAGGGAGGAATTTCGCCAATGCTTTTGATTCTGCAAGTGCGTTAACACTTTATCGTTATGTTGATGTCTTTTGGAAGATAAAGAAGTTTCTCAATCTTGGATCAGAGGCCACATTAAGAAAGAACACTCAAATTTTAAATGAATTTGTCATGAAGCTAATCAACACTAAAATTGAAGAAATGAGGAATTCAAAGGGTGATTCTGTTGTAAGTCTACTATATACAACTACGCAAGTTCATTTCTGATTATATACATAATATTTGTGCATGTATTTTTCACTTTTACATGTACTATGCAGAGAAAAAGTGGAGATATTCTCTCAAGGTTTCTGCAAGTGAAGGATTTTGATACAACATACTTAAGAGATATAATTCTAAACTTCGTTATTGCCGGGAAAGACACGACAGCCGCGACACTTTCTTGGTTCATGTATATGCTATGCAAGTATCCTACAGTACAAGAAAAAGTTGCAGAAGAAGTGAGAGAAGCAACAAACACAAAAACAATTAGTAGCTGCACTGAGTTTGTGTTAAGTGTAACAGATGAAGCTATGGAAAAGATGAATTATCTCCATGCAACACTCACAGAAACTCTCAGACTTTATCCTGCAGTTCCTGTGGTAAGCCTAACATTGAATGTGAAATGAATGACTAGTTGATTTCTAGTGCAAATTCAAACTATCAAGATTTTCAATCCTCAGTCATGAACTAATGATTTTTGTCGATATATGTTGCACCGACATTTCGGATTAAAGGTGTGTCTATAGTGTGTGACACGTGTTAGTGTCCTATGTTTACACATATAATTGCATTCAATCACTTTTGTTTTTTTAATTTATTACTAACTAATGTCTACGTGTCAGTGTCAGTATCGTTGTCTGGTACCTACGCCAGTGCTTCATAGGATAATCTAACAGCTTAGATTTATCCAACAGTGGAGATTTGAAGGAAGAGGGTCCAAGTTGCACATCCTCATAAATTATTTTGGCCTATAGTATTATTAAGATTCTTTTCATGCAGGATGCAAAAATTTGCTTTTCTGATGATACATTACCAGATGGATATAGTGTAAAAAAAGGAGACATGGTGTCTTACCAACCTTATGCAATGGGGAGGATGAAATTCATATGGGGTGATGATGCTGGAGAATTTAAACCAGAAAGATGGCTTGATGAGAATGGCATTTTTCAGCCAGAAAGCCCTTTCAAGTTTACTGCTTTTCAGGTTAGTACAATTTTTCTTTTTCTCTGGACATGTAATAAGTTGCACCTAAATTTATTATCAGAGTGTGGTTAAAATTGACACTACATAGGCAAGTTTGAATGGAATTACCTTTTTGGACTACAAAAAATTGATGAATTTGAGATTCGAGGAGTTTGTACAATTTTTCTAGTTGTTCCTTAGTAATTGTAAGCTGTTTTGAGGAAGATTGTTGTTCTTGATCAAAATTACTGGCTTGGAGTGCACAACCTTTCTTCTTCCAACATGTCTCACGCGTATGCCGCGCATGATTTCATCAATGTTTGTCAGGTTTCTTGGTTTCGCTTTTCTCTTCATTGAAGTTTCTAGTAGCAAAAGTTGACCGTCCAACTTCTGAAACTCCGGTTAACTTGCCCATCGTAATTCTTTTTTGTTCCTCTTTTCTCCTTATCTTCAAAAAAGTTTCATGAACAATTGGTAGAGGTGTCTTCCCCAAGATTTTACCCCTCACTTCATCATATTCTTTATTTAGCCCGGCAAGAAACATGAAGGCGCGATCATTCTCTTGTCAGATTATGTGTCTATGACAGCTTCCCAAACTTCCTTTGCAGATGGTAAGAACATGACAGACTTTCCAATTGCCGGTTCCATAGAGTTAACTTACCAAAGTCATCTTTCTTAAAAGCAAAGTCATCTTTTTCTTCCTTTTTTTCTGTCCCCTGTTAGATATCCAGACTTTTTTCATGCGTTCCAAGATTAGACGGACGGTTTGGGCCCATTTGGTATAATTCTTTCCATTCAGCTGTAGAAAATTGAGTTCGAGAGAATTTGAGGATCCCTCTTGGCCATTAAAATAGACGTCGAAGTAGCTACTAGCCTACTACAGCCGCCACCAGTGCTGCCATCAAAGAAGCCACCGACACCATCACCGGTGCAACTTCCTAGTCCTCCTTTGGCTCCTCCTCTGCCTAGACCGACACCTCTGCCCCTTCCTGCTCTAACGCCACTTGCACTGTCTCTAAATCATAGTGGAGTCATCTTTGGTGTTGTTGTGGGATGAGCTAGTGATGGCATATTTCCATGCATTTAGGCGCTTACATAGGAAGAGGAAAAAGAAAAGCCTTGATCAGATAACCTAGAGTTGTTTGTTACCATGTAGAAAAACAAAGAAAAACTGTTTTTATCTATTCTTTATGAGTCAATGATTGCTTAAATAGAGATATTACAATTGATTCTCTTCCTTAAATCAAGGTTAGATATGAAGAAACAAAATAAAATAAAAGGAAATCTCAACTAAAGAAGATAAAATCTCCATATTCACCAATAATTATGTTATTCGAACTTCTTTAAATACAGAGACTTGTGTGTGAATCGTCAGATGGTTCAGTAGTGTTTGACGCTGAACTTGGTAGGGAAGACCACGGTTCGATCTCCGCAACTGCGATCAAAGAGGGCTGGAACCACTTTATGCCAAAACAGACCCCCGAATCAGATTAAACTAGTGGTGAAAAAAATGCTTAAATATCTCAAAGGGGATTACGTGTAGAGGATACCTGATTTACACACAAAACAAAATGCTTAAATATTGATTTTTTTATTGAAATGCAGGCAGGTCCTAGGATATGTCTTGGAAAGGAGTTTGCTTATAGACAGATGAAGATATTCTCAGCTGTTTTATTAGGTTGTTTTCGTTTCAAATTGAATGATGAAAACAAGAATGTGACTTATAAGACAATGATAAATCTTCATATTGATGGAGGTCTTGAAATCAAAGCCTTACACAGGGATTAGAAGATCATTCCTTACAAAAATCAAACTCTACAAATTAGCATGAAGATGTTCAAGAAAAGATGTTTATTTTACATGTGATGATCTAACATTGAAGTGTGATTTTTAAGTATTTGTGCTGAAAGCCATTAGCAAAGCCATTAGCCACTAGCTAGTACATAAATAATGATGAACTAGATATTTGTAAGTATTTTTTCTTTTTCACAAAATATATCTTTCTAAAATTAAAAGGTGGTACTTTACTGATTTGGATTTTGTGTCGTCACAATTTCGTGCAATCAGACAATCAGCCACATCAGTGGTCAACTACTCATTAGATCAAAATCGTACGATCCAATTTTAAAATTCAGTATTTTACATTTCAAAAATGTGTTTATTCTTTTGGGCATACTCATATGGGTACTACTAGTTGATGATATTTATCTTGAGGTAGCTATATTTGTCAAAACCATCTTAGTGCTACATTGAAAAAAGACAATTATTTGTCCAGCTACAAGAATTAATAAGAAAAGATGTGGAATAAGCATTTCGAGTACTCTAATGTATGGTTGTATCATATTGTAGTGAAAGAAAAACTTTTATATCCACCTCTTGTATGTTCAAATCTGTCAAAATACACTACCAGAAAAGTGTTTTTGGCGGGCGGATTGAGATATTGTCAAAATATTATTGGCCTAAACCCCAGCCATAAGCTTGTAAAATATTTACACTTAAGCACAACTGGGAGAGAAAAAGAACCCTATGCTAAAGCTAAATCTAAAAACCTATTATTTTTGTTGTAAGAGTTAGTTGTTACATATGTTACAAGACATTTCTGAACCATACGAATGCAACAAAGTTGCTTACAAACAGGAACACTCAGCCTCATTCGAACATTCTAATTGTTGTTATGCATAAAAGATCTTTATGTCGCTTTTGGATACCTCGAAAGCTATGACTTTATGAGGTGCCTAATCCCATCCCCTTACCAACCAATCTTGAGCATTTGATTCACCACTTTCAAGCTTAACTGCAAGCAATAAGCAAAAGAGTTACAGCCATGGTCTTCAAAGTAAGGTATTGTCAATAGTGTTATTATAATATTATTATGGTGGATTGGAGAATAATCATGGTGTATAAAGTAGGATTTAATAAAATGTAAGCATAAAAACAATGGAATATTATTTTGTTGGATTGTATGAATAATCATGAAATACTCATTCCAAGGACACATATATATATAAACAGTGGTTCAACGTAAGCTACAATTGGTATTTGACAATGATACTTATCGAGTGTAATTTAACTTACAGCTGGATCAGTGAAAATAATTAGATTTTTATCTGAAGTTGAAACCAGAAGATTTGTGTTATCCTTGTTTAGAGCAAGAGCGGTAATATCTTGTCCTTCTTTCAATGTCAATACATGGAAAACCTACAGAAAATAGTATGGTAAGAGTAGTTTAGCTTAGCATTAAGAGATGCACATAATTGATTTAAAAGCTAATACACTGACTCTGGAGGTTTGCAAGATTTAGAATGCAAAACCCCCCCCCCCCCGAAAAAATTGCAAGGTTATGAAGACTTTATTAACTTTAAGTCAATAATTTAAAACCTCAAATCTATAGGCGAAAATAAATAGCAGAGATAAATAAGAAGCTAAAATCGGTGGCCCATTGCATGAGAATCTCACAAGAGCGGGAAGATGTATGAAACCTTACACCTGCAAGAAGAGAGGTTGTCTCTAGGATTTGAACCTGTGACCTCCAAGTCACAAGTCACCAGGAAACCTTCCTTTTGGTCCGAGGCTCACCCTCAAGATAAGACGCTATAAACACTTCACTTTTTGGTTCTTAGAAAGAATGTTTACTTATGGAGAGTGAAGTGATGAATATGCAGAAAATATCTAAAGTAAATAAAGTTTGATGCTAGAGTTGATATAGCAGAGCAGTTTCACGAAGGCAAAAACCAACACACAGTGACTCATAAGGTTTGAAAGAATCAGATTGCAGAACCATCCCTGCCCCTACATCCCATAAGAATGCTAGATCATGAAGAAGAAAAAAAACCTCGCATTACTTTTTTGAAGTCGCTATTTCATTTGTAAACTCAAATCTATAGGTGTCTTCTATGACGTTTCAACCAAAAAATAGAAAAGAAAAGACTAGTCTTCTATTTCATTTGACGAACTTTGCAGCCCTAGAACATATAACGGAACAATTTCATATGAGATAAGGGTCTGATTTATTTTTGGAATTTCATTTTAAACATCTTAATACTGTACCTCCAGAGTGTGCAAATCCAGGAAGCAAATTGATGGTGTTGGAACATTTATGCGGTTGCTGTCGTGAGTTTCTTCTGATTCTGGATGAGAGTCAACAGAAGGTACCTTACTTGACTGCAAATTCCCATCACTGGTTCTACCATTTGTTAGAGAATTAATTCCAATCAAAGCGTTCCTCCCATCGTGAGAAATTTCCATGCAACTAATGCTGGTAGAGACAGATAATTCTGTTGTAGCAATCAGAAGACCATTAATAGTATAGGTACTGAGAGTATGCTGGATTTCATTCCAAGTCATGATAACCCCTTCAGAGGAAAGGCAAACAGTATGGGCCACCACACCATCCAGCCTTCGAATTAAACGCCCTGTTCTTATAGAGTGAAAGAGAACATCTGATGTGTCGGAGCAGGAAACTACTATTCCAAGATCTGAGCTGACACAGCAACTTCGTATTTCACTTTGGTGCCCCTGAAGTACCTGTATTGGACCCTCAATACGATGTCTACGATTCTTTTCTATCAAATGAGATGAAGAGTTACTGCTGGATGACGGCTGAGTGCCAGTCCCAGTGGAAGATTCCGATATGACATTTAAGTGAGATGCAAGTGCTGTATGTATTCTCCAGAGTAATATTGTCGTATCTCGGGATCCTGTAACCAGGTATTTACTATCGGGTGAAAGGCCGATGCAAGTTACTGGAGCACAGTGCGCATGGGCTGTTTCCAAGGTTTTGGCTCCATCAGATGATATCACCCTAACACTATTGTCGGCATGCCCACCTAATCAGAAGTCAAATTATCAGTTTAGAAACAAAATACCTAGCCAGTACAATAAGCAACTACTGCAAATATAGTGCAAGTTTCTTAAATGCCGTCTATAAGCTGACAAGAAGAAAGCATAATCCAAAAAAACAATATTTTTTTCCTAGAAAAAAGGATTTCTCATGCCCATCATTCATGTTATACAGTCATTATGGCTTTATAACCATTATATCTATAATTTTATTGTTCAAGGCATAGTTGAAGTATCTATTTAATGATCTGGCTAAAATAAATATACAGGATGTTTCAATAATTGCTCAATTTGTTTCGCCGCTGCTTTGATCAATGAGTATTTTCCTGCAAATACTCAAAAAGGTTGGAACTGTTCAAATATAATTTTTTTACAAGTAAAATGTGTAACTGTAAAGGTGCGATGCTACATAAAAATTTCTTTTTCTAACATTATACTAGATTAAAGGATAAACATAATGCCACACGGGTACTGTGAACATCAAGAAAACCCCATGCATTCATCCCATTGAGAAAAAATCCCTAAAATTGATAAATGTTATAATCTAATAATCCCTTGTTGCCAGGCATGAGTCGCTCTAATGGTTATTATTTTTATGTTAACTCATCTGATAAGAGATCATTTCACAAAAAAGAATACTAGAGGAAGAATACCAGTAATAATTTCTTGGTCACAAGTTATTGAGATGATAGCTTGGCTTCTAATTCCAGAAACACCAAATGCCAATGCTTGAGGGTATTGCCAATCTTCACCAGTCCCCGTAGGTCCTTTGAACATGCGCATTAGTCCACCACCAGAGTTTGGTGGAGCTTTTCCATGATGAAAGAGGAATGGAGTACCCTGGCCATCAGGTGTATTGGGTTGCCACTTGTGTTGTGCAACATGAGCTGCTGGCGCATTCCAGTCAACAACCACTATCATATCTGAACATGCTTGAATGGCAGCCGCAGGTAGATTGCAGTGTTCAGGAGATGGAACAACATATGGTTTGACTACTTTTGGGTTGCGGAATATTGTCTTGACATATGCAGTATCATTATAATCACATCAAATGCACAAAAGTTTAGGAAACATAGAAGGGTATTTCAAAAACACTTCAACAGCACAAAGGTTTTGGTAAATCTTGAAACATAAAGAGAAACATATGGAGGAGTGAAAGTGGAATTTGATCCTAACTCCCAATTCTTGCAAAACTGAAGTGGACTTTACCATCTGGACTAGATACCATCCTCTAATATTTTTTTACTAATCATAAAGGTAGTTAAATTTTTTATTTTTTTTACAGAACCTAATTACTTGGTATATCAAATTATCATAGTCAGAAGAGATATTACACAAAAAAGTTTATTATTAAGACGATCCTCATTCATGAAAATTTAAAACTACACATTTTATTATTAAATTAGCGTTTATACCATTTGCATTTGACACTTGGTTTTCTAGCACCAGAGGCTGTGAGTATTTTGGTTTTGCCATCCAAAAAGGGTTGGCGGTTCAGCTTGTTGCCCGCTTGCCTTTCATTCAAGTGTAATTATCTTACATATATATAATTACAATTTCTTTAAAAATTAGCAATAAAAAATTATAGCAAAGAGGAAATAGAAACTAATTTAGTTTTTTTTCCATGTGTGTTTCCTCATGCTAATTTGATTAATATTATGCATTTTCAATTTATATTGATTAAAACCATAAAACAATTATATTGATTGTAAAGCTAATTGTTAAAATGAATTGGATATTTTAGATTTAGACGTGTACATAGGTAAACTTTCAGTAGTAAAAAAGTTAAATTACTTAAATAAACAAGATAAAAAAAAGATATATAATCAGAATACAAGCAATTAAGAATGTATACAAAATATGCAAACAAAAGTACTAATACTCTCGTCCTCAAGTTAGAATTTGAAAGAATTTTCTTATTATAGTAAAGATGTAAAATAAATGTTTCTCTATATTGAGACAATATTGCCAAACAAATTGTCTTTAAATCATATGTGGAGTTGAGGGTTAGGGCAGGTTAGGTAGATACCCATTCTCACATCATTCATTTTGAAACATTATATTTTATACACACGAACACATTTAAAATTAGTTTAAACCCATGTTTAGTCCATTGAAGATATATCATCAATTTTTTGCTATTTGGAAATTGTATGTTTTCAAACAAGATCGTGGTTTGCAATGATATAAAAGTTAAACGAACGAAGAATTTTCCAAAGGCTGATGTTTTCTTATGTAAAAAAATAAAAAAATAAATAAGAAGCAAGGAAAGCATACTTATGATGTTAGTGTCAAACTAATCTAGTAAAAAATTACCTGCAAGTGCAGAACTTCAGCTAAAGGCATCCTCTTCAAGTGAGGAACAGTCAGGAGTTGGGACGGTGTTTGTCCAAAATAAGCAATCTGATCTTGTGTTGCCCGCTGTTGTACCTTTACTTGTCACACATGTAAGAAAGTAAGAGTTGCAAAAAGGGTAAGATATAGAGAAACATCACACACCACAAAACAACCAAGAAAAGCAATCAGTCTAGCAAGGGGTGGTCAATTTATTTTTCGCTATGTGAAATAAAATGTAGATTTTCAATACATAAAAGAAGGACTGCAGTGAAAAGAGAATGAGATAAGCTCAGAGTCTGAGACACAGAAACTGAAGAAAAAGAAAAAAAAACACCAAGGAAATTAACATTCAAATGAGTTATTCAATTCTCTTGTGGAATATTCTTATTTATTATTGATCATTTCTCTTATTTTTTTGGGGAATTGGGATTGCGGGTTACTCAAACAACCAATTGAAATGAAAATATGAAGAAGAAAAGGTACATACCGGATCTGAAATTTTATCAATATCCACTGTCCCTTCATAAGTAATATAAAAGAAAACATTATCCGCTGCAATAGCCTCTTTGCCCTGTTGCTTATACCTGTATGGTCCAAGTCATTAATATAATCAGGTGTAAACTGTTATGGAACAATAATAAACTGAAAATTTAAAAAGGGATGCTATATATCTCTATATTGATAGTCAAACATATGAAAAAAGATCATGAGTGAACGAGAGGAAGCTTTGAAGCAGGTGCAAGGTTGCACAACACCAAAGGCAGTGGGAGAAACTGAAAAGTGGAAAAAAGACCTACCCAAATATAAGGTCAATCCACTCATGCAAATGAGCAGACACATATTCACTCTCCAGAGCCATTCTATGCTTATGCACAAAATCAACTGGATTCTCAGCCCAGGGAGGAAGTCTTACAGTATCTGGTAACACAGAAGTAAATGACAAACAAGAGTTACAGTATGCGTGTGAATATACAACAATGTCTTCTGAAAAACTATTTGCGGAAAACTAAATGACCATACCAAGCTTTTCTCCCAACTGTGTTGTCCCAAAATCAATTGAATTTTCATTTGTGAGGACCTCAGGGAGGTAAAATAGCTCAGGAACCTAATAAGTTGAGATTGAAAAATGAAGAGAAAAAAAGACCCTCTTAATATGTTTCAATACAACTATGATAATTATTTAAGATATAAGTTTTATAAAAATTTCAAGTCTATTAATGCTTAAACTTATAAAAAGATACAGAAATATTTATCAGAAGTAATATCAATAGGTTAAATAGACATTGTATAGTATTATGTAATTGCAATAATTAAGATAATTCCAAAGCTTTGTGTTGTTTTTAGTCTTCTTTATAATATACCACTGATATATAGTTTAGACAGATTTATCTATGTCTCTCACTCTCAATTCTCTCATTTTGGTATCTAGAGCCTGACAAAAGGCAACTCTAATCATGAATACCTGGTTGACCCACTGTCCACCATGCAATACCTTTATTACAAAACCCCCCTGTTTATTGTGTAGTAGTTTCCAATCTCTACTGATAAATTAATCATTTTCTTCGACCACTACTTCTGTCTGCTGTGACATAATTTTTCTGGCGAGATCCACACCATCTAATATGCTGTCATCCATTCTACATACAATCTCCCAAAATCTAAGTACCATCTAATCTAAGATGCTCACACATCCCATTCCAATCCTCTGTGGTCTCCTTTGAATGCAGCAACAGGATGGCATGTGTGGCGACGGATGGCACATTGTCTCCAGCTACCAAGCACACAATAGTCACCAGGCTAGCCTCTAAGGCCCGGCAGTCCTTGTCTTCAAACATTCCATGTAGGGTAACTTTCTTTCCTCTATGTGGAGATTTCACATTGACTAGAGACATGACCACAGTAGTTCTTATATTATACGGTTGGTCAATTTTCATCCCTTTAGGCAAAAATTCTAAGACTTCAGAATATGACCCGTGGCCATTTCTGCCTCCAGTATCCCTCTATATATGGTTGCCTATCCTAATTTATTGGAGTGGTTTGAGCAACATAAGGCCTCCACTACCATTTCCACAAATGCACACAATGGTCATTCTAATAGTGCTTAAATGAAATCCCATGACGGTAGGACATATCTCTTACCCCCTCTTACAGTAATTAATTTGCATTATATTCTTGGTTCTCTATTTAATTTTCTTTCAATAAGTTGCCAAATTTGTTTTCTCGACTACCTTATTTCTTTACAGTAATATAGACTCAATCAAGATGAAAAGGAGGGGAAGAGATGTTGGAGGTGGAAGGAGTTTGAATCAAGTGGTGAACAAGATAATATTGAGGTTGTAATTGGTAAAACTTGGAACTTGGAACTGAAGATAAAGCAACGTGATTGATTCTATTTAAAGAATCACTTGTTTCAAATACTTTTAGAATTGATATTAGTAATAAAGTTGTAATGGGTCTTGATTTTTATTTTTTTTTAATAAGTAATGGGTCTTGATTTTGAATTTTAGTTATAAATGACAGCCTAATTATAATTATTGTGTATGTCTACCCCTTTAAATTTTTATAATCGTCTAATTGTCCTACGTTGATTTAAACACAAGTTTCTCCATGTCTCTCACTTTCTATTATCTCAAGACTTTCTATTATCTCAAGACTATCTAATCAGTAGTTTAAGTATTAATCAATGATTTTGTCAAAGTTAACAAATACCAATTCCTTCAGATCACTCATGTCGTCAAGAACTCCATTCCAAGTAGCAGAAATATCAAAAAACATCCTATCCGCATGATCAAATTTTCCACCCTGTAGTTTGATTGCTAGGGTAGTGAATGGTTCAACCCTAACAAGATAATACAAAACCTGTAAAAGAAGATAATAACAATTAACTATGCCAAAATCAACAACATAAACATAATCATATTATCTGACAACATTTATACATGGGATAATTGCTTCTATGGCTACTTTAGAAGAAAAAAAAATCACATATTGAAAAAGACAGTTGAAGTTATGGATATGATTAATGATTTGAGGATACAAAATTAAGCACCAGCCCTATTTATAGGGAATAGGGATACAAGACTGATAATCTTAATTGAATAGGGAAACAAATCTTGATAATAACTAAGTAAAATGGAAACTTTTGTCAAAAAAAAAGTAAAATGGAAACTAATCTTAAGAGATACTCTAAGACAAGAAACTAATATCCTATGAGATGATTCAAGAAATATCAAGATGTTATAAGATATTTTTTATATATTTTAACATAGACTATACTACTCGTATCTCCTGAAGCTAATGGACTATTATAAGAAAGAAAATATGAAGAAAAAGCTTCATGCAAATCAAGCCTTCTTGGTAAACACTGATTTGATATATAAATTGCTGAAATAAAACAAAAAGGAAAACATTAAAAAAGAGGGCAAACCCACTGTTCCTGCACTTGAGTAGTGTGACCCATAATGGAATTTGGGGATGATAGGATCGTCAAAGCTAGTATATCTCTCTTGAAATTTTTTAAGACGATCTGGGTTTAGTGCACCAACCGGCTGAAAAATCACAAAAGCATTAATAATTTGAAGAACATATAAATATTTTCCTATGAGCCGATTGAAGTAACATTCACGGTAACCTTTGAAAGATCCCGGTAAGAAGAAGGATTAGAAAGATCCAAGCTCTCTGAACTGTAATCAGAAAGAATCCACGGGAAAACTGGATACTGCAAAAAATAAATAAAATTGATAAACTCTATAACATGAACATAGGATTGAAGATTTTAAACTTTAATGATAAGAAAGTAATAAGTTAAGAAAAAATACTACCTGTGTTATGTCATTATAACTACGCCCAGCCAGTGTATTGAGTTGCATTAAATACTCAAAATTGCTGATCTGCACGGCATCATAAAATCTATGTACATAAGCAACAAGTGTTTAAATTATATTAGAAACTGAGTGTGTGATTGACAAGTTGTTAGAACATATTATGTTAAAAACACTTTCAAGATGATCATTACAAAAAATAGATTAAGATTTCAAATGTTGATTCAGTATTACTTTCAAGATATAGCTTTGGATTGTATTAAGAGTCACATTATGTATAAAACTACCAAATGAGATATGGTATGATTGAAAATGTTGTTTGGATGAGGTGAAACAAATTACCTTTATAAGGTTTTTGAAATAATACAAGACAATATTTCAAACGCTTATATTGTAGCTTTCACGGGGAAAAAGGTTATTTTTTAATGCGAAAATATTATTAAAAACTTTAACGATTTGAGCTAAACATACAATAAAACAATCCAAACATAAAATAACATCTTCATGAAGAGTTGAAGAACACTTCTTACCTCCCACCTAGCCCACCTCTCCATAAGCTGAGTTCTTTTTAAAAGTTGATCAGGCTTCTAAAAAAATTAAATTATCATTATCCTATATGCAAAGAAGATAAACTGAAATTCGTTGAAAAGATATTACCTGTGTTGCTAAATATATATTGTTTAAATTAGGAGGTCGTGCATGAACAATTGCTCGATATGCGTTTCTCCGCCCTTCACTACTCTGAAGAGGAAATTTTGGTAGAGGAAATAAGTATTAGAATATATGTTTGCAAAAATTAACAATCATCAGTCAAATGTTTAGAATTATACAATTTCAAATCCAAGAAAAATTTATTCTTCAAAACTTAAAGAAATATTGTAGCAAAATTAAAAAGTATTACCCCAAAGTCAAAGAAGAAGTTCAATCGGTCCACCATAAATAGCTCCAGTGCACTTCGTCTAAGAAGATATCTGTAACAGGAACCAATTACTGACAAACAACAGTAAACATTTTAATTTTTTCAAATTACACTCTGTATGGACAATAAGCACACAGAAAGTCATTGTTTTTACGAGGGAAGAAAATCCCCAAAAGAATGTGATTGGTTGATTCAATCAATGAAGCAAACAATGTCAAAAATGGAAAAGTTAATGGGCTGTTGCACTGGAACTAAGGTACTTGTGGATCGAAACCAAAAATTGAAGGCAACTGTAGAACCGGACAAAAAGGTCCAAACCAGTCTGTAGACTCAAGTTCCGGTAAATCACAATAGTAGGCCCCCATACGCATCCTCTAGCGTGGATGTTGGTGGCGGCGCGCTACTTTAACCAGGGTAGGATAGTGGTGACACATTAGAATGCGTAAACCTGTTTTTGGATTTGAAAATTCCAGGACTGCTTGATCAGGAGATTACTCACAATGGAGGTGGTTATGACGAAAAAAGAGCCATAAAAATTTGTCGGAAAATTTTTCTGGTAGCGACGACGAGAGTTGCAGGGGATGAAAACACGTCAGAAAACTACTATCATATTGCCAACCTTTTGGGAACTTGTTAGCGGAATAGTGGTGAGATAGTTCAAGGAGGATCGAACCAATCTCTAGATACCTGGTTGAAGTTGTGGGATTTTAGATAAAAGGAAGAGAGAAAATAATAAGAACCTTGAATATTATTGATACTGACTTGATACAAGAGACTAAATACCAAACCCTATTTAAGGGATACATGAACTCAATCCTAAGTCAAGAACAAATCTCAATAATAAGCAATATAAAATCTAATCCTAAGAGAAAATGAGATACTTTAAGATTAGTATAATATCAAAGATATTATAAGACATTTCTTATATTCTGAGAGAGCTTAAAACATAAATCTTGACACGCCTCAATGTGTGTGTGTGTAAATGAGCACCAAAAAACAATAATCATAATCCAAATGATTAGAAGTATAGAAGATGAATAAATCATTAAAAATTAACAAGATGAATTCACCTCCGGCTATAAACTTGATGAAGAGATGACAATAACCAGCTGCGGTTCTTTCCTTGGTCCCCAACTGCAGAATTGAAATTCAAACCATCCACAGTAGGGCTGGTCTCATTGTTATCAACTATAAAATTTATCCTCCTACTGGTGACCTACATTAAGACAATAGAAATTCACAATAATGCAATTGCAATGTCCAAGCAAGGAAACGATTTCAAATCTTTGACGCATCTTTTGCACGATGAAAATCCATGCAAATCTATAACTCGCTTTGAGGGACCTCCAACAAACTTCCATGTATTTTGGTTCTAGGAAGAAACCAAAAACTACAAAAATAATGGGTAAAAGAAAAAAGAGTAACAAAAATCCAAAAAGATATAATATTGACTTAAATAGTCTTTTCCTGCATCAAATTAATCATAGAACTTTTAAAATTTTAGTGCAAAAATCTAAACAATGACTAAATTGTTTTATATTTTTCAATTTAAAGGCTTCTACGACACAACACTTGATTTGGGATGATGCTAAGATTAGGCATATGGCTACATTTTTATATTCTTAACATTTGAGTTGGGCTTAATTCAACCCTACAAAACCGGCTTGTAAGGTGAGGATTGCCCCAACTAATGAACTTATTTCCAGGCCATCTCACAACCAATGTGGGACTCTTAACACACCCCCTCACGTCTGGGCTTGGTGCATAGCCCGATAACAGAAACCTCGATTTTATATATATATATGCCATTTTTGCCTGTTAAAAAAAAAAACAGAAACCTGATAGCAGTTGGACCAACGGATTGATTTTGGAGGAGGCTCCGATACCATCTTAGAATTTTGGTTGGGCTTAATTCAACCCCATAAAACCGGCTTATAAGATGAGGGTTGTCCCCACTCTTAAAAGATACAAAGCTCAAAGTCTCATTAACGCATTTCATCTGATAGGATTTATTGAGGGATAGGGCAGCCTTGCTCCATTTATGTTGTGTTTGGTGCTTTATTATTATTATTATTATTATTATTATTATTATTATTATGCAGTATTCCATACAAAAAAATATTAAAAAAATAAAAATAAAAAGAGGTCTATACGCCAATATTCTGATATAAATTTGAATCTACTAACTAACATCAATTGTAAAATATGCCTAGCACCCACGAAGGTACAACATCAACAAACCAATTGTAAATTCTTGATCATTTTAACATCAATTAAATGGCACTTGCTCCAATATGTAAATAATGTAAACAACCATTTCTTTAATAATATTTTCATGAAATATATTTTTTTTTTTAACAAGATTTTCATGAAATGTATTAAATTTACATGGGTGATCATGAAACAATATTATTTGTCTCTACCAGCAATCTTCTGAAAATGTAATAGATACATAGGCACGGTTCTACGAAAATATATATTTATATATAAGAAATATCATCAAAACTCAAGACTATCAAAATTTACTATTATATTTGATCGTTAACTTACTTGGAAGGTTCCCTGTAAAACCCGAAGTGGCTGGACCATTGATGATGGTAGCTCGACATAAATTTTTTCATCACGCTCACTCGGAATAGTCCCAGGTGCAAAGGCTGAAGAACTCTGAACAACCTCTTTAGCATTGGATTCTAAAGACGCTTGTACAGTTTCTTCAGCAGCATCAGAAGATCTAGGCTGATTCTCTGCAATATCATTGACCTTAGCATCCAAATTCTCAGTTTCCAACTGTTCTTCGTCATTATGTATAGCCTCTATTGAGATTGCTTCTGCAGACAAAACAGGGGTCCTCTGATAGTTCTTATCCCCTGAATAATCCTCATAGTTAGCCGCACAACCTAAATGATCAGATCCTCGGTAATTTCTCTTCATATATCTTCTC
Source organism: Trifolium subterraneum (assembly GCA_951799995.1). Taxonomy (NCBI): domain Eukaryota; kingdom Viridiplantae; phylum Streptophyta; class Magnoliopsida; order Fabales; family Fabaceae; genus Trifolium; species Trifolium subterraneum. The sequence goes on from OX637462.1 coordinate 53,422,581, forward strand.
ATTCGGGAAGAACTTTCCATAAAGTCTAGCTTCCAGAAAACCTGAACGTTATAAAGTAATATTACGGTGACATCAATCATTAAAAAAATTATCTAGATAAGATGTTGATAATAGAAGGAATCCGTTGAGAAGCTAAAATATCCTCCAAGAACAGAACGTAAAAGAAAAGAAAACAGAAACAGAAAAATCAGGGCATCAGCTCCAAAGAGAAGTCGAGTTTTTCTGTCCTTGAATTTTAAGATTTTGTACACAATGAACAACAGAAATCAATACACATCTAGAGTTTAAGGGCTTGTTTGAAACAGTTTTCAAATACTCTTTTTTAGTTTTCAAAAGTTAAAAAAGAAAAAACATGTTTGGAAGCCCTCTTTTCAAAAACTGCTTTTAAAAATTGTTTCTCATTTTATAGTTTTAAAAACTAAAAAACAGAAACAGGTTATAGGTGTTTTTCTTTTTAAAAACTGTTTTCAAAAACTAATTTATAAAACACATTTTAAAAACTAAAAAACAAAACTGTTTCAAACAGGCCCTAATTTTATACTAATAAAAGAAAAATTATGTACAGAACGAGATAAGAAGCTACAAAGAATGCAAGTTAGGTAACAACTTAGACAGATATATCAAAGCATACACGGATCGGGCTGTATAAATGATCTGCAAAAGGCCCAAAAAGACTTCTCATCTCAATTAACTGGTGAATAAGTTTGCACCATGCACGAATTCCAGTACTAATTCGATGCCGAGTTATTAAATCTACATTACCACGCCTGTCAACCTGGCAACAAGGAAATACTTAACAACAAACAGTATCTCAATATAATCCAAAAACCATAGTATCTATTAGTTAACAAACCTCGGACCGTTGTATATTCCTTGCTGAGGCGAAACTGGCAACAAGAATAGCAATAAATTTATACGAAAGTGCATTAAAATCTTTCTCATAAACCGACTTTGTATCAAATGGCTGCAAACACTCTGTCCATGCAACTTCCATTGCTTCAGTAATATTCCACCTCTTAACTCGTTCCATATCCCTATCACTCCTTCTCTGTGCAGATGTAGCCATTGCAACAGCACTAAGGCCTCTTCCGGAACCAATCCTTGAAAATCGCTGCCGATCACGAGCAGCAGCAAATGCAGCTGCTTTTGTCGCAGCTTTGTTCTTTGGTAGGGGTGGTGCTTTACTGGGGACTTCTGAAGGTTTTTGAAAGCTTGAAAATGAATGAAGCCTAGCCTGTTTGCGTTCCATTAATGAGGTATCACGCCTAAGCTGGACACTTGTTGAAGGTGCATTACTTTCAACACCGGAAGTACCAGCTGCAATCATAGCCAATGCCATTGCAGCAGGTGGAGATGCAAACGCAGCAGCCCATGCAGGAGATATCATAGAAAGAGCAGCCTGAAAGAAATGTCAGATTGCAAAATTAAGTTAATAGAGAAAAATCATATGAATGAATAAAATATTAGCTTAATAAAGTATTTTTGCTGTTACAAGCATTTTTAGCAGACAACTTGGACTTTCTTATACATGTATTATTGCTGTTACAAGCAAACAAAACCATAACTGTTCCACTTTCAATAATGATCACTCCATGTAAATTCCAGCACTCACAATTGGTAGCAGAAAGTTTCACGAAAACATGAAAACTCAATTGGGAGCAGAAAGTTTCGCCGAAACATGCAAGTAACAATATAGGTAGAAGCCAAACTAGTAGCAGACATATCCCATCACATTCTAAAATGGCAAGAATGAGAAGAATACACGCACATACACATATAGGCCACATGCAATTATGCATGTATAATGCATGTGCATATATCTATTTAAGTTTTTAAGCATGGAAAAGCATGTGCATATTAAAATACCTCAATTGGCTCGGTGTCAACTGCCAATATATTATCCTCCACATTAAGCGGATTGAAACCATCAGCTGTTGCAAGTTCATGAATTCCAGCCAATAGGGGTCGCCACTTTCTTAAGACAGCAGCAAATGGTGGTAAAATAGCCTCAAGGTACTTTTTACGAAGAGGCTTTCGGTCTATGCTAACAGCATGGTATACCTGGCCATATATTGTACTATAGTCATTGCAATGGTTGTGCACAGAAGAAAGATAAATGTCAAATGCTGTGGATAACACAGAAAGCAAAAAAGGAAGTTTTAGAAGATGAAAATACTAACTTCAGAATACATTACACATGATGCTACCAAGACTCTTTGTCTCTTAGAATCAGAAACTGGCATGTTCAGAACAGGTGAGAGAACACTGTTGAAGAGAAAAAACAAATAAGACATCAATAACTTGTCAGGTTTAGGTGAGCAAAGATAAATGCAGAATGGAGACTCAGAATAGATGGATATTTAATTAATATATATGGTGCATTGAGATACGATGATACAATGGACAAAACACTAACACCTAATTGTAATAGGATTAAGGAATGATACTAGACTTCTAGCCTTAATGAAATAAGAAACAAACAACTTAATAAAGATAAAATAAAAATCCTTGAGAATAAAATAAGGTCTCAAACAAGATACGGTCCATAAAAATAAAGTAATACATTATATAAATATCTTGGGTCCATTGTACAAAACAACAGAGAAAGAGATGGAAATGTAAACATATGATAGAACATTATGGCATATTTTGATCCATGTAAACATATGATATATATTTTGTACAGCCTCATGGGGTAATGCAAGTCATTATTCAAGTCTACAATGAATCTAAGCAAGTGGAACATATGAATATTAATTCTGAATCTATTTCCAGCACTATAGATTAAACAGTGAAGTATTGTGATGTTTGAACTAATTGTTTCAAACTCTTTTTGCTTTAGTTACATGAGGAAGTAAAAGATGTATTTAACATCTAAGTACTTGCGGACCTATAGAAAAATGAGAAAATGTCATGTAGCTGGGTAATTTATCAACGAAGGGAAAAAAAAAGTAGCTTGATGTAAGTCAGATCACGGAGGTCGCTTTACCTCCACAAAAGTGCTGAGCATGGTTTCTCTCCTTCAGATACCACATCCTCAATATTTGTAGCCCTGGTCGGCATATTTTCTTCCTCTCCATTCACTTCCCTCATTGAAAGAAGAACCATCCGAAGCATGCACAAGAATGGTTGGTCACTGTCTAATAACTGGTATAATGCAGTCATTGCACCCATTCCAGTACCTGACCCTTTACCTATACCAAGACCACCACCAAGCCCAGAATCATCTAGCAACAATGATTGGAGCAACGCCACAGACTTCTTCACCAAAGGAAGCTCAATCCAGTTGCCACTGGCATCTTTCTCCAAATTTGACTTCCAAACATCCATTCCACTCCCACCACCACCAAATAAAGCTATATTTGAAGGAAGGCCAACACCGTACCACAGACGGCTCCTATATTTCCACCCAATAGCTAAATCCTTTGCACTGGACCCATATGATACAAAAGCACAAGAAACAGACTCGTATGGCTCAGCTGCAGCAGCTGCGGCAAGCTTTTCTATAACCGAAGTAGAGATCTCGCCATTTTCATCAGCCATTGAAGAAAGGACCTGAAATATTTTACAGTATAAATCTGACCAATGTAAAACTAAACATACAAAAGACTATGGAGAGAGAGAGAGAGAGAGAGAGAGAGAGAGAGAGAGAGAGAGAGAGAGAGAGAGAGAGAGAGAGACGGGGGGCTAATAATGTTATAATAACAAGAATGCAAATAAACTAAAAGGAAAAAAGAAGAGAAAAGATGCAAAAAGATATTTCTTATATCCAAAGGGCGTGCCTAAGAGTGTGCTTGGATGAGGTAATTAGAAATTTTAGAGAATTCAGAATTCTAAGAAATTCAAATGATTCAATTGAATTATATTTGTTTTTAAATGTGTTTGTTTGAATAGATTAATAGAAAATTTCATTGCAAATATTTTTGGGCTACTTTTATAAATTTTTAAAGTTTTGGATCAAATTTAAAATTCCATGAGTTTTGCAGGAATGTGGGAAAAGCGTGAGAGCAAATTGTTCTGTTTATGACGTAAGCATTTATGCACGATACTCTTAAATTTACTATGTGCTCACATTGATAGAGATTCCTCCAGAGTTTCTAGATGACGGTGTACGATCACTCATAGCTTCTGTTGATTGTCCAGTTATTGATGTTGAGTTATTATTGACTGGATAAAAGAGAGAAAGAGGAGATGGAGCGCCATCAGTAATGCGCAAAGTAGAGGATTGTTTGCTCTGTAACCGTAAATGATCCTCAACAAGCATAAGTATCACAATAGCATTTTCTACTAAAGCCACAGACAGGTGAGCAGCATCCTCTGCCTCTGCCTTAGAATCGTCTGGAGACAAACCCACAGCTGCAACACCAGCAGCTGCTTCAGCAATAATTTGGGTCTGCAGTAAGAAAATTATGAATGTAGACATTAATGGCATTTTAATTCCAATCTTTAGAACAAACAATGAGAAATATAAATAATTTCATTTGTATGTATTCTTGTACATAATGTTAAGATATGGCATAATCATTATAAAATTTGATTTATATTTATTAAAATATTATCTTCCTTAATTTAATTTCTAAGGGGGAGAGATTTTATTTTGTTAAATGGAAGGAGATATTGATAAACAAAATTTACTTTAGGGAGAAAGTACATCAGTAGACAAAATGGACAGAATTATCAATAATCATAGAAAACAATATGTACCTGGACCTGCAATTCTCTGGCTGCAAAGTCCAGCAAGCCACCTAAGAGTCTTCTCTTAAAAATAGGTAATGATTCTTCACGTCTTCAAAACATTAACCAAGGAATAAATCATGATGACAAAAAGTTAATATGGTAGTATAGAAAAATTAGAAGTCTTCCCCAAAATTCTTCATAATCATATAGAAATTTATTGAGAGAAAACAAGAGAAAAAAGAAGTACATGCAAGCTAAATAATCACATTGAGTAACCATATTCAAAGTAGCACACGATCATTGTTATAAATATCACCTGATGTCATTTATTCAAGCCTGCTACAGACATAAATAAATGTTCCCTTTGGGTTCCCTGTAAATAAATGAAGAATATAGATCCCTACTGATTTTCATATTATCTCATCAAATATCTGTGACTTTTATCCAATTTTAGAACTTAACAACACCTGATCAAAATATAGATTTAATACCAACAGTCTACTTTACAACCCTATAACATATATCACCATGATATATTGTGTATGCAATGTATTAATTTCAAATAATGTCTCTTAGATTGAGTTTTGGGCCCAACTCATCCTCACAAAACCATGAAATAGGACAAACTCACTTTGATTAATAAAAATATTTCCCCCTTCCCCAATTTATAAAAAATAAAATAAAATGAAATAGGACAAACACTAGCTTCAGAAAACTATTCCTCCCAACTAAATTTATAGAAATCCAGTCATTATCAAATTCAAAGCTTGTAGTGGCCTCATAAGAATGTTCTCATAGTACGAAATAGTTTAATGCTAGTTCAGAAATAATGTCAACCTGTACCAAGTAACAGAAGCAACATACATGATACCATGATCGACAGCTTGGTGCATAGTAGTAGAAAGGGTGAAGGGAGAGTTATGAAGGTTCAAAACAGATGTAAAAACTTACCTAATTCTCTGTTCTCCTGTGCTAGATCCACCAATAATAGAGAGCCATTCTGCACAATGAATTGTTGCTTCAATATCCTACATAAATTGAGCAATACAACAAAACATGAACGAACCTGATAAAACCAGAAGTCATCCAATCAAACAAATATGAACAGCATCTTAAACTAAATATAAAAAGAATAAATAGGCAAGTTGCTAATACAATTAAACTTTCAGCAAACAGATATTACACAGTGACCAAAATATTCAACAGCATCTTAGGAGTGAATTGTTGCTCCATATAAAAATTCCAGGTCCAGATACCACAATTTTTTTTTTATAATCCAAATACCACAATTATATGATATGACCATGGATAATATAAAAAAATAAAAATTATATTTTGCTAATTCATATGCAGGCATGAATATGATAGAAACTGGTATCTATCGTTTAGAAAATAAATGAATAAACACAGAATTTATTACCTTACCATTTGAATGATTCTTAGTGGAAGTTGTAGTACATACATACATACATACATACAACACTCACAATCTTGACAGAAATAGAATAAAATATAAAGGATACCTATCTAAGAAATTCAAGAGTCTTGGTCTCTCCTTTCCAAGAATTACAGAGTTTGGTCTCCCTCCCAATAACCACTTGACAACTTCCCTAATAAATTCCCCCTTGTCTTTCCCTATTTGTTTTTAATCATAAACACACCATAACTGACAATTAATAGTAAAACATAACTATTTTAATAACTGCTATAGTTATCTCTCATCCTCTCTTCATGTATTGTTGTCTGATAAGAGGTCTAACCATATTACCCCCCAAAAGAATCACCTTGTACTCAAAGTGAAATGAAGTAAATTACTCCATGATAGTTGCAACCAGTTCACAGGTGACTTCAAAATCTGGAACTTTCAATTTCTTCTACCTTTCTTCATGGTTTCTGCAATCAAATTGATGCACAGTACCACTGTCCTTCCTCTATGTTGTTATTTGGATTTTTGCGCACAGAAATTCCATGCACTGTTTCAGCAAAAGCTGGTAACTATCTTCTCCTTTCCAAACGCTCCCTGCATTCTTCTTCCATATTCTGTTCCAGCGTCAATTACATGGCAAGAAACCCCTCAAAATGTGGCTCAAAAGACTCGATGTGTGATTTCATTCTCCTTGTTAAAACCATTAATTTTTCTGAGATCGGAGTGCTCCAATACCACTATGATTAAGAAATTAAGGGATAAACACAAAATTTATTATTTCAACTTCTAGAGAATGATTCCTAAAACAGAGGAAGTTGTAATACAAATTAAAAATACGCAAACACTCACAAATTTGACATAAAGAGAATTGAAAGATATAGGACAACAGTGACAGCAATTGCCACCAAGATGTCCGAGAGCTTGGTCTCTCCCTTCCATTATATTTGATACAGCTTTAGCCTATGAAACATATATTTGACAGCACGGAGGTGACAGCATTTGCAATATTAAAGTCAAATTCAATTTTCATCGAATATTTTGCCATTCAAAAGTTACAGCTTTAGCCTATGAAACATGTATTTGATACATGCAATATAGAAAATAAAATTATTGCATGAATAGGTCGAAGAGAAAACATCACGAAGGTGCATAACCTAAATCAGGGAAGTTAATAGTTCAAAAAAATATCAACCTTCCATCCATCTTTTTGGCGCATTGAATCCTCTAGCATGATAATAAGGAATTTATGTAAGAGGTCATCAATGTCTCCTAGGCTTGTCAAATCAGATGGTTTGCTTGGACCCAACTGTCAAAGCAAAGAATGTAAGTAGGATAGTTGAAGTATGCATAATAAAATAGCTACAGTATTATACCAAAAAATAATAAATATACATAAAAAGTTAACAAGTATTCACAAAACGACAAGTATCTTTATTCTTAGTTTTTTGACGAACTATCTTTATGTATTTTTTAAACATATTTTGTATACTTTGTTTACATATATTGATAATATTTATTAACGAGAAATACAAGAAGCTAAAGAATGGAGAGATTAAAAATAATTGAGCTGTTTAAATTATTTACCTCATAGTTTGAAATCATAATCTCGAGAATCCATTCAGGCCATTCTTCCATATCTGCTAGTCTGCCTCTGTTTTCTGGATGACTGCAAGTCAAAAATAGAAGATCCTGAAATCATACACAAACGGGGAGCTTAAAACTAGGGGCCATAAGTCAAGTTTTTCAACAGAGAACGTGTCCATAGTATAGAAGATTCTGAAATCATACACAAACGGGGAGCTTAAAACTAGAGGCAATAAAACAAGCTTTCCAACAGAAATCATATCCATAACGGGAAATCTTGTTTAATCTCAATAAATTCCATAGAGAGACATTCTATATGGTAGTAGGACAAGCATGCACTACATTCCTTGACTCTAAAACAACAAGTGCTTAAGACAAAGACTTGTAAAAGTAGGAATGACTGTTTAAGTCTATAGTTTTTCTAGGTCTCCCTCTACCTTTAAGTATTGAACTATTTTCTATCTGGTCAACCTTTCTTACTGATCTCCAAACGTTCAAACCACCACTTCATTTCTACATTTCTTTGATATCTTGTTCCATGACCATACTTTTCCCACTCATCCTTAATGCACCTTACCTAGTGGAAGTCTCTTGTTTTTTCTTTCTGTACTTATAGCAAACTTCACTTTCTTTATTCCCTAAGGATTGGTATAAACTGTCAAGTGCTCTTACTTTATCCTCACTAATGGCTTTTTCAAAACAGGAAAAATGGCCCTTTTAACATCCTAATTACCATATATATATATATAGGGGATATTTCAAGTGAGAAGAGTTGTTAATATGAGAGATAAGAGGAATAAATATGGACCCTTGGATCAAAATGAATGCTACAGATTAAGAGATCCATTTAAAATATCACGTGACTGTTTTTTACATTTCCCACGCACGAGCCTATATCCAATAAAGAAGGGTTTATAAAAAAAATGAGGAAAAAGGAAATAAAGACGGCTCGTGTCTAAAAAGTACTCAAACTTTGCATTGAATAGGGACTAAAGATGTGTAAGTTTTATTTAGGGGATAAAATCAACATATTTTTCGATTTTATAGGGATAAACATATTTTACCCCCTCTAATTTTATCATGTATGAGTTAATAACCTAAGAAACTCCAAATTATTCTAAAAGATAAAATCAAGATATTATGAGATACTATTCTTTTATTCGGAAAAAATGAAACTGAAAAACCAATGAACAAATCAAGCAAGTGCAAAAACAGACACTGAAAATACAATATATTGTTGGAAATGATATTTTTTAAGTTAATACCTGTAATGCTCTACTCTGCAGAGGCCTAGGTGCAAATGGAAGGGAATGCAAAAGCACTGATAAAAGTTGCAAATGCTCAAAGCGATGACCTAAATCATGGAAGTTCAGCCCATTCTCTGTTGAAGAAGCATTTATCTAAAACAAAAGAAAGAAAACCATGAAATAAAATGTAATGATCAAAAAGAACAAAAACCTATAAGCTTTTGTTGGCCAAAAAATAATAACTTATACCCAATAAATTATGGGCATGCAATGACATTAGCATATACCGTTTCATCAAATAATAAATATAGATAAACAAAATCAGATGCCATTTTCACATTAATATACAAATAATTGCCACTAGTATGTGTTTCCATTGATATGGACTACAGAGTAGAGTTAACAAATAGAACTAATCATACCGAAGCAGCCAATAAAGCCGTATAGACATTGTTAGTCATTAGCCTGTTGGGTGCAGCTTGGAATGCCTTCTGTAAGGAAAAAAGAAGAAGAGAAACCCTATCATCAAACATTGTACCACCTCCATCATGCAATCCAACACCCAAAAGGTTGCTTGTTGTATCAGGAACACCATGAGAGCTGAACCTCAAATGCCCAGAAACTACTAAAGCACCTAAGAGGCCTATGATCCCAACAACTATGCCATCACTTTTATCAACATTATAAACATTTTTTCTTGCACTGTCAGAACTGATGGAAAGACTAATGCCTCCCAAATTCTTAACATTTGGAATTTCAGATGTAGATGTCGTTCTTGAAAAATTCATATAAGGAGAACCAGAATCAAGGTTGCTGTAACAATCAACAGATTCATAACCTTGATCGTTGTCTTGTAAAATGGCTTCACTTCTCACATCTGACCCTTCATCATCATCGCATGTGTGTATGATCTCACAGCTAGCATCAGTTTCATTTATTCCAAGTCCAGGTAATTTTGAAACTGATTCCTGGACAGCAATTTCTCCAGTTTTAGCTTCCTTTTGGAGAAGAACAAGAAGAGTTTCTATCCCACCACAGGCTAGGAATGCTTCTACAAATGTGTGAGCTCTAGATGTATTTGGCTGAATAACCAACCTGTAGAAGAGATGCAATACCCTAGAAATCTAGAAAATATGGTAAATAATGAGTAAACTTTTCTTTAGATAATTGATAAGTGGTAGTATTTTTAAAAAATGGATAAAAGGGATTCTAAGTTCATCTTAATTTTTTCTAATTTCAAAGTAAACCACCAAACATGAGAATTGGAGGTAACCATCAACATACTACAACAACAACAACAACAACAATTAAGCCTTATCATTCCGGGGGTGAAGCTACATCAATCAAACAGCACATTTAACTTTCAAAATGTTTTCAGTAAATCCATTTACATCAAGGTTTTCAGCTAGTGATTTCTTAAAATTTTCTTTAGTCTTTGTTTAAAAAAATATATCTTTAGTCTTTCATTTTCTTTAGTCTTTGTTTAAAAAAATATATCTTTAGTCTTTCTCTATCTCTTTTAATCAGACTATCTTCTGTTTATTCCATTTTCTTACATGATCAAACAACCTAAAGTGAGATTTTGCATCCTCTCTTTTAAATTTGATTTTCTCTATTATAAATTTTTTCATGTTATTTTCTTCTATGTCCACTCATCAATGCAGCATTGATGTTTCTGTTATACTTATTGTTTCTCTTATGAATCTTTACTTCCGGACATTCCCAGTCATAGAGCATAACTTGTCACGGCTATCATGTTATCTTTAAGTATGGTAAGAACTTTTTTATCGAAAACTGTGACATACATTTCTCCATATAAACACTTTAGCTTGAAACCAATGCATTGTTGATAGAAACCAGATCTTTTATAAGAAAAATTTGGGAAGAAATCCCCCAATATAGAATGCAGATACATGAGAGTCTGTTCCTAGCTGCTCACTCTAAGGCCTCAACAATTTCCTCAATGACTTGATAGTGCCCCTCTAAACCTCTCTTGTTATTTCTATACATCATAATCCTCATCTTTTACTTCCTCATCCTAATTGTTCCTGGATAACCAAGTAATTGGGTTATCAACTAATGGGGGATCAATTGCATACAATACCCCACCCCCAACCCAAAAAGTTTCACCATGTCCACAACTTTGTGGGTCTTGTGACATATGGACAGTCAGTTGACTTCCAATGGGGTCCTATTGCCTGAAACTTAAGGATACAGTCCTCTTTTTCACAATTACGGTAGGAAAGCCGGGAGGTCCTGGTGATGGTCCCTACTATTGCCTCAAAGTAGGGATTCTAACGAATTAGAATAGAATCCGGTACAAAAGAGAAATTATGTAAGAGAATGAGTTTTAGAAAGAAAAAAATATTTGTTCAAATGTTGATTGATTTGCAAATGAAGCACAATGCCTTTAAATACAATCATCAAGGCTAAAAGAGTAAAATGACATAAGATTTTTGACGAAACTAGTTGTCTGTTTCTACAATACCCTTAAATATTTATTAATTGATTCCACTTATTTCTCTCTCTGCAAGGAACAGTTAAGGGTCTTATAGACAAAGAATAGCTTTTGTTGTAACAAACTTTAAAAACAATAAATAAATAAATAGAAACAAAATTCTTCTACAAAACTCACAATTAAAAAGGAACAGTTGGAGTATGTAGAATAAAAGTATAAGCAATCCTTAAACACAAAAGAAAACAGTAAATAAAAGTTGACTCCCAATGTAAACAAGAAATGCACATGCAGAGCCTGTAGCCTCCAGATAACCACACAACACAAGGAATTTTCTACTCAAACAACAACTAACTGGACATCAGAGAGAAGCAGGATGTGTCTTTTATTTGTAAATCGAAAAATTCTGGATTAATAAATTACAGCCTTTCCTAATATGAAAACATAAATTGGTAACATAAAACAAAAAGAGACCAAGCAATTTGAGACCGCATAAACATTATACATGAATATTCTATTATTAAAAATATGTTCTTAAGAATTTTGAGAATCTATGTGCTTTATGATAGCATATTTCCTGAAAATTACTTTTGGATACTACACACACACACACACAGAATAAAAGCATCCTATCTTACTACGTACCTGACCAGGTTGTGGACAGTCAACTATGAACCCAAGTAAACATCGGACATCATTGGAGACCAATGAAGGAGATGCTGCTACTATTAGAAGTTCAATCACCACCAAGAGCTCGTCAACCAAAGCGTTGACTTCACCCACTGGTCTTGTTACTCCAGTTAGAGGAACAGTATTTACTGAATCCTTTTCAAGGACAGTCCAGTAACATCTTCTGCAGCCATCAAGAAGTACCTGAATGGCATTGGCATCTCGCATAACTGCAGACTCGGTGAAAACCAGGTCAGCAAGTGATGATAGAAGCTTCTTCTGTATTCCATAACTACATAAACTCCAAATTTTTATATCAAGCAGCAATGTTGTGAAGAGCTGCAGTTTCAGCGTGTGGTTGATCTTCTGAGATAAACAAAGTGAGACAACTGCTGCAACAAGTTCTTCATCCCCTACACCGTCGTCTCTTCCAATACCAAGTGAAGATAGGGTTCGGAGAAGATAGTTTAGAATCTTAGAAAGAACTACAGGCCCTCTGCAACGACCCAGCTCCTCACTATTCCTTGGATATTGAATAGCCGTAGATATAATTCGAAATATCGGAGCAGCAAGAGATGTAGTTGCCACTGACACAGAAAAATTCCCTTGATGTGGTTCAAGAGTATCCTCCTGTATATTACTTATTGCTAAGGGAAGCAAAGACAATGGGCCACCATAAGCCACAGCCCACAAGGCATCCACAGGTCGCATTCGTGTAGCAACATGGACTTGCCCAAGGACCTCAGCAGGACGTCGAAGCATTCCTGAATCATAATAAAGAAACCATAACAAGAATGGAAAATAATTTAACATTTTAATACCCTGATACATAAAAGATATTTAATTGTGGTCTGATAGTAAATAAAAGTAATCATTTAACAAACTTGAGGCTCTAGCTTTAAATACTGCCGTAATTCTCACATAAATATTTTCCAAGATCGGGTCATTTGTTATCCAACAAATAATTAGTAGTGCCATAATTAAACATTGACAAGAGATGAAGAGAACCAACATTCATCATTTTTTTAAAAATTTCATCAACACATTCATTATGGAATTGGTTTGAATATGGAATTTTAAGAGTATTGGAAAATGTTGATATGATACTTTACTTTATTATGGAATTGAAATGTTGAGTTTGTGTGTGAGTGTGTAAATTGAGTTTACGTAGAAACTCGAGTTTGACAACCTAGACTTAATCATTAATTCATTTAATATTCATTACAAAACCTTTAGCATTTCTGCACCCATTGTTTCTGCATAAATATGAATTTATACAGACTTCCATAAAGAAACCATTTTATTAGAAACATTAACTGCCTATTTTTATACTTAAACCATCAATTCAGCTGACTCTCCAATGCATGGACAACTAACTTAATTCCAAGTCGGAACTCCATATGTGATTCACAAAAAAGAAGGGTGCTGTAAAAGTTAACAAGAAGGTTGCAGTTTACACATAGAGAACAAAACTTTGAAAGATTATTTAACTGCATCAGGAATCTTTATACATACAAAATTAACATAGACCAATCATTAGCATTAAAATTTATCTATATTTATAAAATAATTGCCCATAAATTATCTGACCTGCGGCACCAGAAGGTGAAGCATCTGGACAGAAACGCCCGCTAAGCAAACTAGGATGATAGAGTAGGTGTACGAAACCGCCAATTTCTGCATCTAATAGAGCACTTTCCTCCGCCTTGTTCTGCATTTGGGCATTTGTTGCAAGCCAGGGTAGCCCGGCTGCATTTCCAAAAGAAGGTACTATATCCCCTCCTCTAGAAGCCAAGCGTCCCATCCTTTCTTCACCAATTGCTTCCTTGAAGATGTAAACAGGGCCCATCTCAGCAAACAAAGGGCACTGACGACGACGGCGTTGCAAACCAGCCATAGTAGGAGGAGGGTTAGTTCCTATGCAGCAAAATGCAAGGGGTTTGGAAATTTTAGGGACCTCAAAAGGACGACTTTCATAAAGAGATCCATCTACATATAACCTAATTTCACTTTCTGCTTTCCCCATAACTCCGTGATTTCCTACATGCTCAAGACCAATGAAGTACCAACACTGTGGTTTGAATGGGTAAGTAAAATGCAACGCAGATCTCTTTCCCTTTCCACTACCAATTTCAACAACCAAAAATTGAGCATGAAAATAAGCCTCTATACCTAGATTATCAGAAGATAAGAAACTGAATAACCGTGGCATGTGTGCTGTGCCTTCACCAGCAAGTGCACTAGCTGCTGCAGCAGCTGACACAGCAGATGATTTACCTGACTTGGCTGATGCAGCTGCAGCAATTGCAGCAGCAACTGTAGCTGTACTTAATGCATCAACAAATGATTCAATGTAGATCCAAGTTGCAAATGCATACCCGTCGATAAATGGCCAGCGACTCTCACCTGGACCGAGCAAACCTGAACTTTCACCATCAAACTCAAAAGTGCAAGCTGGCCCCTTTGACTCCTTTTCATTTATTGCTTTCTCCATAGCAAGCATTAAGCGCGAAGCCCAAACTGTGGTAAGTGTTCTTGTAATGACTTGAAACCATCTACGAAGATCACTAACACTAAGAGAATGCCCAGCCAAGTATTGTATGCATCGGCACAAAGGAGTTCCATCCCACCTTATTTGTCCATTTAAGCCAACATCCACAGTAAATATTTTGTCTGCTGTTCTTAACAGTACACCTAACAGACCAGCCGTTGAACACATTGCCCTGTTTCTTGTACAAGCCCGTAATATGGCAAGTAGTCCCCTTACCATCCGTGTCCTAGGCGACATGACAACATCAGAATCACCTACATAAGGTAGCCAAGGAATAAGTTCACCTGTTACGATAGCTGCGCGGGAGTTTAGCATTACACTAGGAGGATTGTTATCACCATCCTCTGAAAAACATTCAACACCACCCATTGTTGCAAGAAGTGAGTCTACAATTAAGAAAGACACACTCTCCATTTCTTCCCCACTCCCCAAAATTTCTACACCGCTTGCAATATTCTTCAGTTTCTCCATACCTTCAGGTTTCCCCATGATTGCAGAATCAACTAAATGTAGTAATTCTGCTGACGTATTTGGCATAGCATTTTTTTGTTTAGGTTTTTGTGGAGAAGAAACAGGAGAATGTCCAGGTGAACCAAAACCAGTTGATGAAACAGACTGCTTGTTTGTATTACCAAAATGTCCCCCCCCAGGGCTATAAGAAAGATGATCATGTTGCGTTGCAGCAACTTGCGAAGAATTACACTCTGATGAGTGCACCCCAGGTGAATGTTGAAATTCCTCTTCATTTCCACCAGTAGGGTGCTGTAAATTATCTGAATCAAAAGAACGGTTTGACTCCACAGACTTGTTGTTCTTCTCTTGATCTTTCAACGATACTTGCTCAAACCGCTTCTCATCCGTAACAGTTTTTTCAGAAACAACTACATCCGCCCGTTCATCCCCAATGCCACTACCGGCATTTACATTTTCCTTCTGATCACTCTCATTTAATTGTTTTTCAACACTATCTATCACTTTATGACTATCCAATCCTTCACCAGATATTTTTGTCTCTTTTGGTTTTTCCTCTTCTTCCATCGTACAATTTCCAACGAAGTCAACAGATATTATTCATTCATAATAAAATCCTCCAATGAAGTCAATAGATATTATTCATTCATAATAAAATCCTCAATCCACCTACATATAACAACAAAATCAATAATTTCTCCACAGATTCAAAACTAAATAAATCATCAATATCAATAGACTGGAATACAAAACATTTTCCAAAGGATTACGAACTAGGCTTATTTGAGCTTATCTACTGGAATAAGTTTTGTGATACTATTTTGGAGAAATTATGAAAACAGCTTATGACATCTTTCATAAGCTTTTTTCAGCTTATTTTCATAAGTTCTTCAAGATAACTTGTTAAAACAGCTTATATCATATACAAAAATAATTTAATTTATCTGTTGCTATAGCAATAGCTTATGTAAGCTTATACATAAATGATTATCATGATAAGTGCTTATGCTATAAGCTTCAAATAAGTTGTTTATCCAAACAGATTAACTACATTTTCCAAAGTTTATGGACTACTTTTCAAGGTACTTAACTACATTAACAATGAAAAATCAAATCAAATTACAGTAAAAGCTGAACATCACATTACTGA
This sequence comes from Trifolium subterraneum, assembly GCA_951799995.1. NCBI lineage: Eukaryota > Viridiplantae > Streptophyta > Magnoliopsida > Fabales > Fabaceae > Trifolium > Trifolium subterraneum. Next base: position 53,438,811 of record OX637462.1, read on the forward strand.
ATATTTGTTCAAATCCTAACAAAAAAAAAAACTCCGCTAAAGTTATGATTTGATGAAACGCGTGAAAACATTCTTCAATCGAATTGGAAATCACGAAATTACCTCACAAAAACCTCTATGAATCGAATCAAATCACAATGCGAGAACAGATCAACACAGCGGAGAAGCTGTCAGCGAATTTCAAGAGCTTCTAAGACGAAGCACTGAAAAAGAAAGGATAAAACAAGAAGCGCAATGATAGTGAAGAAATCGTCCTTGCATACGAGAAACGAAACGCATTGAGAAGAAAATGGTTGAAAATTTGAAATCGATACCTTCGTTGAGAAGAATCTAGCGTCGAATCACGATTCGACCGAAAGAGGGTTTGATCGAAGCTTGAAAATGGAAATGAGAGAGTGTGAGAGTGTGAGAGAGTGAAGGCGAATTAGGCGCGAGAGTGAGGGTAGAATTGGAATTTGGGGAATTTATAATAACTAACAGGTTATTTGCCGCTACTGCTTCTGTGGTGTTGCTCGGTCAAAATTTATGAAACTTTGACAAATGGCAAAGTTACCCACCAATCCATCATCAAAATCACTTCTCCAACAAATAGATGTGATTTTCAGGTTTAATAATTTTTTCAGTAATATTAAGGTCTTTGGTACACATATTATTACGTAGATATTTACCGATATACTCCCTCTCAGGGGCGGAGCTCCTTGAGGGCTGGGGAGGGCCGCGGTCCGTCCTAAAATTTTCATTTTTTAATAGGTATATATATACATATTTTTATTTTTATTAAATGTTATCTTATATTATATATATATAGATAAGCGAAAATTTACCAACATGTTGCATGAAGTCCAGTGGAATGCGAGCAGAAGTTTTACTCGATTGTCCTGAGTTTGATTCATGCATACTGCCTCCTTTTTTAGTTTTTAATTGAATTTATATGTAGGTTTTATATGCCACCACAAGAATTTTTCTAAAGAAATGGTTAATATACACGTATTGTATATTGTATATTAAAGAAATTAAATTTTAACCACAAGAATTTTTCTAAAGGAATGTTGAATATATATTATATACATATCTTATATTAAATAAATTAAATTGTACCACAGGTGATATTTTAACGAGTATAAATTTTTTTTTTTTTAATCAAACAAACTTACTGCATTTCATTAAAAACTAAATGTTCAATACAAAAGGGAATATTCTCAAATCTATGGAAGCTAGCCCAAGAATTGGCCGCCCTAGCAAGAGTATGAGCAACCAAATTCGTTTGCCTCCTAACAAACTTAACCTCAAAGTTTATAAAAGATGACGTAAGACTAAGGATATCATGAACTATTGACAGAAACTCAGAGTTGCCTCTACGCTTCATATGAATGGCCTCTATCAAAACTTTCGAATCACTTTCAAATTAAACTTGACCCAGTCCTCTATGTCTAGCTTCTTCCATTGCTAAAAGTAAAGCTCATGCTTCTCTTTCTACAGATGAAATCACAGTTTGCTGTCATTGTGTCATACCAGCCATGAAATGACCACTATTATCGTGAAAACACAATCTCACTGAGGTCCTTCCAGAGCCAGACACAAAGGCAACATCAACGTTACATTTTACCCAGTCTAGATCTGGTTTCTCCCACCTTACCAAATCTGTTTCTGTAGTCCCGCTCACATTATTACGCTGTAACTTATGTACTGAGTACCAATCATTCCAGGCATCAAAAACATGTCTTCCAATTTGACGTGGCATCTGGACATTAGCATTCCAAAGCTTAACATACGATTGTGCCAAATGCACCAGAGTAACATGGCCACTCTACCAACAGTATCACTACTTTCATTGCTGCAAACAGCGAAAATACGATCCATAGCATTAGTTTGTTGGTACGTAGCATTATGTAAGACAGACGACAGACCAGCTGCACTCCAACTATCCCGGGCTACTGCACACCTAAAGAATATGTGAAGCTCATCCTCAATCTCCTCATCACACACAGGACAATTGAGAGTACATTCCACTCGCCTTTCCAACAATCGAGAACGAGTCGGGAGACATCCTCTACATAAGCGCCAAAGTAAATGGCGTGCCTTGTGCGGAGCTTGAACTTTCCAAATACCATTCCAATTGCCCACAACATGATATTTGTCGCTACCTATTATGTAACGCATAGCTAACTTATACCCGGATTTCACTGAGTAACACCCATTTCTTTCCTCCTCCCAGGCCACTTTATCCTTACGGACCGAGCTAACAAGTGGTGTTTCCAGAATCTTCTCCGCTACATCCTTTGAAAACAAGTTTCGAACCTTGGCTATATTCCACGCTTTATAATTTTCGTGTAACAAATCTCTGAAAAATAACTGATATACACCTGCTGGTTGAGGCGAGGGCACCCATCTATTAGCACTCCCACGCAACCAAGGATCATGCATAACACGGATATTATCCCCACTCCCAATCCTCCACCTACATCCAAGAGAAAGAATTTGTCTAGCTTGCCACATACTACGCCATGCAAAGCTGGGGTTGTATCCCAATGGAGCCTCAAATAAAGAGGAATGTAGAAAATATCTGGCTTTAATTAATTTTGCTACCAATGAGTTCGGATTCTGGACGATATTCCAAACTTGTTTTGCAACCATAGCCTTATTAAAAGCTTCAAAATTACGAAAGCCTAAACCCCCATGAGCCTTCGGGCAAGCAAGTCTCTCCCATGCTAACCAATGAATACCTTTATTATTATTATTATTATTATTATTATTAGTATTACCGCCCCTCCACCAAAAAGCATTTATCATTTTTTCAATATCATCAATAAGTGAAGCAGAAAGAATAAACATACTCATTACATAGGAGGGTATTTCCTGCAGAACCGACTTTATCATTATTTCCTTGCCTGCCTTTGACAGCGCACGCCCTCTCCAGGAATTAATTCATTTCCAAATACGATCCTTGATGTAAGAAAATATTGCTTTTTTACTTCTGTCAACCATGGACGGTAATCCAAGATATATACCCGTACCCAATACAAGTTTGACACCAAGGATACGAGAGAGATATTCTTTAGCTGCCTGAGACATATTCCGACTAATAAAAACTTCTGATTTAACTAGGTTAACTTCCTAACCTGACGCTGTCTCATAAGTATGTAAAATCCTCATTAGTTCATTCACCTCAGCTACATTAGCCCTACAGAATAAGAAACAATCATCTGCAAACAAAAGATGAGAGACCTCTGGAGCACCACGAAAAATCCTCACACCATGAAGGTCACCCCTACCAACAGCCTGGTGAATGAGAGCAGTTAAACATTCTGTTACCAAAATAAATAAATAAGGAGATAATGGATCACCCTGTCGCAATCCTCGACCTGGCGAAATAGGGCCAACTCGGTCAAAATTCATCAACACCGAATAGTTGACTGAACTAACACACAACATAACCCACCGAATCCAGACATCAGTGAACCCCATCTTAGTCATAACTCCGCGGAGGAAACCAAAATAGGCCTTACTAATATCAATCTTTAGTGCCAACTCACCTCTTCTACCCTGGGTCTTCCGCTTCAAAGCATGGATAACTTCTGTGACAATAAGAGCATTATCAAGGATCGATCTACCTTCCACAAAAGCTGACTGCTCTTGAGAAACACATTTATCTAGACAACACTTCAACCTGTTGGCTAGCACTTTAAAGATCATTTTATACAGGACATTACAAAGCGAAATAGGGCGCAAATCCTTCATTGATGTAGGATTGTCACATTTAGGAATAAGACAAATATTTGTTTCATTGAGACTGGTAGGGAAATATCCCCTCTCTAGCTAAGTAGATGCGGCACTAAATATATCATCACTACACTGTTCCCAAAACCTCTGATAGAAAGCTGGATTAAACCCATCTGGTCCAGGAGATTTGTCTGGATGCATCTGAAACAACGCTTGCTGAATTTCAACTTTTGTAATAGGTGCCGTCAGAACGAAATTATCATCATCGGTCACACGCGGCAGAATAAGATTAAGTACGGGGTCATGATCTCCATCTCTTGGCTTGGAGAGAGTATCAAAGTAACTCTTGGCCACCTCACAAAGTTATTCCTGAGTATGTGCCTCTGTACCATTATCAGCAATCAACTTTGTGACCTTCTTCTTTTTGCTACGCACAGTTGCTGACATATGGAAAAATCTAGTGTTCATATCCCCCTCTTGGAGCCAATGCATTTTAGCCCTTTGTTTCCAGTACCCCTCCTCTTGTCTCAGCAAAGTGGCATGCCTCTCCGTAACTCTTGATATTGCAAACTCCCCTCTTCATTTTAGCCCTTTGTTTCCAGTACCCCTCCTCTCGACTCTTTATCCAAGTAAACGGATGTCCCTCAATTGGAATATCTGTTAAATCACAATCACTAATTGCCTGTCTGAATCCCATACACAAACCATTCGGGTGAGGATGAATACCTTTTTTATCAGCCTGAGAGAGTAAGTCGTTAAAATCACCAATAATACACCAAGGAATAGAAGACATATTACCTAAAACTCGTAAGAGATCCCAAGCAGCACGACGCCTACCCCGTTCAGGATACCCATAATAACACGTTAGCCTTCACAACGAGTATAAATTTAAAATCATTAGATATGTTATTGAGATTTACTAAAATTATTGTATTTATAATTTCTTGATTTCTATTTATTTTGAATATATGTGAGTTTTTTTTTTTTTTTTTACGAAGAATAAATGTGAGTTGAAAGTGCATTTTTAGTCCCCATATAATTTTTTATTTTTCACTGAATATTTTACTAAGACCCAACAAACTTAATAGTTTATGCATTTTTTACCACTCAAAAAAAAAAATTCAAACTCCGTTGCGCCCCCCCCGAACATTTTAGTCTAGCTTCGCCACTGCTCCCTTTAGTCTTGTATATAAGCAAAAATTCAGAAAAGCTCTTCCTTTAAGAAAGTAGGTGATGTGCATCTAATGATTGAAAAAAAGTATTCTATTTACAGTTTTACCCTTCCTTTTATTTTAAGTTAAGTTAATTAATTGCACACACTTCATCTTTTTTGGGTAAAATTGGAATTATGACTTTAAACATAATGATTACAATAGACTTTTGCTTATAATTGAGACTAATAATTTTTTTTTTTGTTGCTTATATTCGAGACCGGGGGGAGTATTTCTTAAGGTGAGTGGTTCTGATTGGTTTATAAATAGTATTTATTAATTTTTCTATATTACATATTATTTGTGAACCAATTTTGGAGTATGCTCCTCTCAAGGTCTGAAGTTCGATTCCCACTTGTGTCAATTTCGGTGGGCTAATCCATACAGAGTAAACTCTAGCTTACGGTGGGATTGGTCACCTCGGATTAGTCGGTCCTAAGGCCGGATACCGAGTTTTCAAAAAAAAAATTGTGAACCAATTACAATCATCCACCTAAAGCGTACCATTCGCCAAAAGTTAATACAAATTTCAAGTCTTGGACAGCAAATGAGATGGTAGGGGTGGAAATCGATCGACTGATCTAGCTGTGTGTGTAGTGTCAATCATCTGATTTTAATGAATGGTAAAGATCATCTTAATACGTGTATATTACAAACGTCTGATGTAAAATTAATGGACGAGATTGATTACTATGTTTTACTACAGTAACTATAATAACAAGATACATCTTTTTGGTAGTTTAGAAGATAAGAAGAACATAATATAAAAAAAATTAAAAATAAGAACATAACTAAGCTTATTAACTGGGAGTACTTTTGGATGAGTGTGAAGAAATTCTCAAAAGTGTGGGATTGAAGACAAATTATGCTGAAAAGACTCGTATTAATTTGTGAGGATAATCAGTAATCTTGAAAGAACTAAACAGAAGTTGATAAGCATGTGACACTTGAGGCTGACAAGAGCATGGAGTTATCTACGATGACATGTACAATGAGTGGCTTCTAGGCAAGTGATACATAAATGAACCAAATCACATCAGAATGAAAGGGATGTTGAGGCTCTGTAGGAATGAAATTAAATGTAATTATTTTACCACTCTAATATTTAAATTAAATTTAACTATATTCACCTTATTTCACCACTAAGTTAATGAAACAAGTTGCCATACAAAATTTAACGAAAAGAAAGGGGAATTTGATAAATGGCATAATTTTTGTGATCAAATCAAGAAAGTGAAACCCTATAGAAATTATGGGCTTGTTTGAAACAGTTTTCAAATACTCTTTTTTAGTTTTCAAAAGTTAAAAAAGAAAAAAACATGTTTGGCAGGTGTTTTGCTTTTTAAAAACTATTTTCAAAAACTAATTTATAAAACACATTTTAAAAACTAAAAAACAAAACTGTATCAAACAGGCCCTATATTTCTCAACAAATATTCTCACATTGTCAACTAACTTGTCATCTTATTATTTAACCTAACACATCAGTAAAAGTAAACCTCAAATTTAGTGGTGAAATAAAAATTAAAAATTAGGAAACCATTTTTTGGATTTTAAAATAGAGGAACGAAAATTGTAAATTTGTTAAAATATGAGATCAAGAGTGAAATTAAGCTTATTTATTAGAGAGTATGAGATTCCATGAGTATTTTATGCCTAAACCTAATTTTTTCCCCTCTAAATTTAAAATCAATAACACACGGAGGGAATCACATTTAAACAGGTTCAAACCCGCGTCCTAACATATCAAATATCTCTGCAACTACCAACTCAGTTGTACAAAGAAGAGGGTTAGGTAGGAGGAATAAAATTTTATAATCCACATCATGATGGAAATCATTGCCAATTTACATTCCTTCCTCCCATTGTCTTTCCTAGTTTCTAATTCCTAAACTAAAGACACAATTGTTACAGAAGGATAATATCATTTACTTTCCATCAAAATATTGCTGATATTTGCAACCAAGTTGTACTAACAATGTTTTGGTCAAAAATGTACTAACATCGAACACAAAAATGTGTAGCCAGCTGAAACATGAGTGATTTCCTTGTATATGTGGAAACACAACAAAAACATGCTTCTCTGCCAAAATTTTCAGCATTTTGTTAGATTGCAATTTTTTGAAAGTTAAATATTGTCAATTGATATATGCATTTCACCTAGTATGATTTAACTATGAGTCTTCTAAAAATATCTTGTCTATTCTGAGTTTACTCTGCACATCTTCTATCTCCTTCATTTGTTTCTGTGAAGAAAACAGATTAAGTTAAACGATCTAGACTAATCAAAAAGAAGTTTGATCAACAAGAATGAGGAAGATTCGTTAACAAAAAAATATGATCCACCTCGCATAAGGCTTTCCAACATGCTTCAGACTGATCATGCTTCTGTGTCCATTCAATAGCCATTGCGTATTCAATTGTATTGGATTGTGAGCAATGTGATGTTGATACAGCGTTTCTCTATAAAAAAGTAAAGAACAAACTTTAAATCATATTTTCAAGTATGTGGTAGAATTAATCGATCAGCAAGTGGAGTTAGACTACCATCTCTCGGCATTGCTTGTGAAGCGCAGCTCTACTAATGGACAGATGGCCATTGAATGTGCTTTTCTTGACTGGATCTCTAACAGTTCCGTTTCTGGCACTGACAACCCTGCAGAAAACTTGCCAGTATTATATACGATAGAACAATGTATTACAAAGTTTAAAATGCTATAAAAAAATTAGAGCCAATCTAAAATTTACAGGTGATATGTGACTACATGCAAAAGGAAGAATGTATATGGTTTGCATTATTTAATACTTCCCCTATCATAAACTATAGAATGCTGCAAGGTTCCACACTTGGTGCAAAATCTTTGTTTCTGTTTTTATTTCATTAACCGAATTGTGAAGAAATATAAACAGAAGTTACTCAACCATTATTGCATAATGACTTCAAATCTGAATTAGAACATCTTATGTGGATTTAGATTCCATGCAGTAACTGCATGATACAATTATTCATCTTGATGTCCAATCTTAAATCAACTAGTGAAGATTATTTCAAAATAATTTAGTGAAGGTGTATTGTGAGCTAATCAATCTAAACTCAATGTTGGGGATCAATTAATGCGTATAACAGAAGAGAAATTCAATATGAAAAACAAAGCAAGAAATGAAATACCTTCCGTCTTCAAGAATAAGGCATCTCCTTTTCAACTCAGATATTGCATTTTTAGCTGCATCTTTTGTTCTGAAAATAACCAATGCTGTACCTGTTGATGATTGAGAAAACAAAATCAATTATTGATGATCTAACAAAAATCATCATATAGCAGTGAGTTTGCTGTTACGTTTTTTTTTTTAATAAAGTTTGTTACGTTAATAAATGTAAATCTGTAAGTACCATAGTATGGATTGGAAGTCAGGCTCGATTCTATCATCCTTGCCTCAACCCTTTCTTTGAGTGCTTGCCAAACAAGATCCTTAACAAGAAGTGAAGAAAAAGTAAGAAACAATACATTAGACACAGACAGCATTAAATTAAAATCTCACACAACATATCCATTTAAGTTTCAATTACAGGATTATGAATCCACACAAAACACAATCTCACACAACATTTTGCATATTCTATTGCATAAAAGATATTTCCGAAACTATATTATTAACACATGGACTATATCAACTTCTACTAACAGTAGAGTTTTCACTTGTCACATCTATATCTATCTAAAAATTGTTAATACGTCCCTAACCACCGACTGCCTTTAAAGTTCTATGAGAAAACAAATTAGGCATTAATGATGATTGCATTGTTTGTTTATCATAGCATCTTAACCCAAAGAAAATAATAAGCAAGCTATGTTTTGTAGAAAGTAAACAAAACAGGAGAAAAAGCTGAGTCCTATATACCTCAACTTCATACGACGTGTAGGATGGATCCAGATTAGTCAGTAAAACCAAGGTATCTGACTCTTGAGCTTTCTGTAGTCTTCCTTCCCAAGGCTAAAAATAAAATTATAATAATAAATAAAAACAAGTATAAGTGCATAACAATCACTTCATGCCACTCACTCTCTTTGGATGCCAGTTTTAATCAGTAGTGTATGTGTGTGTTCGTATGTGAATATGTGTATCTATAGGATCGACACTGCGTGTCTGGTGTCGAACACAGACACATGTGATTACATTCAATTAATACATTTTTTCAAATTTCTACCGGTGCTGACATGTCCATGTGTGTCCGGTGTTTGTGCTTCATAGGTGTGTATATTCTACTTTGAGCAAATATGGTTGGAAGCACAGATAAGAATAAGAATCTATGCAGTGTTTATCTTGCTTCATTCTGTTTTGTTATGCAATATACTTCATGTCTTGCAGCACAAAAACAAAATTCCTTACACAGGCCAAAAACATTTAAAAGTAGTTGCATGCAATTATCTTGTTGAAAAATTTACAATTGACTTTATTCAGAATTAGTCTGAAGATACTCAGATAGTATAACTCGACAAATTTACAATCAATACTGTTACAGAATTACAGAATTTCGGTAACAGATACCACAAGGGGTAGACTAACCGCTTCAAACTAAGAGGATCTTATTAAAATTTAAAAAACAATGACTAAATAAAAGAATGATCCAATCATTTCACAAAGTCACACAAGCATTCACATTGAAAAAGTCTTATAATGTCAACCACAACACAGTTAAAGAATAAAAAGATTCTTACGCTTGCAATATTAGAAAACACTTAAAAATCTAATTCAAACTTGGCAGATAATTAATGTCATAATCATGCCTATGATCCTCTATGTAAGAACTCCTACAAAGTCACTTTGCAAATGCACTCAACGCTGGAAATTGAGTGCCTTGCATCAGAATAATAAAGATTATAATATACGTAAATACAAGCACATCCTGCTTAATATAACTTTGGTTTTAATCATTAAATAAAGAAATACACACCACACGATGGATAAAATAATGAAACTAAAAAGCTATAAAAAACTGTTCAGCAACAATTTGCACATATTATTTTAGATGCAGCAACAAGCTTCTTTCTCTATCATCCAAATAACAAAAAACCTATTTGCTTATAAACCTAAATTCTTGATCAAAACATAAAAACTCACCATTTTCTTAAACCACTTTCTTTTCTCCTGCAAAAATGAAAACGACGGTCAGCAAAGGATTAGAGAAGTGACTGGAGTCATATGTGTGTGTGTCTCAGAATATTACAAAATATCTTATAATATCTCTTAGGAACAGATTTTATGTTACTTATTATTATCATGATTTAATCTTATAATATCTCAATACTAATCCCTATAAATAGGGATTAGTATTGAGTCTACTATACGATCATTATCAATAATATTCAAAGCTCCTATTATTCTCTCTTTTCTTTTACCTAAAATCTCAACTTCAACTATATGAAACCACATTAACAAGTTATAATTGCGAATGTATGTTTTTCTTACCAATCTGTTTATCTTGCTTCAGGGCACATGTTCTAAAGTTAAATCATTTATATCCAGTGAATAAAGAACATTTCAAAATCATGAATATTTAATAATGACTAAACTTTCATAAATAAATAAAATATTTGCTCAGTTGAATTTCTAAACACACCAAAAACAAGCAGATAAACTATAGTGTATCCAATTCATTCACCCCGTCTAGGAGACTACAATTATTTTTCAAGTAAGCGGTAAAAATTATGCCCAAAAAAAGAAAGACAGCAATCAAAACTATGATACCGTTATGATTTTTAGAGACTTACAGCATTTGGCCTTTCATCCTGTCTGAGTTCTACCTTCTCATCAAATTCCTCTTTCTTTTGGATGTTGCTACTATGACCAATGTTTGACTTCTCTTCTATGATCTTCCTCTTTTTAACTTGATAAGATGGATCAGTCTTAGTCATAACTTCATCTTTAACTTCATATTTAACTTCATATTTATCTTTAACATTCTCAGAAGTTCTTATCCTTATCTTCAGGGAGCGCGAGACATTCTCAGAAGTTCTCACTTCATCTTTAACTTTACAACGCAAGATATCAGAAGGAGCAGTCTTAGTCTTAACCTTGTCTTTAACTTCATTTTCAAAAGTTCTCTTCTGTATCTTTATCGCATTAGGCAGCTTACTAGTCCCAAGGCTCAGATTATTACTGGTCCTTTTATCACCCTTCCGATTAAAAAACTTCTCCACTGCAGAACACCGACACAATGAACTACAATGTAATTTGGAATGCTAGTTAAGGGAAACGACAGACTGCAATATTTTCAAAAATCAAGCAAATGCACCATATGAACAGGTCAAATAGTTACTATATGTGGTGTGTCCAATTTAATCAATGAAGATAGCATGTAAAGAAATACAAAATAAGGATCATAACTGACCTTCAATTCCATCAATCTTATCAGCAAATTTATCATCAATTACACGTCTATCAACATCGAAAGTACATTTGAAAAAGAAATCTGCTCTCACTAACTCTTTTTCGGATGGTTTGGGGTTTCTCTTATCGTTCGAAGTGCAAACAACCCTGCATTTTCCAATAATTGATTCCTGAAAACAGAATTTTGAATGGATGAAATAGTACCACCAAACTGACTTTGTGTGAAATGACAAACTCACTTTTCAACTATATCAAGGTCCTGTTTGGATAAACAACTTATTTGTAGCTTATAGCACAAGATAAGTGCTTATGTATAAGCTATTTCTATAGCAAAAAAGAAAACAAAGTTAAATTGTTTTTGTATAACTTGTTTTCACTTATGAAAATTGTCATAACTTGTTTTCATAAGTTCTCCCAAACAGTCTCACAAAACTTATGTCGATATATAAACGCAAATAAGTCAATCCAAACCGACCTTAAATTTGAAATACTAGTTCTACAAAACTACCATTAAGGAGAAGAAGCATTAGCTATTCACATAATGACAACATTTGAGTTTCCCAAAAGAGGGCATTCAAAATTTGTTAGCTAAAATCTAATTTACGCCAATAAGCACTTAAGAAAATCTTCAATAAGATAACATAGTGCATGATTTTATTTTATTTTTGAAGAAGCTAAATTAGCCGACCCAAATTGGCACCAGAGAGAATTAAACCTGAGACATTAAGGAGGAGCACACTCCCAGGTCGCAAGTCAATACCACCAAACCAACCCAAATGGGCTAACATAGTGCATGATTTATAAAAGTGAAATAAAACAAATCACATATGTCGGTGTCAAGACACTAACACATGTCAGACACCAACGCTAGACACGCCTTCGATAAAAAATGTCAATGTTACAAATAAGTGAAACAAGAAAATGAAAATTACCAGTAAATTGATATTGGAAACACCTTTAGATTTCCCAGAAGCCAAAAACAACTCATTCCAACTAGGGTGATAACTTGTCAAGAAATTACGAATTTCGGAAGGACGAAAAAACCAAACAACTTTGATATTCTTTTGACCACTACTTTTTTCATACATCTTAACAAGTTTACCAATAGAAGTATTAACATGATCAGTATGGTAAAAATAAACAGAATCATATAAGAAATACTCAACACCATCAGAAACAAATGATTCATAAAACTGTGTATCTTTGTTTTTCAAACCAGTTCCTCTTTTATTACCCCACTTAAAATTTCCTCCAACAACATTTTGTTCCTCACACAAAGGTGGCATTTTTATCACAAAACCTGAAACGGCAAACATTAAAAAAATAAAAAAAAATAAAAATGATAAATAAATGAAGTAAATATACCATAAATAATCATAAACTAAGACATTAATTAAAGATAATAAATGATATACCTAGTTTGAAAACAGTGAAGGTGAAAATAGAAAGAAAGAAGGGGAAAAAAGTGAGTGTGGGTTTGAGAAAAGAGGGTAATGGAGGAAGAAGAGGGAAATGTTGAAACCACGTTGTACGGAGAAAGTATGCAATGCAGTGGTGTGTAGTAGCGGAGGAGACGGAGAGCATGGCTATGCTGTGCTATGACATGACATGACCTTTTTTGAAAATGCAACGTGGTGGTCTGGGGTAAGTTGGTAAAGTTTATTTTCCCTCTACCATTGAGGGCAAAATAGTACTTTTTCTTCCTCCGTACCAAATTATATGTCACTTTCGAAAAAAAAATTGTATCAAATTATATGTCACTTTATATTAACAATGAAACATTCGATGTTATTATTCTTATAATACCCTTAACTATTTAATACTTTATTTTTTCAATTTTTTAATTTACTTTTTCCATATCATAAAATGAAGGACAATTTTGTAAATCAACTTATAATTTCTCTTTTTCATATAACAATAATTATATTTCTTAATATGTGTAAAAGTGTCAAAGCGACATATATTGTGGTACGGAGGAAGAGTAATGTCTTTTTTCGCATTAGTTTAATTTGATTCGGGTATCAATTCTGAAATTAACCGGTTTCAGCTCCCTCCCGATTACAAATAGTAGTAATATTTATTATGGCAAAATTACACCGTGATTATTTATCTTATTTATTTGTAACAATTTAGTTTTTTATCTTTTTTTATACCGTTTAAGTCATTTACCTTTCGTGTTACGCACATGTAAGTTTTTTTTTCATTTTACAAATAGTAGTAATATATATTATGGCAAAATTACACTGTAATCATTTATCTTATTTATTTGTAACAATTTAGTTTTTTATCTTTTTTTATACCGTTTAAGTCATTTACCTTTCGTGTTAAGCACATGTAAGTTTTTTTTTTCATTTTTTAAATATAAAAACACTGCCAAATAGAATTATTTTAATTTTTTAAATGATTTTTTATTAAAAATAATAAAATCTAAAAAATTATCGTTATTTTATTTTTTAAACAATTTTTATTAAAAATAATAAAACCTAGAAAATTCATCTTTTTCTTCATACATTCATCAGTATCTTCATATGATTATCATCTTGTTCCTTAAACTATAATCAATTTCTAATCAAATACACCTCTAAATAATATCAATCTCTATTTTATGTTCTCTTCAATCTCCTTTTAAACTCAAAATTAAAACCCCCAAATTATCAATTTAATTGGACTACCAGAATTAAAAATCTTCATGAATCTAGTAGGTAAGGTAAGGTACCTTCCACATTATGAGGAAGGAAAGGTTTTTCTTGGAGTAAAATGTCAAATACCTCTTGAAATTTCAAAATTCGTCAAATATCCCCCTAAAATTTGGAAATAGGCATATCCCCCTAAAATTGTCAAATATCAATCAAATTGCCCCCTGTTTCATTTACTCTGTCTATTTTAATTAGGAAAAGAGAGGAAAAGATGGATGAGACAAGAATTGATAAAGAGTATGATATTGGTGATGTGTGTTTCTTGTCTGATTCTGAATATGATGACTCAGATTGGTCTATTGGGTGGTTAGAACCTCTTTGGTTCTGATTTTGAAAGCAATGATAGTGATGATGAAGATGATTCTGGTGATGATAGTTTTGTTGTTTTTGTTCCTTGTTGTCATACCCCATTTTTTGACCAAACGCTTTTATGCGTCTTTTTACGACGGATTTTTCTTTGTTCGTTTCTGACGAAATTTCGGCAGAGAGGTATTTTAAAATACCTCATTTGGTTACATTTTATTTTCCTTTTATTATTTTCTGTTTTTTTATTTTATTTTTATAATTCATTTTCGTTTTTTATTATTATTGATATATTATTTTTTTATTTTTATTTTAATTGTTATTTGTGTATTTTTTTCCATTTTTGTGTTTTTTTTAAAGAAGTCCAGATCAGATTTTTTGTCCAGGCCCAAAGGGGCAATTTTGTCCAAATTGGGAAATTCATCTGTCAAACCCTAAACATCTGACACAGTATTTATACTGTAATTATGACACTGTTCCCTAGGTCAGAACTGCTCCCTCAGCCGCAGCTTTTTTTTTGAAATTGGAAATTAAATCACAAAAAACCCAGAAAACCGTTTGTCCTCATCACTTCATCAAACATTCAAAACCCAGAAATTCATCAACAAACCTCAAAACCTTCAAAACCCAGATCGATTTCACAAACCTTCCTCGATCCAAAATCAAACCAAACTTTCGAGATCAAAAATCGGAAAATAATCACGAATCGCAAACACAAACCGAACAGAAAACAAGAAGAAGAAGAAATCAAAAGCAGAATCACAAAAAAAAAACGAAAGAAAGAGAAGAAGGAGATCGATACGGAGCAGAATAGAAGGAGAAGAAGGAAGCACGCATCGAAGGTTGTTTTTCGTTTTCTATTTCCATTCCCTGTTTTTCTCTTTTCGATCTGTGATTGTTTTGTGCTTATTTTGGATTCGTTTTTGGTTTATGATTGGTATATGTTTGTGTTTGATGATTAACTTGTATGAAAAAGATGAAGAAAAGTTAATGGAGTTTTTGTGTTGAAACTGGAAAAAACAGAGAGAGAGAGGAGAAAGGTGGGTTAGCCGCCGTGAGAGAGAGGAGAAGAATGTGTTTCTGTTTTAATTTTTAGGGTTTTTTTTTTCCGCATTTATACCATGTTGTGATTCTGTGCGTGCAGGTGCACGGTCTTGCGGTGCACCTGCGCGCCTACAACCTCCTGATCTTGATCTAACACGCCAGATCTTCTTTCACGTTAAGTGTAGATCAGGGCCGTCTGATCCATCAGACGGCCGAGTTTGTGTCTCCTGCATTTGTTTTTTTGTTTGGACAGAAAGGTTGTTTGGACATGGGCTTTGGACTGTTATTACTGCTTGTACCCCTTTTATTTTTCTGATTTATTTCTATACCCCCCTGCTTGTTTATTTTTGTTTGAGATTATGCGAATAAGTGCTTATTTGAACAAGAGCTTATTTAGGCTTTTGAGTCAAATGCTTGTACTAATATGGAAGATCTCTTTAGATCACAAATTTTTTTAGCTTATTTAATTACTCACTTAAGTTTAATTATTTGTTTATTGCTTTTATCAATCAATTATTTATCTCTATTACAAGGACTTTAGAATGTATTTTAGGGTTTGGTGTAAATTTAATTTAAAAATTGCATAGCATTATGTTGCATTCATTTCATATTTATTTTTTTCTCGCAAATACTTTAGAATGTGATTAGGAATAAATGTACACTATAAATGAAAAAAATCGCATCTCATGCATATTTATTTATCGCTTTCCGCAAAAAACGTTAGAATATTAAGTTCCGAGGGAAAAGACCCCGTTTTGATCAAAATATCATTACGGATCGTCTTCGCGCTTATTCTTGTTTACTACGACGTTTTTATTCTTTTAGCATTACCCTTTTAGTGATTTGGAACCCAACATTCCAATAGAAATAATTAGTGTTTTATTCTCAAAAAACGAGGTCAACACCTCTTCAAAAAAATTAGTCGCTTCATTCTAAAAAAAAACGAGGTCAAAACCTCTTTCAAAAAAATACGCAATTAATTTAGTTTCAAATATCGAAAAGCATCAAAACATTTTTATCACTCAAAACATTTTTTCTCAACAAATCTTGTATTTCAAACCAAGTGTCCGCGACCTATTTCATAATCAAAACTTTAATCAATTTAACCATATAGACTTTTTTTTCACAAATTAACATCAATCAAACTCACATTTTGCCATTTTCGGCTTTTGGTATTTTAAAACCATTTTTCAAAACCTTAAAATCAAACAAACAAATTTACTCGTCTTTTTACCCCGAACTACGGTGGTTTGATCCCTCGGGTACGTAGGCATGAGACTTGTCTCTCCGATCAATAAAATCAACAAAAAAAAACATTCTTTTCTTTCTTCGTCATTTTAGCTTTAAATTCCTAGACTTATACATTTTTCAAGCAATTAAAATAAAGCGCATAGATAGAAATAAAACAAGAGGTTCCTATAGAGTACTATAGATACTTAGGGTGCTAATACCTTCCCTTCGTATAACCAACCCCCGAACCTTGTTCTCTCAAAATAGGGTTTTTTCGAACTTTTTTCCTTTCCCTCGGATAAATTAAAGATCGGTGGTGAAACATTAAATTGAGATTCGAAGTTAATTAATAACTCGACATCCAAAAATCACCGCGACAGAAATGGCGACTTCACTGGGGACAACCAAGCGGGTTGAACCTAACTTGTTTAATTACTATCTTTGCGCTTCTATTCTTTTAATTGTAAATATGTGTATATATTTGGGGTTTACTTTGAGTAGTGAGATAAGTCCTAACCCGGGCTTGAGAGAAACAATAAGATAGGATGGGGTATAATCAAAGTATCGGGCTAAGAATAGTCTTAGACCCCGATGCATGTGATATAATCCCGCTCAGTGGAGGCCTCATGATAGTAGTACTCTGTTGACATGAATAGTCATGTCGGCGTTATTACTTATCAATGTGAGTGTCCCGAGAAGCTGAGAACCTTAGAATCACATTAACCCATCTTGGCCTTTTAGGGCGTAGTGCGGTGGCTAACCAAGAATGGTATTGGGATTAGTCGATACGCGAGACTACACTCAAACGAGATTGTTTTGAGAATATTATTGGACCGGGAATTAGTTCCGTAAGCCGGTGATGTTCAAAAGACGGTTGATGACTTTGGGAACTTATTAGAACCCGTGATGCAGGTACATATGAACCTTAGTACATACCATGTGGGGGTTTTCACCTTTGACTCCAACGATATACCTTAACCCCACCATGTTTTCCGCATTATTCATGCATTCATTCATTCATAAATTTTTTCTTATCCAATTTCGAAGGACTTAAGCAAATTATTTTTGTAAACATTGTAGATATGGACATTGTAAGGAGAAATATCAAGAAGATAAGTTTCAAAAAGCCCGAGTTGACAAATTTGAGAAAGCTAGGGTCTTTGGTATCTGATCCAGAAAAGTTTCAAGAACATCATGGGGGAATTTTGAGCATACTCAAGACTGATGTGGAAGTGGGGGCACTTGAGGCTTTGATCCGATTTTATGATCCACTTTATCATTGTTTCACGTTCCCCGATTACCAGTTGGTCCCCACTTTGGAAGAGTATGTAAATTTGATTAGTTTGCCCGTGTTGGACGCGGTACCCTTTAGTGGTTTGGAGGAGGTTCCTAAACCACTAGATATTGCAACAGCCCTTCATTTGAAGAAAACTGAAATATCTGCTAATTTCACTATCAAGGGAGGTCTCCAAGGTCTAACCTCTAGGTTTTTGTACAACAAAGCTTTTTTCTTTGCTAAAGCAGCAAGCAATGATGCTTTCGAGGCTATTCTTGCCTTACTCATATACGGGCTCGTGTTGTTCCCCAATGTGGATGATTTTGTAGACGTCAATGCAATCCAGATCTTCTTGTCAAAGAACCCGGTCCCTACCTTGCTCGCCGATACCTATCATTCTATTCACCATAGGACTCAGAAAGGGGATGGAATCATTATGTGTTGTGCACCTTTGCTATATAGGTGGTTTATGTCGCACTTACCTCAAACCCCTCGTTTCAAAGAAAACCCGGATAAGCTCCGATGGCCTCAAAGGATCATGTCTCTCACTCCAGAGGATATAGTGTGGTATAATGCATATTGTGATGTCGAAGTAATCATCGATGGTTGTGGAGAGTTCTCCAATGTGCCTCTTCTTGGTACACGTGGAGGAATTAACTACAATCCTATTCTTGCTAGACGACAGTTTGGATATCCCATGAGAGATGAACCTAAGAATATTTATTTAACCAGGGTATTCTACCTCAACCAAGAAGGTTTCTCGGATACAAGAAACAGATGCGTGAAAGCTTGGCGCACCATTCACCGAAAGGATAGGAATCAGTTAGGAAAAAGGTTGGGAATTGTTTCCGAGCTCTATACTAAATGGGTTATCGATCGGGCTACAACACTTGGGATACATTACCCTCTCAAAAGACCTTTATCTTCAGTTGTTCCGACACCGTCATCCCAACCTTTACATTTTGATACCAAAGAAGAATTCCAGGAGCAATTGGCAGAGCTGATCCGTGAAAAGGATGCTTGGAAAAAAAGATGCCAGATAGCCGAACTTGAGAATGAAACACTAAAAGGAGAGTTAGAACAAAAGGACCATTTAATCTTTCTCCAAAGCCAACAGATTGTTGAGAAGAATGATTTACTCCAGCAAAAGGATGTTTTATTGAGACAAGATAGCAAGAGGAAGAAGAGGCAAGGGAATTTATTTTCCTCTGGCTTCGATTCACATTTTGACGGCTAGTCGGCTTCAGAAGTTCGGATTTAGTTTTTATTTTATGTTTTTATTTTGTTTGGAAAAAACTGGTTGTAACCTTTGAATTATTAGTGCAATTTTCTTTTGTTATTATTTTTTTTTATTTTATTTTATTTTATTTTATTCTTTCATGTAAAATGTTTACAAAATTATTGCCTTAAAGTCCTTCGAAAAAAACTTTTGCATATTTTAGCATAATGCATATCATGCATCATATTGCATACATAAGTTTTCAAAACAGAGTCTCATATTCTTTCTTTTCCTCTCCGTCTCAGTTAAAGTGGCTCGGCGTATTCGGTACAAACCAACTCGTGTCTATAATACCCGATTCAGGTTAAGGAACAAGATGAGCAATGTTGAGGAAGAAAACCATATGCTCCGTGAACAGGTGACGACCATGCAGACGGAAATTGAGAAATTGACTAGCATGGTGGCATCTCTAATGGCCACCCAGAATCAGGCGTCAGCTCCGGTACCTCAGTCCAGCAGTACCTTTGTACCTCCTCCGGTTTCGTCTGCACCTTTTAGTACCCCTCAATATGTTATGCCCGAAGGTTACCCGTGGGGCATGCCTGTTGGATTTCTCGAGGAACATTCACGTCCTGTGGTGTCTGAAATCCCCCATGTACAATCGACAGTTCCTATTCCTTAGCTTGTTAATACACTTCCCCAGGTCACAGCAACCGTTTCTGCACCTGTGATTCATACTATTCCGCAAACTCAGATGCCCATCTTTCATGCTGAAAGTGTGGCAGGTTATGACAGGATGGATGACTTACAAATCAAGTATGATGAGATGCAAAAAGAGATGAGGGCTCTTAGAGGAAAGGATTTATCCGGGCAAGACGCGCATGAACTCTGCTTAGTCCCTGATGTCGTGGTCCCACATAAGTTTAAGGTCCCAGATTTTGAAAAATATAAGGGGAGCACCTGCCCCAAAGCTCACTTGATAATGTATGCTAGAAAGATGTCTACTCAGACCAGTAACGACAAGTTGTTGATACATTATTTTCAAGATAGTCTAACCGGTGCAGCTCTGAGATGGTACATGGACCTTGACAGGGCAAACGTCAGTTCCTTTAACGACTTAGTCAGTGCTTTTATTCGACAGTATAATTACAACTCATATCTGGCCCCTGATAGGGATGAGCTACGAGCATTGGCCCAAAAGGAGAGAGAATCTTTTAAAGAATATGCTCAGAGGTGGAGGGAGCTTGCTGCTCAGATTCGTCCTCCGGTAGAAGAGAAAGAATTGTGCAAGTTATTTTTGCATACTCTAAGTCCTTTCTTTTATGAGAAAATGGTGGGTATTGTGTCAAGAAGCTTCACCGAGATGGTAGAGATGGGAATGTGTCTAGAAGAGGGAGTCCGTCAAGGACGGTTGATAAAAGAAAATGCTCCAACTAGCACTACTAAGAAATACGGCAACAGTTTCTCGAAGAAAAAATAATCCGAGGTTGGCATGGTGGCTCAAGGAAGACCCCAGCCTAGATACCCAGCTTACCAACATGTCTCAGCCATTACACCTACATCTCAACCACAAATAACCCAAGCACCACCACAATATCCATACCCTTATCAACAACCATACCCACAACAGCCACAAATTCGACCACAAACTCCCCAACAACCCTACAATTATCCCAATCGCACCCAAAGAAATCCACCATTTGACCCCATACCCATGAAATACGCCGATCTACTCCCCGCCTTACTCGCCAAAAACTTTGTCCAAACGAGACCACCTCCACCTGTGCCGGCAGTACTACCCACCTGGTACCGTAGTGACTTGACTTGTACCTTCCATCAAGGGGCCCCAGGCCATGATGTGGAACGTTGCTACGCCCTCAAAAAAGCTGTTCAAGAATTAATCCGCAATAAAGTGCTGTCTTTCAAGGATGAAAATCCTAATGTCCGAAACAATCCGCTGCCCAATCACGGGTCCTCCGTCCATTTCATCCAAGATTGCCAAGAAACAAGCACCATTCTCAGTGTAAAGGATGTCAAAACCCCACTGGTGCCTATTCATAGTAAAATGTGTGAAGCAAAGTTGTTTAGCCATGATCATGTAACTTGTGAGAAATGTTTGAGGAATCCTCAAGGTTGTTCCCGAGTTCAGGAGGACATACAAAGGTTGATGGATAAGGGAGAATTGGTTGTCACAAAGAAGAGTGAGGATGTTTGCGTTATAGTACCAGAATTCAATGCCTCTGACCGTCTCGAGATGATTTATAATAGTGGAGAGCCCACGGTTACCCCGCTAGTGATCTGCTTGCCAGGGCCTATGCCATATACGTCCCTGAGAGCTGTGCCATATAGGTATGATGCCACCATGTTGCAGGATGGGGTGGAAATACCTATTCCTCCTTTGATATCCGTGGATAATATTGCAGATAGTAGCAAAATACTGAGGAGCGGGCGTATTCTTCCCGGAGTTGTTCAAGAAAAGACTGATAGTTCTGTTGGAAAAACACAAATTCCTGATGCTAGTAGGACTGGTGAAAGAGTGTATGAGGACTCAGATGAAGTGTTGAAAATGATCAAGAGAAGTGAGTATAAGATCGTGGATCAATTACTACAAACCCCTTCCAAGATTTCGATTTTATCACTCTTATTGAATTCCGATGCGCACAGAGAGGCACTAATGAAAGTCTTGGACCAAGCCTATGTCGACCATGACGTAACCTTGGGCCAATTTGGTAGCATAGTGGGGAATGTCACAGCTTGCAATAACTTAAGTTTTAGTGATGAGGAACTCCCTGAAAGAGGAAGGGGTCATAACCTAGCACTACACATCTTAGTGATTTGTAAAAATGATTCCATATCCAACGTATTGGTAGACACCGGGTCATCTTTGAATGTGATGTCTAAGATTACTTTGGACAAGCTCGCATACCGTGGTGCGCTTTTGAGGCCAAGTGCAATAATCGTAAAAGCCTTCGATGGGTCGAGAAAATCAGTAATTGGGGAAATAGATTTACCCATCTTAGTTGGCCCTTATGAGTTCCAGATCACCTTTCAAGTCATGGATATTCGAGCATCTTATAGTTGTTTGTTGGGGCGACCGTGGATTCACGAAGCTGGGGCAGTAACTTCCACACTTCACCAAAAGCTGAAATTTATACGGGAAGGAAAATTGGTGATTGTGAACGGAGAGGAAGCTTTATTGGTCAGTCATCTGTCAGGTTTTTCTTATATCGATGCTGATGTTGAAGATGGTACAGCCTTCCAAGGGCTTTCTATTGAGGAAGGAAGTTCAGAAAAGGTCAGAGCACCTATGAAAACTGCGAAGGACGCACAAAAGGTGATGCAAGGAGAAGAAGCTTTACATTGGGGACGTCTATTACAGTTGGCAGAAGGCCAGAAGAAAGGAGGATTGGGTTGCACTCCGTCCACAAAAAGGAGTAAGCCGGGTATGGTTTATAAGCCCATCACAGATGTCTTTCTTGGTGCTGGATTTATCAACACCCCTCCAGAGACTAATGCTATCATTGAGCATGAGGATGAGGAAGAGCCACCTTGTTTCGTGACTCCCGGAGGAATTTGCTGCAATTGGGTCACTGTTGATGTCCCTTCTGTCACACCTTTATCTAAGTAATATGTTTGTCTATTTTTGTCTTTTTCAAAAAAATCCTTTTGTCCTGCCCCAGGCAAAAGTGAAACTCAAATAGGGCTTTGTTTAAAGTTTCAAGTATTTTCAAAAAAAATGTGTGTATATTGTCATTTTTCTTATCGTGACACTTTATTTTATTTATATTCTCATGAAAAATGGTAACACAAAAAAACCAAAATACGTACACATCTTTTAGTTTCACCTTTTTCTTAGCTTTAATCAATTTCAGAAGTTTGCATTCACTATTGTTTATTGAAATCAATCATAAATCATATGCAGACTAAGCATCAATAAACCCGTTGAACACAATGATCCTATGCCCTCTCCCAACTTTGAGTTCCCCGTCTACGAGGCTGTAGAGGAGGAAGATGAAGAGATTCCAGATGAGATTAGACGATTGTTGGATCAAGAGAAAAGAACTATTCAGCCCCACGAAGAGGTTATAGAATCGATCAATCTGGGTAGCAAAGAGGAGAAGAAAGAAATCAAGATTGGGGCGTCTTTAGAAGCATCTGTCAAAGGAAGGGTAATTGCCTTACTCAGGGAGTATGTTGACATCTTCGCTTGGTCATATCAGGATATGCCTGGTCTGGATCCTGAAATTGTAGAACATCATTTACCTCTAAAGCCAGAATGTCCTCCGGTAAAGAAAAAGTTAAGAAGAACCCATCCGGATATGGCTCTCAAGATCAAAGAGGAAGTACAAAAACAAATTGATGCTGGTTTTCTTATTACCTCAGAATACCCTCAGTGGTTGGCCAACATAGTACCAGTTCCAAAGAAGGACGGAAAAGTTAGAATGTGTGTTGATTACAGGGATTTGAACAGAGCTAGTCCGAAAGACGACTTCCCTTTGCCTCATATTGATGTGTTGGTCGATAACACAGCTAAATCCAAGGTTTTCTCCTTCATGGACGGTTTCTCCGGGTATAATCAGATCAAGATGGCAGTCGAAGATAGAGAGAAGACCGCTTTCATTACACCCTGGGGCACTTTCTGTTACAAAGTGATGCCTTTTGGTCTAACAAATGCGGGTGCTACTTATCAAAGGGGCATGACCACCCTTTTTCATGACATGATGCACAAAGAGATTGAGGTATACGTAGATGACATGATTGTTAAGTCGGGTACCGAGGAAGAACACGTGGAGTATTTATCAAAGATGTTTCAAAGGTTGAGGAAATATCGTCTCCGTTTAAATCCCAACAAATGTACTTTCGGTGTTAGATCCGGAAAGCTTCTGGGTTTCATTGTCAGTCAAAAGGGTATCGAGGTAGATCCAGACAAAGTCAGGGCCATCAGAGAAATGCCAGCTCCACAAACAGAAAAACCAGTCAGAGGTTACCTGGGCCGATTAAATTACATCTCTAGATTCATCTCCCATATGACTGCCACATGTGGGCCGATATTCAAGCTGCTTCGCAAAAATCAAGGGATTATTTGGACAGAGGACTGTCAGAAAGCTTTCGACAGTATCAAAGAGTATTTAATGGAACCTCCGATCCTTATCCCTCCAGTTGAAGGAAGACCGCTCATCATGTACTTGACCGTGCTGGAAGAATCCATGGGTTGTGTGCTGGGACAACAGGATGAAACCGGTAGAAAAGAGCACGCAATTTATTATTTGAGTAAGAAATTCACAGATTGTGAATCTCGATACTCCATGCTTGAGAAGACCTGTTGTGCTTTGGCGTGGGCTGCCAAACGTCTCCGACATTATTTGATTAATCATACTACTTGGTTGATATCCAAAATGGATCCAATTAAGTATATTTTTGAGAAGGCAGCTCTAACCGGAAGAATTGCCCGTTGGCAAATGTTGTTATCTGAATATGATATTGAGTACCGTACCCAAAAGGCAATCAAGGGTAGTATTCTTGCAGACCATTTGGCTCACCAACCAGTTGAAGATTACCAGCCTATCAAGTTTGATTTTCCAGATGAAGAGATCATGTATCTGAAGATGAAGGATTGTGATGAACCGGTGTTTGGCGAGGGACCAGATCCTGAGTCCCAATGGGGTTTGATATTTGATGGGGCCGTTAACCTCTATGGCAGTGGAATTGGGGCAATCATAGTTACCCCTAAAGGTGCTCACATTCCTTTTACCGCAAGATTACAGTTTGAATGCACTAACAATATTGCAGAATATGAGGCTTGCATTATGGGCATTGAAGAAGCTATTGACTTAAGGATCAAAAACATCAACATCTATGGAGACTCAGCTCTTGTGATTAATCAGATCAAAGGAGAGTGGGAGACTCGCCATGCGGGTTTGATTCCTTATAGAGATTATGCAAGACGGTTGTTGACTTTCTTCAATAAAGTTGAGCTACATCACATTCCTCGTAACGAGAATCAAATGGCCGATGCTTTAGCCACTCTATCCTCAATGTACCGAGTTAATCGCCGGAACGAGACACCAACCATCAGTATTCGGTGCCTTGAGAGACCAGCGTATGTGTTTGCGGCCGAAGAAGTGGTTGATAACAAGCCTTGGTTCTATGATATCAAGATGTTCCTTCAGAAGCAAGAATATCCCCCTGGGACGTCTAACAAAGACAGAAAGACTCTGAGAAGGTTGTCCAGTAGTTTCTTCCTGAATAATGAGGTGTTATACAAAAGAAATTTTGATATGGTCCTGCTGCGGTGTGTGGACAAACATGAGGCTGATTTATTGATGCATGAAGTACATGAAGGTTCATTCGGAACACACCCTAATGGACACACAATGGCCAAGAAAATGTTAAGAGCCGGCTACTATTGGTTGACAATGGAGTCTGATTGCTATAAACATGCCAGGAAATGCCATAAATGTCAAATTTATGCAGACAAGATGCATCTACCGCCAACTTCTTTAAATGTTCTCTCTTCTCCTTGGCCGTTCTCCATGTGGGGTATTGATATGATTGGTCGGATTGAACCGAAGGCTTCCAATGGACACCGTTTCATTTTAGTGGCTATTGATTACTTTACCAAATGGGTCGAGGCGGCGTCTTATGCCAATGTGACCAAACAGGTGGTCGTACGCTTTATCAAGAATCATATTATCTGCCGGTATGGTGTTCCTAACAAGATTATCACAGATAACGGGACGAATTTGAATAACAAAATGATGAAAGATCTGTGTGACGAGTTCAAGATTGAGCACCATAATTCATCTCCTTATCGGCCTCAGATGAATGGTGCAGTTGAAGCTGCAAATAAGAACATCAAGAAGATTGTGCAGAAGATGGTGGTCACTTACAAAGATTAGCATGAAATGTTACCTTTTGCCTTACATGGATACCGTACTTCAGTTCGTACTTCGACAGGGGCAACCCCTTTCTCTTTGGTATATGGCATGGAAGCAGTACTCCCCGTAGAGGTTGAAATCCCATCAATGAGAGTCTTAATAGAAACTGAGTTGGCTGAAGCTGAATGGTGCCAAAGTAGATATGACCAACTGAATTTAATTGAGGAAAAACGTATGGCGGCTTTATGTCATGGACAGTTATATCAAAGAAGAATGAAACAGGCTTTTGACAGGAAGGTTCGACCCCGTGAGTTCCGCGAAGGCGACCTTGTGCTCAAAAAGATTTTGTCCTTTCAGCCGGATTCGAGGGGCAAGTGGGCACCTAATTATGAAGGCCCGTATGTTGTCAAAAGAGCCTTTTCTGGGGGTGCTATGACTCTCGCAACCATGGATGGTGATGAGCTCCCTCGTCCTGTAAATGCCGATGCAGTCAAGAAATACTTTGTCTAAAAAATAAAAGAACAGCTCGCTAAGTTGAAAACCCGAAAGGGCGGCTTAGGCAAAAATGAGCGTCTCGGTGGGCTGAAAACCTGAAAGGGCGGTCCAGGCAAAAATTAGAGACATAAACAGAAAATAATTATCCTGATAGGTCGAAAACCCGAAAGGGCGATCTATGCAAAAGTTAAGGAATAAGACAAGTAACTGCATCGGATCAGGCATCACCTACTCAGAGCACCTCGATTGACAGAGTATTTTTGGCTTACAGCATTTTAGACTGCAAATTCAAAGTTGTCAGGGAGAATAGCGATCATTGTGTTTAATGTACCTTTCCCACATAATTACCATTTTTCATCTTTGTAATAATCTGTGGGGTTGTGCTTTTCGCCAATTACCACTCTATTAATCAAATTCGAGCCTGTGCCCTCTATTTGGAATTCAATTTTTATTTGTAATTTTATTTTCCACTCTTTCAATTTAAAATACTTGAAGCAAAAAACTCAAAAAATAATTTAAAAGTTTTTAGTTGCTATCTTTTTGAAAAAAACATAGATGACAAACATATCTCTTAGATTCACGAGTCATACAAGCATATATCAACATTGTTCTGAAAGCAGTCAGATTCAGCGAAGCAAACACAGTCGGTCATTGCTAAAAAAAAAAAAAAGAAGAAAAAAGGAAAAAGAAAAGCTCGCTAAGTTGAAAACCCGAAAGGGCGGCTTAGGCAAAAATGAGCGTCCCGGTGGATTGAAAACCCGAAAGGGCGGTCCAGGCAAAAATTAGGGGCAAGAAAAATAAAAAGAAATATATTCCCGGTGGATTGAAAACCTGAAAGGGCGATCCAAGCAAAAGTTAGGGATTTCAGAAAAAAATGGAAAAAAGCAAAAGCATGACTGTCGAAACAGGACCATGAGGAAATATTCAGTTTTAGTGTACGAAATGGCGACTTCTGCCAGATCTCTGACCATTGGGCTTTACCCCAAGAAGCAATTATTCTTACCATGGATCAACATACTATGCCGGGTTTTACTCCGAGGATCTGATTTATTTCACCTATAAGGATGCTGTCCCCAGTAGAGAAACTACCGAGTGGTTGTACGGATACGTCGGCCCAATGCTCATCTTACCTGATCAAACTTTTGTCTCATCCAGTCATGTACAAATACCATTCAATCATACAAATACAATCATTCACATATTCATACATACAATCATACATACATAATAATTATTCACATATGTGTACATACATTCATATTCACATGCAACATGCAAACAAAATCATTCATACATGCCGCATTGACCATCGTGTGTCTTGCTTCAATTCATCACCAAAAAGAGTCATCCCCAGTGTATCTGGTCCAGAGATGTCTCCATCAATCATAAATCACAAAAAAAAAGAGTCATCCCCAGTGTATCTGGTCCAGAGATGTCTCCATCAAACATATTTCAAGTAGCAGATTTTGCAAACAATCAACTGCAAACTTGTGGTTAACTTCCCCAAAAGAAGTCATCTCCAGTGTGTCTGGTCTAAACAAATACATATTCTTGTCATGTCTCGCTCTCCCACAATGTCAGCAGACAATTTATTTCCTCGGTGTGTCCTTACCATCCCACAATGTTGGTAGATACTGCCTTTACTTGTCCTTACCATCCCACAATGTTGGTGGACACTGTCTTTACTTCTGTCCGTACACAGGACTTTATCTGCTTATGTCCGCACACAGGACTTTACTGCTTTCCGTCTTTACTTATATCCGCACACAGGACTTTATCTGCTTATGTCCGCACACAGGACTTTATCTGCTTATGTCCGCACACAGGACTTTACTGCTTATGTCCGCACACAGGACTTTACTGCTTTCTGTCTTTACTTCTGTCCATACACAGGACTTTATCTGCTTATGTCCGCACACAGGACTTCACTGCTTTCTGTCCGCACACAGGACTTTATCGCTTTCTGTCTTCATTACCCCTGTCAAATAATCTTCATTACATTCAAACACTTTGTGAATATAGCACTCATAAACATAGCACTCATAAGCATTACATTCATAACATCATATCATCGCATTTTATAGTTTATTCCGGTCAAAAAATGTTGTACTCTGTATTTAAGTCTCTTCCACCGTCGAACCAAAACAAAAATATCATCAAAAAAATCATCTTTTTCTTTTTATCTCCAATGGAAGAAACTTAAATAGGGGCATCTGTCATACCCCATTTTTTGACCAAACGCTTTTATGCGTCTTTTTACGACGGATTTTTCTTTGTTCGTTTCTGACGAAATTTCGGCAGAGAGGTATTTTAAAATACCTCATTTGGTTACATTTTATTTTCCTTTTATTATTTTCTGTTTTTTTATTTTATTTTTATAATTCATTTTTGTTTTTTATTATTATTGATATATTATTTTTTTATTTTTATTTTAATTGTTATTTGTGTATTTTTTTCCATTTTTGTGTTTTTTTTAAAGAAGTCCAGATCAGATTTTTTGTCCAGGCCCAAAGGGGCAATTTTGTCCAAATTGGGAAATTCATCTGTCAAACCCTAAACATCTGACACAGTATTTATACTGTAATTATGACACTGTTCCCTAGGTCAGAACTGCTCCCTCAGCCGCAGCTTTTTTTTTGAAATTGGAAATTAAATCACAAAAAACCCAGAAAACCGTTTGTCCTCATCACTTCATCAAACATTCAAAACCCAGAAATTCATCAACAAACCTCAAAACCTTCAAAACCCAGATCGATTTCACAAACCTTCCTCGATCCAAAATCAAACCAAACTTTCGAGATCAAAAATCGGAAAATAATCACGAATCGCAAACACAAACCGAACAGAAAACAAGAAGAAGAAGAAATCAAAAGCAGAATCACAAAAAAAAAAACGAAAGAAAGAGAAGAAGGAGATCGATACGGAGCAGAATAGAAGGAGAAGAAGGAAGCACGCATCGAAGGTTGTTTTTCGTTTTCTATTTCCATTCCCTGTTTTTTTCTTTTCGATCTGTGATTGTTTTGTGCTTATTTTGGATTCGTTTTTGGTTTATGATTGGTATATGTTTGTGTTTGATGATTAACTTGTATGAAAAAGATGAAGAAAAGTTAATGGAGTTTTTGTGTTGAAACTGGAAAAAACAGAGAGAGAGAGGAGAAAGGTGGGTTAGCCGCCGTGAGAGAGAGGAGAAGAATGTGTTTCTGTTTTAATTTTTAGGGTTTTTTTTTTCGCATTTATACCATGTTGTGATTCTGTGCGCGCAGGTGCACGGTCTTGCGGTGCACCTGCGCGCCTACAACCTCCTGATCTTGATCTAACACGCCAGATCTTCTTTCACGTTAAGTGTAGATCAGGGCCGTCTGATCCATCAGACGGCCGAGTTTGTGTCTCCTGCATTTGTTTTTTTGTTTGGACAGAAAGGTTGTTTGGACATGGGCTTTGGACTGTTATTACTGCTTGTACCCCTTTTATTTTTCTGATTTATTTCTATACCCCCCTGCTTGTTTATTTTTGTTTGAGATTATGCGAATAAGTGCTTATTTGAACAAGAGCTTATTTAGGCTTTTGAGTCAAATGCTTGTACTAATATGGAAGATCTCTTTAGATCACAAATTTTTTTAGCTTATTTAATTACTCACTTAAGTTTAATTATTTGTTTATTGCTTTTATCAATCAATTATTTATCTCTATTACAAGGACTTTAGAATGTATTTTAGGGTTTGGTGTAAATTTAATTTAAAAATTGCATAGCATTATGTTGCATTCATTTCATATTTATTTTTTTCTCGCAAATACTTTAGAATGTGATTAGGAATAAATGTACACTATAAATGAAAAAAATCGCATCTCATGCATATTTATTTATCGCTTTCCGCAAAAAACGTTAGAATATTAAGTTCCGAGGGAAAAGACCCCGTTTTGATCAAAATATCATTACGGATCGTCTTCGCGCTTATTCTTGTTTACTACGACGTTTTTATTCTTTTAGCATTACCCTTTTAGTGATTTGGAACCCAACATTCCAATAGAAATAATTAGTGTTTTATTCTCAAAAAACGAGGTCAACACCTCTTCAAAAAAATTAGTCGCTTCATTCTAAAAAAAAACGAGGTCAAAACCTCTTTCAAAAAAATACGCAATTAATTTAGTTTCAAATATCGAAAAGCATCAAAACATTTTTATCACTCAAAACATTTTTTCTCAACAAATCTTGGATTTCAAACCAAGTGTCCGCGACCTATTTCATAATCAAAACTTTAATCAATTTAACCATATAGACTTTTTTTTTCACAAATTAACATCAATCAAACTCACATTTTGCCATTTTCGGCTTTTGGTATTTTAAAACCATTTTTCAAAACCTTAAAATCAAACAAACAAATTTACTCGTCTTTTTACCCTGAACTACGGTGGTTTGATCCCTCGGGTACGTAGGTATGAGACTTGTCTCTCCGATCAATAAAATCAACAAAAAAAAACATTCTTTTCTTTCTTCGTCATTTTAGCTTTAAATTCCTAGACTTATACATTTTTCAAGCAATTAAAATAAAGCGCATAGATAGAAATAAAACAAGAGGTTCCTATAGAGTACTATAGATACTTAGGGTGCTAATACCTTCCCTTCGTATAACCAACCCCCGAACCTTGTTCTCTCAAAATAGGGTTTTTTCGAATTTTTTTCCTTTCCCTCGGATAAATTAAAGATCGGTGGTGAAACATTAAATTGAGATTCGAAGTTAATTAATAACTCGACATCCAAAAATCACCGCGACACTTGTTATTAACCTGGTTGCAAGAAGGTTGAACACTCAAAAAATGTGCTTTTAAAGGCTCAAAATAGACAGAGTAAATGGAGCAGAGGGCAATTTGATTGACGTTTTACAATTTCAGGGGGTATTTGCCTATTTCTAATTTCATAAGGGTATTTGACGAATTTTGAAATTTCATAGGGGTATTTGGCATTTCACTCGTTTTTCTTGGCGTTAGATATAATTCTAGGAGGAGTAGTTAGGTTGACAATTAGGCACTCTTTGGTACGTCTAATATAGCTTCTTAGACTAGCTTATAAGTTTGTTTGAAAAAAATAGACGTGTTTGGTAACGAACCTTTTTAATTAGCTTATTGCGTTTTTGAGATGCTATTTCAAGTATCTTATGAGCTTATAGCTTATAGCTTTTTACATTTTATTCCATTTTTACCCTTATTATTTTCATTTATTATTTATTTATTTTAAAAAAATATATAATAACTACCCATTAATATTTCTTTATTTTTAAAAAAAACATATAATAACTACCCACTAACCATGTATTTTTATATCATTTTGTACTTACAATAGCTAAATTTATCAAACACTTTAATTTCATTCTACTATCTTTTCAGCTATAAGTTATCAGCCATCAGCTATAAGCTAGCTTTTCAGCTATTAGCTAACTTATAGATTAATTTTACCAAACAGAGCCTTAGAAGCCATACTGATTAGCCACACATTACTTAGGCACTGTTTGGTAAGTCCAATAAGCTAGCTTATAGTTTATTGGACTAGCTTATAAGCTTGTTTGAAAAAAATATACGTGTTTGATAACGAGCTTTTTTAATTAGCTTATAGCGTTTTTTGAGATGTTATTTCAAGTAGCGGAGGAGCTTATAGCTTTTTACATTTTATTCCACTTTTACCCTTATTATTTTCATTTATTATTTCCTTATTTTTTTTAAAAATATAATAACTACCCACTAATATTTCTTTATTTATTTTAAATAAATATAATAATCACCCGCTAACAATATACTTTTATGTCATTTTGTACGTACAACAGCTAATTTACCAAACACTTTAATTTCATTCTACTAGTTTTTCAACTAAAAGCTATCAGTCATCATCTATCAACTATAAACTAATTTTTCGGCTATAAGCTAGCTTTTCAGCTATCAGCTACCTTATAACTTATTTTTACCAAACCGAGCCCTAGTCATTAGTGAATTACAAATGAATTGTTTACTAGTGTTCCGAATTGGACTATAGTTCATATCATTCAAAGGCCCAACATACACGGTGGTCCAATATGGCTCATCCATGTCCAACAAAAGGTTCATCACATTTTTTTGAAGAAATCGGTTCGATTATGATTTTTCTAAGTAAATCAGCTCGTAGACGGCGCCATTGAACTAGTTGTTCAGAAATGGTGTTCCAGTTATATCTGATGTCTTTGTTTTTGTAGTTCTATTTCTCCCGGTTTTTGTTCGTCTTGTGCGGAGACCGTTTATTAATAATAATATGCATGCCTATTAATGTGTATGTCTTTTCTTGATCCTAGTGTGTTTCTACCCAAGAGCTCACTCCCCCTGGATATGAGTTAGTGCCCACTTCCCTCTCACCACTAGTTCCAAATAATGGTAGTCTTTTTTATCATTCTTCGATGGAGTTGAACATACATTCAACAACAACCAAAGACTAATCACAACTACAAGCCGGTACTACTTTGCACAGTGGGTACAAAGCCTTGGACTCACAATCTTCAGTTATTGTGGGTGATTTAAAACTCTGACTTGAGTCTCTATTTATAGAGTTGTAGCTCCTCTTGACTGTAGAGTATTTGAGATGCTCCTCGATAGGGAATTAGTTTTAAAACAAACTTTGTTTTAAAACAAACTTTGTTTTAAAACTTGTTCCATAAAATAAAAGATTCAACTTAATCTTTTATTCACAGTTGCGTCTCCTCTTGATTATAGAGTGATTGAGATGCATATTGATATGAAATTAGTTTTAAAATAAACTGTTTTAAAACTAACTCTCATAAGATAAAAGATTTAAATTTAAATCTTTTTATCTAAGTTAGTTATGATTTCCAATTATATGTAACATATAGGATTGATAACAATCTTTGTTACCCATCCTTCATTAGCTGGCAACATTAATCGCACCTTGTAACAACTTTGGAGAGATACGCATGTTTCTAAGATGATCTTGATCTTCATCCTTCAGTTCTAGGCACGATGTCCTACCACGTGTTTGGAACATCTTGTTTAACACGTTATTCTGATCGAGTTCTTCTCTCAGTGTCAAGATGTTTGACACATCTTGTTCAATACTCCCTCCGGTCTCATATATAAGAAACAAAAAAAAATTACAAAGTTTTAAATATAAGAAAAAATTACTACAATCATTACATCTATTTTGAATATTCCAATTTTACCCTTAGTTTTACTTTTCCATACTATTACAAGCATACACCTTGGAAACCGTAAAAAAGAAGTACATCTTGGAAACCGTATAAAACTAAGGGTAAAATAGTAAATGACATATTTTTTTAATACTTTATCCACTTTTCTTAAAGGGTGTGCCTTTTTTTTTTGTTTCTAATATTCAAGACTAGAGGGAGTATGTTGCACCTGCACATCATTGCTTTACACATGTTGTTTTAGCTTATAGTGCAGCCAACCATATAGGAATTAGGAACTACAAAGGCTCTGTTTGGGAAGGTCAAAAAACTAACTTATAGCTTATAGCTTTTAGCTTATAAGCTAAAAGCTCTGTTTGGTAACGGTCATTTTACCATGAGCTTATAACTTATTTTACTAGCATATATAGCTTATTTTCAAATGCTATTTCAAGTAGCTTATAACTTTTAGCTTATAAGCTATAAGCTAACTTATCAGCTAACCGCTATTTTTACTAAAGAGAGCCAAAGTTCTTGTCAAAGGTTGCAATATATCCCAGACTCTTTGTTCAATGTCAAATCAATCTGTCTAAAACACTTGAACTCTCTAGAGCGGATATTCAACAACAATGAAAGATTAAATTCAAATGTCAAAGAGATCTCTCATCGGTTTTTACCGAATTTTAATTTAAAGGAGTTTTGTACATGTGATGCACTTGAAAGGGAAATAGGTTGTCATGCGTTTGA
The DNA here is from genome assembly GCA_951799995.1 of Trifolium subterraneum. Taxonomy (NCBI): domain Eukaryota; kingdom Viridiplantae; phylum Streptophyta; class Magnoliopsida; order Fabales; family Fabaceae; genus Trifolium; species Trifolium subterraneum. The sequence continues at coordinate 53,473,177 of OX637462.1, forward strand.
GAGTCTTGATTTTTTGTTCATTGAAAAATGTTCAAAATTGATTTCAATTCTGAGCCATAGAGAAATTAAGAGAGTTGAGTTTCATCAGTGTACCCATTTAAAGGATGTATATGAGTGGGCAACGTCAGTTACAAAGTTGATTGTCACAGATTGTCCGGGAGGTGTCGAGGTCCAACATGGACCCTCATAACAATCAATGTCCAATGTCTGCTTATGTAAATAAAATAAGGCTTAAATTTAATTTTACCCCACTGTTTTTAAAAAATCGGAATTTTGCCCCCTATTTCACTAAAACGGTAATTAATCTCTCTCTGTAACTCCAAATTTAGTGGAGTTTGATTCTGTGGAAAGCTAACTCGATTACGGTCATTTTGGTACCCATTTGGTGAATTATTGATCAAAATTGAGTTTTGTGCGAAACTTTGAAGTTGAGGCTCATAAGAAAACTTCAAAGTTTCGCACAAAACTCAATTTTGATCAATAATTCACCAAGCTGGTACCAAAATGATCATAATTGAGTTAGCTTTCCACAGAATCAAACTCCACTAAATTTGGAGTTATAGAGAAAGATTAATTACCGTTTTAGTGAAATATGGGAGGCAAAATTCCGATTTTTTGACAATAATGCAATTTTGACCTCCTAAATTTCATAATTATGCGATTTTGGCCCTCAAATTTACCCCCTTTTGCATTTGCGCCCTGTTGACTTTTTTTGACTAAATATTACTTATGAGATATTTTAAAATTAAAACAAATATTTTAAAAACAAATTAAAATTAAAAAGATGTTTTAAAATTAAAAGTAAAAGACAAATATTTTTTTTTAAAAAAAACTTGTAAAATAATTTTTTTTTCTTGTATTTTATTTATCTAATATGAAATATAAACGGTTTTTTTATTTGCACACTTAGTAAAGACAATATATATGATACAAATGTCTCTTATTCTTGCCACCAAACCGAACTTAATGTTGGATGAATAATTATCCATCATCACATGACATGTAAAATAAGCATCTTTTCTTGAACAACTTCATGCTAATAGAGTTTGATTTTTGAAAGAATCATCTTCTAATCCCTGTGCAATGCTTTGATATCAAGACCTCCATCAATGTGAAGAGTTATCATTGTCTTATACGTCACATTTTTCTTTTCATCATTCAATTTGAAACGAAAACAACCTAATAAAACAGCTGAGAATATCCTCATCTGTCTATAAGCAAACTCCTTTCCTAGACATATCCGAGGACCTGCCTGCATTTCAATCAAAATTCAATATTTAAGTATGTTTGAGCTAAGGGTGAAAGAAGTTAAGGAGTAATGGTCCAGGATTCAATCCTGTCGAGGTGAAAAACTAAACAACTAGTAATTACTAACTTTGGTCATTTAAATTTTTTTGATTAACTCGACGTCCAAGTTCTCAAGATAAAGAGAACCGTAAACTTTTACTTTTACCACATGTCTTATGTAGAGAAATTAACTAACACCCCCTTTTAATCCTAAACATAAATACTGAACAAATGTTACCTGTCCACAGAAAAACTCTACTAACCTGAAAAGCAGTAAACTTGAAAGGGTTCTTTGGCTGAAAAATGCCATTCTCATCAAGCCATCTTTCTGGTTTAAATTCTTCAGCATCATCACCCCATATGAATTTCATCCTCCCCATTGCATAAGGTTGGTAAGCCACCATGTCTCCTTTTTTTACACTATATCCATCTGGTAATGTATCATCAGAAAAGCAAATCTTTGCATCCTGCATGAAAAGATTTTTAATAATACTATAGGCCAAAATAATTTATGGGGGCGTGCAACTAGGATCCTCTGCGGTCACCGTTGGACGAGCGAGTGTATTACATCTCAGCCATTGGATTAACCTAAGAGGATTGGCTAGAGAGGGGTAGAGCACATATTCTATGAAGTACTAACACAGACACTGAATACGACACTGACACAGACATTAGTAATAATTTTAAAAATGTTTAAATATGATTTTAGTCCTTACGAATAAAAAAATCTGCAGGGACTAAAAAAATGCTATATTTGCTGAAACTAACATGATATTTAAAGCTTAAAAAATGGAAGAGATTGAATTGGAATCTAACTACATTTGTAAGTGTGGGACACTGACACATGTTAGACACCAGACACGTCTTTAATTCGAAGTGTTGGTGCAACATACTTCCTCATTTCAAAATGGGCGTCGTTTAAAGTTTCTACACACAAATTAAGAACTGTAATGATGTTATAAAAAAACCATGACAATTTTACTAAATTAACCTTATTTACTATTGGTGTAATGCCTTGGAAGTTGTGCACTCAATTAATTGGAGGGTACAATTGGAAGTAAAATAATAATTCTACACTGAAAAGTGAGTGACATTCATTTTGAAATGTTTTTTATTTCCTAAAACGACACTCATTTTGAAACGGAATGAGTATATCAACAAAATCATTAGTTGATGATTGAGGATTGAAAATCTTGATAGTTTGAATTTTTACTAGAAATCAATTAGTCATTGATGTCACCATCAATGTTAGGCTTACCACAGGAACTGCAGGATAAAGTCTGAGAGTTTCTGTGAGTGTTGCATTGAGATAATTCATCTTTTCAATAGCTTCATCTGTTACACTTGACACAAACTCAGTGGAGCTACTAATTGTTTTTGTGTTTGTTGCTTCTCTCACTTCTTCTGCAGCTTTTTCTTGTACTGCAGGGTACTTGCATAGCATATACATGAACCAAGAAAGTGTTGCAGCCGTCGTATCTTTCCCGGCGATAAGATAGTTTAGAATTATATCCCTTAAGTATGTTGTATCAAAATCCTTCACTTGCAGAAACCTTGAGAGAATATCTCCACTTTTTCTCTGCACATTACATTTAAAAGTGAAAAATACATGCACAAATATTATATATATAATCAGAAATCACAAATATTATAGACTTACAACAGAATCACCCTTTGAATTCCTCATTTCTTCAATTTTAGTGGTTATTAGCTTAATGAGAAATTCATTTACAATTTGAGTATTCTTTCTTAAAGTGGCCTCTGATCCAAGATTGAGAAACTTCTTTATCTTCCAGAAGACATCAACATAACGATAAAGTGTTAAAGCGTTTGCAGAATCGAAAGCAATGGCAAAATTCTTCCCTTCTTCACTTGTTCCACCCATGCTGTCAAGTTCAGTTCCAAATGCAACTTTGAAAATTGAATCCAATGTTGATTTCATGAAAAGATCCTAGATAAATTATTGGATCATGTTATTAGCTTACACGATAACCAATCCGATAGAAGAAGGCAATATATGTGATAGTGTTACGACCCCAAGTCCGCCGGGCTGTTTTTATAAGGCATTCTGCTATGAGTCTTGTGTCCTCACAGTTTTGTCCTTAGTTAAAAGGTGCCTCGGTGGTCGATTAGTGTAAGTGTTCATAAACTATATTTTAGCCCCTTGAGGCTAAGAGGTTAAACGACATGTGAGTCAGCTGTGTAGCAGACTTGAGGTTGAAACAAATAGTACTTCCTCCGGTCCTTTTTATAGGAAAAAATTCACCTTTCAAGATTCATTGAATAAACTATGTATCTAATCTATAATATAGACCAAATACATTATTTGTTCAACGAATCTAAAAAGGTGAATCATCTCTTATAAGGACAGAACGGAATATCTTACGAGGAATATATTTACTCACTTGGATTTCTATCTTAGTATTAGAATTTGCAGCTATAGACACTATATTTGCAACTTTTGCTGCATTTGTTCTGAATATTGAAGTACTGAAGTCCCTTAACATGTTGGTGGAGAATACATGACTTGATATCTTCCTTTGTTCAAGCCATTTCTCGCCATCAACTGTGAAAATTCCATCTCCTAGTAAATCATTCAAATTGTGGTAATTGTACAAACCCTACATAGAAATTTTTAGAACCAAAATTTAGATTACTAATACCCTTCAAAATCATCAATTTCATGGTTTTCGTAGCATTTTGCAGACAATGTTTGCTTTGTTTTAATGCAAATAGTTGAATGAGAATTTTCACTAAATGGACATTTTGGTAAATTTGATTTATATTTTACACTAAATCTAGAAAATTAATTGCACTTAACCAACTTTTTTTTGGTCAAGCACTTAACCAACATTCCTAATAACTGTGGAAGTAGTTTTTTTTTTCCTTGACTAGATGATGTATGTATGTCAGTATGTCGCAACTCAATGAACAGATAAAATAGACCCTTATCTATAGAATCAAAATTACCAATATATACATCTAAAATGTTTTGAGGTAAAAATATGTTTTGAATGAATTCAAACTCTTTTGTCAAATTTCCTATGTTTTGGATGATTCATTTCCAAAAATTTCAAAATTATAGGAATTTATGAAGGATTTTGTCCAAATTAAATTTAAGGAATTTTAAATGACACAAAAAAGCTAGAAAATTTCTTCCTCCCGTATGTATCAAAATTTTCAAATTGACCCCTAGAAGTTTTTTTAAAAAACTGCAAATTGACCCTTAAATTGTTTCAAAAATTGCAAATTATATTGGTCCCTAAATTTTTTCAAATTTCTCCTTCAAATTTTTGAAAATTACAAATTGGTCCTAAATTTTTCAAAAATTGCAAATAGGCCCTAATTGATTTCAAATTGGTCCTTTACATTTTTTAAAATTGGAAGTTAGTCTCTATTTTTCAAATTTTGAATTGAACTAAACTTTTAAAATTTATATAAGTAGCCCAAAATGTTCTCATTGAAATTTTCTATTACTCTATCCAACACAAATTTATAAACAAAGTAATTCAAATAGATTGATTTGAATTACTTAAAATTCTAAATCCTCTACTTTTTTTAATTACTTCATCCAAACACACTTTAAAATACAACTCAAATGGTAAAAATTGATATTTTGAGTTAAAACCCAAAATAAAGCAAAAGATAATGACAATTACCAACAAACATATACTAGCCATTTAATAAAGTATAGACATACCTTTCCATAATTGCCAAAATTGGTTTTGAGTATATATTCAACATTACTTGGATCTGCAGTATAAACTTCATTTCTGAAGAAGTTAAGCAACCTGTATGTCTTGTACTTTCTTGCAAGATCAGTCATATAATGATGAAGTCTATTGAAATTCATCAACTGATTAAACACAGTTCCAGCAACAGGATGATACTTCTTCTTCATGCTATTATTGCTTTTGTTCAATTTTCTCAATAGAAATTGAACCAATAAAAGAATTAAAGATGCAGACAAAGCTGTAAAAAGATAAGGATTTGATAAAATATCCATGGATAGTAATGGCATGGTGGTGATGATAATGTTTTTGTTGATCCTTGAGTTACACTCATCAAATTTATAACAATGCCATTGTACTGTAGATTTGATATATGTCTCCATAAATTTTGGACAATAATAGCTACCTAATCAGTGGCGCCCAGGCTGCCAAGGGTGCAAACTAATCCCTCCGATCCTTTTTATAAGAAACACTTTAAAAAAACCGCACAAACCAAGGAAATACATTGTATATAGTTATTTTCATTTAATACTTTTATAAATTTAAATTTATTTCATTATACTCTTATTTAATTCAACTCATTTATTGATTTAAATATTTTCACTCATAATAAATAAGGGCATAAGTTAAATTAAACATTTAAAATTTAAAAATTTGTCAAAATTTCTTATAAAAAAGACCAATATTTTTTCCAAAGTGTTTCTTATAAAATAGATGAGACCAGAGGAAAAATTAAATTTTAGGATGAAGGTTGACTTTTGTCCCTCCCAAATTTCTAACTAAATAATTTAGTCTTTCACAAGAATATATATTACTTAAATTTTAGTAAAAAAAAAGAATATTACTTAAATTAACTCCTATACTAAATATAAATTACTTCATTTGTTATAATGAATCGGAGACTAGTTTATCCCCAATATGAAAATGTCAATAATTAATTTGGCCCGTTAGAAATTTGTGAAGATATCAAAATAGGTCTTCATTCTAAAATTTATTAATATATATATATATATATATAAGGAGGGATCAAATTACACCGGTGTAACTTTTGTGTGTGTGTGCGCCGGTTTAGTTCGACGTTTTGAAAAGAAAAAATAGGTTGGACTAATAAAAAATAGTTGGTTCAATTTTTGTAATTTTTTTATACGAAATTTGAGTCAGACCAAACTAATGAAGATCGTGTTAGTTTGGCTCAATTCAATCAAATTGAAATTTGTGATAGCAACCATTAAGTATATTTAAATTTTTAAAGTAAGCACAACAAATATATTTTTCAATTTATATTTATAATAACTAAATTTATATTTTTCATATTAAACATCAATTAGTAATTAGTATAGTACTAATATGTAAGGAGATGGTAACAAGTCCCTTGTCAAATAGTTTAATGGCTAAAAATTCACCATTTAAGATGAATAAGTTAGAGATCCCGAATTAAAACTCCTATTCTACATATATTATTCTTACCAATTAAACTATGATCATTGGGACAGTTATTTATTTATAAGTTAATGATTGTTTAAAAATAGTACATTCGAGTCCCATGAGCTTGGCTCATTTGGTTGGACATCGCATTATATATGCAGGGGGCCGGGGTTTGAACCCCGGTCATCTCATTTATCCACCTTAAGGGTGGAATTTATAGTCATTAGGCTACTTGACAAAAAAAAAAATAGTACATTCGATATCTCAATTTGAGAAAAGCTAGCATAATATATATTTTTTTATGCAATAATATATGTCATTATTGAATAAGAATTTGCACATTCCAACCACTATATTTGGTGTAGTGGTGAGTGATTTAGATAATATACATGAGATTCTAGGTTCGATTTTCATTGGCAACATTTAAAAAAAAAGAATTTGCGCGTTCTAACATCCTATTAAGTGGCGCGAAGAGCTTTTTCATAATTTTCATATATTGTGTTGGATTCTCAAATGATGTATTCCCTCTAACTTGGAAAGAGACTTTTTATTTAGGATCAAATTTTAGATGTGAAGGAGTACTTATAATTAAAAATGGAGAAAGTAATTTGTTAACCATTTTGAATTACCATTAATTAATTATTAGGAAATATAAAAGCATAAAAGTGTGGCATTTTGCAGGACAGTTGAGAAGGGTGTGTAGTTGGTGCAAACCTTTAATATCAACAAGGGGATTAAAATTGTGCCCCCACACACCACACACACACTATACCTAATATTTCATCCATTTTAAAATGAATACATCCTCTCTGTTAAATTATAAAGGAAAAATTGCATTTAATTTTTTTTTTACAACTTTTTATGAATTTTATTTCCAGGAATTTAATTTTTCTTAATAAATGTAATTTTTATTTTTATTTAATAACTAATTTTAATTGACATATTTTTAATTTTATAAGTAACTATGAGTTTTTGTCAATTGTTCATGATATCCTTAGTCTTATGTCATCTTTTATAAACTTTAAGGTTAAGTTTGTTAGGAGACAAACGAATTTGGTTGCTCATACTCTTGCTAGGGCGGCCAATTCTTGGGCTAACTTTCATAGATTTGAGAATATTCTCTTTTGTATTGAACGTTTAGTTTTTAATGAAATGCAGTAAGTTTGTTTGATTAAAAAAAAAAGTAACTTTGCGATTGTAAAAAAAATAAAATTACTACAACAAAAAAATATAAACCAAAAATATTTTATATTTAAATACAACCGTATATCGATTTCTAAGCACACAATTTTTTTTATTTAACTCAAACTCTTAAATATCAACAACATTATATATTAATCTAACAAAATTGTAATTAATAATTAATATTTACACCAGAAACCATGGCAGATCCAATATTGTTCCATATAGCTAAAAAATATCATTATCATTATCTTTCTTTAGAATGAAATCTCTTTATTATACACCAAAAACTAAAACACTAGAAATGCTATGCATAGTGATTACTTCACATGTCACCACACTCATTAGTATGACCTTGGAATTGCATTGAGAGGGAGACCCTTGTCCAAGTGAAGGGTAAACATGACCTTATAAGTCACATTTTCTATTCCATTTGCCAATTTAAATTTGAAGAAATGAAGAATAGCCATTGCTACTATTTTCATTTGTCTATATGCAAAGTCCTTCCCTAAGCACATACGAGGTCCAGCCTACAATCAAACATTTGTAAACTTACACACCATAATGTGTCATAACAATAAAGCAAATTCAAAGGAAAATAAAGGTAGAAATTACATGGAATGCTACAAATTTGAATGGTGATTCAGGTTGGAAAATTCCGTTGTTAATCCATCTTTCAGGACGAAATTCCTCAGTATCTTCCCCCCAAATGGATGACATTCGACCCATAGCGTAGGCCAAATAGTATACTCCATCACCCTTTTCTAGTTTATGGCCATCAGGAAGAACATCATGTGCTTCTGCATTTCTTCCATCCTTGGAAAATAGTATTATGTTAAAGACACAATAAAATCATCAAAACCTAACAAGTAATGTTGTTTATGATAGGGTTTTTTGGGTTTTTGGTATTGCGGAATTTGATGGGATATATTTGATGGAGAAAACGGAGAAGAAAGTATAGATTGTTACAATTAGCTTCTCTCTCTCCTACTTAGTAGGACTTTATATTTCAACAAGTGAAGAAATTGCGTTGATTATGTTAGGAACATATAAGTTCAAAGGGAAAGTTAAACTCAAACGACTAATTAACCAATTAAGAGAATCTTTTGACTTACACTATTCAGTTGAGACACCCCAATACAAAACTCCTAACGATGCATCTATTTTCAAGAGCCGATGTTCTTAGTGTCTTTCACTCCACGACACTTTACTCAGTGACACTACACTCAACTTTATTAGGTTAGAACCCTCCATTGGTCAAAATTCTTCACGGGTATAGTTCTTTTCGAGAATTCAACATTCTCAATGAAAAAATATACCATTGTTAGGACCATAAGCCCGACGATAGAGTCTATTCGATAAAACTAGTTTGTTAGGTGAAATAACCCTTTAATTTATAACTTTATAAGTCTCACCTAACACACTAAAGTTATCACGAATCAGGATTTGCTGCTGTCACTATTATACGCAGTAGCACAATTTTTAATCTCAGCCATTAATCTTAAGTCGGACAGTCAAGATTGAAAACTGTGTTTTTTTAGTTAACTCAATTTCGACCGTTAAATTTAAATCAGACAGTCCAAATACATTACTGCGCCTACAGAAGAAAATCTGAATCATGTTGTTACTATGGCACAAAGAAAGAATCAAATCATGAGCACAAAGTAGATAAGTAACATGTGATCATAACAACACCTTAGTATAAAAATTTCAAGATGATTTTGAGCAAATTTATAGAAGGTACATACCACAGGAACTACAGGGTACAATCTCAATGTCTCTGTCAAAGCTGCATGAAGATAATGCATCTTATCAAGGATAACATCTGTTAAATTGGCAACAAACTCATCTATGTTGTTGAGTTTACTTTCATTGCTACAAGTGACATCTTTAATTTCTTGCACAATCTTGTCTTCTACAAGAGGGTTCTTACATAGCATGTAGAAGAACCATGAAAGAGTGTTTGCAGTTGTGTCTTTGCCAGCTATCATAAAGTTAAGAATTATATCCCTCAAATACTTATCACTTATAGTTGTTTGGCCCTTCTTGCTCTCCATTAAAAACCTTGATAGTATGTCTTCTTTAACATTCTGAAAAACATAGCAATCACATTTGACTACAATTCTTCGCAAAATAAAAAATCAAGACACGAACACGACTGCAACCACAATTTAAAAGATTGATTATCTTGGAATTGAGAGTTGAGTCTAACTCAACCCTACAAAACCGGCTTGTAAGATAAACATTGCCTCTAATTTATAAACATATGTTCATACCATCTCACAACCGATGTGGGACTTCTTTAACACACCCTCACGCCCAATGCTATTGGGCTTGGAGCACAAATATAAATGGTAGATGGCCCGATCAGAAACATGATAGCAGGCGGCCCAGTGGATTGTGGAGAGGCTCTGATACCATTTTAGAATTAAAAATTAGGCCTAAATAAACTCTACAAAACCGGCTTATAAGGTGAGAGTTGTCTTTACTTTATAAACACATATTAAGACCATTTCGCAACTTATATTAGACTTCTTTAACAGATTATCATTAACATGACAAATACAACTCTCAAGTCTTATTTGTACCTTCTGTACTAAGTTGCTATAATTTTTTTTTTTTTTTTTGACAAAAAGTTACAATATACCAATGTTTATTCAAATATAAACTATACTAAAGGGGAAACAGAAGGAATTGATTTCAACTCACATAATCTTGGTGAAGTGCCAACTGTTCCTTTTTTGTGTTTATGACTCCATTCACAAATTTATCTATCAATTTGACATTGCGCTTAAGCTTAGCCTCACCACCAATGTTAAGAAACCTCTTAATGCTCCAAATTGGATCAGCATAGCGCCAATAAATTAAAGCATTTGATTCATCAAATGCCTTCATGAATTCAGTTCCCTCTTTACTTGATCCTTCTAAGCAATTCAATTCTGTTCCAAACCCAACTTTGAATATTGAGTCCAAAGCACATCTCATTTGTAAGTCCTAACATAAGAAGAAAAATGTATATACATCATGGTGGTTAATGGATACATGTAGGATCTGGATCGGTTGCAGTTATAAAAGCAAACACTTAGTGGTTGTTTTCGATCTCGACCATTGATTTATAATCCAATACTCTTATTATACAACACAAATTTCTATAATTTCTCACAGTATGAGATCTCAACCGTTCATTTCAGATCGAATGGTCCTAATCAATTACTACGGTAACACGGTTACTGCATATCAAAAATCAACTAAAAATAATAGATAAAAAAAATAATATAACTTTAAAAAATCAGTAGGTGCTCGCGGTGCGGTTTGGTTCGATTTTGAGCATAAAAGTCATCCTAATCCCGAGATAAAAATGCATGCGGTTCGGTTTCGGTCGGTTGATTTTTAAAAAGTCATCCAAACCAATGCGGTTAGGGTTGGTTCGGTTTGGGCGGTTTATCGCAATATAAAAAATATGACGATATTACCAACTTGTTACAAAATAAACATAGGAAATTTTAATTTATTTATTACTTACATGATATAATATGCATAAACATAAATTTCATATATATAAGAACTTATTTTTAACATCAATACTATAGTTTTTGATCGCGTTAAATTATATGTTTTGACAGCCTACTATTTTATGGATTTAATTTGAGTTGGACTTGCTATGTTTAAGTTATGTATTGCGATTTGGTTTGGTTTGGTTTTCTAAAATGAAAACAGCAAACCAAACCAAATTGTACGGTTTAAAAGAAAAATGATCCGCGAGGTTTAAAATAAATGTTGTTTTTTGCGGTTTCGGTTTGGATTGGTTCGATTTGCGGTTTTACTTTTGGATTGATTCGGATACGATCACCCCTATTACTAATGAGATATAGAATTCGAATCCTATTAAATAAAAAATAGGAAATTATATATAACTACTCACTTGCATATCAAAATTCAGACCCTCATGAGAAAATTGTGATATAACTTTGACCAATTTGGCAGCATTCTTTCTAAAAACAGAACAACTAAAATCTCTAAGAACTCTTGTAGAAAATTCATAGCTAGCAACTTTCCTTTGCTGCTTCCACTTATCACCATCAACAGCAAAAATCCCCTCACCAAAAAGATCAGTTATGATATCTTGATTATACTTACCTTTAGAGTATTTATCAAAATTAGTTTTCAATACATGTTCAATATTTCTAACATCTATGGTATATAACTCACTATGATTTGGAGCAAGAAACCTAAAAGTTGAATGAGTTTTGGCCATTTGAGTATGGTAATCATGGAGTTTGTTGAAGTAGAAAAGTTGGTTGAACACTGTGCCTTTAACAGGTGCATATTTTGGGTTTCCTATGGATTTTCCTATGAAGATTGGCATCATGATGAAACATATAGCTAGGAAAATTGCTAGAAAAGAGAAGGCTATGAAAGTCAACAGAGTGTACAAAGCATCCATTTTTTTCTGTGAATTTTGATTATAGAAAAGCTAGATTATTGTAAGTTCTATGTATAACTATATAGCATGCTACAAGGAAATTTGGACCATCCATGTTCCAAACAAAATAACCTTTATTAAATATTGTTGGAGTAATTTTTCAACAAGCCATGATGTGTAATATATAATTGAATAGGATTACGTAATTCGAAGGAATTAAGTTTCTGGTAATTTTTCAAAATGACCTCTATTAAATAGGATTATCTCACCTAAACAAGACAAAGGTTGAGATGACCATTGACGTATGTGGCAAAGAAACGGTAATTTTTTTAGTTACATCAAAAGCAAAGAAAAGTCTCGTGAGCTTAACTCAATTGACAGAAATATTGCATTATATATGCAGGGAGCCGGTGTTCGATCCCTGGTCATCTCACTTATTCACCTTAAGGATGTAATTTCTAGCACGAGGCTACTTGATAAAAAAACGAAGAGAAAAAAAAAAGTATGGGCTAATAAGTACGAAGAATATGACGAAGAGACAAGGCTGATCCAACATATATGGAGGGTTAAGGCGAATTTTAAACTATGTCCTTTTAAAACTTAATAATATTTTGCAAAAAAATTTAAATTTTGGTTTAAATTTCATTTTCAAGAGGTTTTAAAATACAAATTTATTTATTAAATAAATGTAATCTAATATTTCTTTTTTAGTTGATAACAAAGTCAATCAATTAACCTTAACTGAGACCATAATAATTTTGAATAAAATTTTATTAATTTTAAAAATAGTAGAATATGAGGCCTTTTTTATGTACCAAAAAAAAAATGAGGCTTTTCTATCAAGCAATTCTATCATGGTTTGGGTGCAATAGCTTCCTTAATAGATAGTCCTTTCTTACCCCTTCTAGAATAAAGCTTCTACTCTTTACACCCACATTCTACTCATAACATAGTAGAATCAATGATCCATATAGATATAGCTAGAGCATATCAATATCATTTCCTTTTTCTTTCTTTAGAATGAAAGACCTATAACATCTCATATCTTTAATTCACATGTCAACGATATCACTCATGAATTATGACCTTGGAATTGCATTGAGAGGGAGACCCTTGTCCAAGTGAAGGGTAAACATGACCTTATAAGTCACATTTTCTATTCCATTTGCCAATTTAAATTTGAAGAAATGAAGAATAGCCATTGCTACTATTTTCATTTGTCTATATGCAAAGTCTTTCCCTAAGCACACACGAGGTCCAGCCTACAATGAAGCATTTGGAAACTTACACACCATAATGTATCATAAAAAATAAAAAGAAGAAAACTCAAAGGAAAAGAAAGGTAAAAGTTACATGGAATGCTATAAATTTGAATGGCGGTTCAGGTTGAAAAATTCCATTGTTAATCCATCTTTCTGGACGAAATTCCTCAGCATCTTCTCCCCAAATTGATGACATTCGACCCATAGCGTAGGACAAGTAGTATACTCCATCCCCCTTTTCTATTTTGTGACCATCGGGAAGAACATCAAGTGCATCTGCAATTCTCCCATTCTTGAAAATAGTATTATATTAAAGACACAATAATATCATCAAAATCTAACAAGTAATGTTCTCGATAAAGGAGAAATACTAACATTAACAACTAATTACTGATTTTCTGTTAAAAAAAAAGCTAATTACTGACTTTGTCTGTTTCAAAAAAAAAGAAAGAAAAAGTAATGTTTGCTTAAGTAGGTGCATCCTAACATGGAAGTTTTAGAATACAGTCACATGAAAGGAAAGTAATATTGCCTTCTATTTATTACCTTGAAAACTAAATATGCATTGATATGTCAAACTACATTCTATCAGCTACTGTCTATTTTATATGTCAAAGGAGTCTAACTATTTTAAAAATGGGCCTCACTTAATCGTATGCGTGGATCTCTTATAAATTTGATGGCCTGAATGCGTGTTTATAAATTATAAGTGAGAACAATACTTATCTTACAAAACTTTGTAAGGTTAAGTTAGGCTCAACTATCAATTCTAAAATGGTATAAGAGCGTCCACCACGATCTGCTGGGCCACCTGCCATAAAGTTTCTGATCGGTGAATGTGTGTTTATAAGTGAGGGTAATCCTCACCTTGCAAAGCTAGTTTGGTAAGACAGACTATTTAGTATTTCCTGACTACAAGCGGTTTGAATCCTTATCGAAAAATGTGCTCTCATATAATGTCGAATAACTATTTAAGTGAGACACCCGAATGCAAAACTCCTAACTAACTATTCATCTCCATTTCTAGAGTTGATGCTATGGTGACTTTCACTCCATGACAATTTAATCAGTGACACTTCAATCAACTTTATTTGGTTAGAACCCTCCACCGGTCAAAATTCTTCGCGGGCATAGCCTTCAATGTTAGGGTCATATATAAGTCCAAAGTTAGAAATAATATAAAACCATTGATGTAGTCTTTCCTAACAGCTTAAGTTTTTGGGATAATCGGTTATTTGACATGGTATCAGAGCCTCTATGACTAAGTGGTCTAGAGTTCGATCCCCACTCCTCTCACTTAAGCATATGGTAGGTGGGACTATACATTAGCTTTAAACTTTTGGGATAATCGGTTATCTGACATGGTATCAGAGCCTATATGACTAAGTGGTCTAGAGTTTGATCCCCACTCCCCTCACTTTCTAATTAAAAAGTGAAATTTAAGCATATGGTAGGTGGGCCTATGCATTAGCTTAACCTTTTGGGATAATCGGTTATCTGACACCCAACGATAGATCCTATCCGAAAAAAACTTAGGTCATATAACCCCTTAATTTATAAGTCTCACTTTTTAGGTGAATTTCCTCATATGAGACTCCATACACATTAATGTTATCACTATTGCCCAAAGAAAGAACCAAATCATGAGCACAAACTGAATAAGTAACATGTGATCATAACAACACCTAATATAAAAATTTCAAGATGGTTTTAAGCAAATTTATAGAAGGTACATACCACAGGGACTACAGGGTACAATCTCAATGTCTCTGTCAATGTTGCATGAAGATAATGCATCTTATCAAGAATAACATCTGTTAAATTGGCAACAAACTCATCTAGGTTGTTGAGTTCACTTTCATGGCTACAAGTGACATCTTTTATTTCTTGCACAATCTTGTCCTCTACAAGAGGGTTCTTGCATAGCATGTAGAAGAACCATGAAAGAGTGTTTGCAGTGGTATCTTTGCCAGCTATCATAAAGTTAAGAATTATGTCTCTCAAATACTTATCACTTAATTGGTCTTTCTTGCTCTCCATCAAAAACCTTGATAGTATGTCTTCTTTAACATTCTGAAAAACAGAACAATCATTCTTATCCTTAATTGTACAAATAGTTGTATAATACTATAATTATCATATCCTAATTCCTAACGTCACAAGAAGTCTATTGTGAAAAATATTCATACATGCATGTGATCATTGGAACTATATATTATTTTAGTAAATTTTAGTAAAAAAGGAAAGATGGATTTAAAACTTTTTTTTAGAGGTTTATATTAAACATACCCGTTAGTATTATGTTATTTAGTGAAATATAAAAAAAAAACTTTAATATTTTTATAAATAGTATTTAAGATATTAAATACGAATATTTAATCTATTTATTTTTCAATAATAATTATTTCTGCATAGTTTTAAAGTGTTCAGTTACAATATTAAAAGTAAATTAAAAGAAAAGGACATTTATATAAAAGAGTTAATTGGTGTTATTTTTTGTGGTGAGTGTTATTTTAGTCTATTTTAATTTTTTATTTTAAAATTTCATAAAACTTAAACTTTTTCTATTATTTAATAAAAAAATGGGACCAATAATCAATACCCCTTTTATCATGGGACAATTGATTTTTTCATCATTAATTAATATATGATAAATATGACCCACGAAAAGAATTTGGTGGGGAAATGTCCCATACGTAATTGAAACTTGTAAGAGTGTCCCACAATGATTTGAATATGATATGATTAATAAATAAAAAAATAATGATTTCATTGGCTTAATTCAATTGGTAGAAATATTGTATTATATATACACGAGTCGAAGTTTAAACTCCGAACATCCGTAAAGAATAGAATGAATTGATCAACTCACAGAATCTTGTTGTTGAAGTTTCAACCGTTCCTTTTTGGTCTTTATGACTCCATTGACAAATTCATCCATCAATTTGATATTGCGCTTAAGCTTAGCCTCACCCCCAATGTTAAGAAATCTCTTAATGCTCCAAGTTGGATCAACAAAACGCCAATATATTAAAGCATTTGATTCATCAAATGCCTCCATGAATTCAGTTCCCTCTTTACTTGATCCTTCTAAGCAATTCAAATCTGTTCCAAACCCAACTTTGAATATCGAATCCATAGCACATCTCATTTGTAAGTCCTAAGATAAGAAGAAAACTGTATATAAATCATGATTTGCATTAGAAGATTAACAACTCAAGATAATTTACTTTTTATTAACCATCAGACTTCGGCCACGAGGTAACTAAAATCTGACAAAAAATTATTATCATCAGAAATCGAACTCGGATTCTCCTAAAGAATTCGTTTTAGGGATAACTCATTTAACTATTTGAGATAAATATCTTAGTTTAATCAAGATAAACATTATTAATGTAACTCTGATTTGAACCTCATTAACTATGAGGTGAAATAACTATATATCTAAACGACTGAGCTCAAATGATTAATGGGCTCAAGTGGTTAATAAGCTTCATCAAATGATGAGTTTCGGGAGAACCCGAGTACGATTTCTAGGTAGAACATTATTTTGGCTGAACTCTGGACTACTAGCGCCCTGTTCCCCTAGGAACCAGAGGGTTAAAAACTAGGAAAAAAAATATGTTCAAATATTCGTGATTATTTGTCTAATTTTTGTGTCAAAATATTGTTTCACAATTATTATTTTTTGGTGAATTTGTCTTTATTGTTTGAATAAACAGTGTAATAATTCATGCTTAAATGTGTTTTTGGACATATTTTGCATCCTCAACAACAACTTCAACAAAAATTATAATATTTGTTAGGAAAATATAAATAAATACTCACTTGCATATCTAAAACAAGTCCTTCATGAGAAAATTGTGATATAACTTTGACCAATTTGGCAGCATTCTTTCTAAACACAAAGCAACTAAAATCTCTAAGAACTCTTGTGGAGAATTCATAGCTAGCAACTTTCCTTTGATGCTTCCACTTATCACCATCAACAACAAAAATCCCCTCACCAAAAAGATCAATCATAACATCTTGATTAATCTTACCTTTGGAGTATTTATCAAAATTGGTTTTCAATATATGTTCAATATTTCTCACATCTATTGTGTACAAGTTGCTACAATTTAGAGCAAGAAGCCTACAAGTTGGATGAGTTTTGGCGCTTTGAGTTTGGTAATCATGGAGTTTCTTGAAGTTGAAAAGTAGGTTAAACATTGTGCCTTTAACAGGTGCATATTTTGGGTTTCCTATGGATTTTCCTTTGAAAATTGTCATCATGATGAAACTCAAGGCTAGGATAAGAGTTAGAAAAGATAAGACTATGAAATTCAACATTGTGTACAAAACATCCATTTTTTTTCTTGTGTTTTTGTTTAGAGGTATGAAATATGAATTGTGATAATATAAGTGTGGTTTGTAAAGTCTATATCATCATGCTCCTAGGAAAGTTTGGGCCATCCATATTTTAGACAAAACTGTCTCTATCAAATATTGTCCACATTGAAATATATTTTCCACAAACAATATTATAAATATAGTAAAAATTACAGTTTTTTATTGGTTTTCACCACCGGTTATCGATCCACTGGACTGCTTAATCTGGTTCAATGGTTAGTTCTGACATCAAGTGGTTCTAGCTTCATCCCGATCGCAGTTGCGAAGGATCGAACCGTATATCTCTCTACCAAATCTAGCGTCAATCACCATTAGACCAACTAACGATTAATTTTTTTTTTTGGTTGGTTAACGATTAGTTACTTACTCTCCTCTTATGTTTAAATGTTCACGTTAGTCCATTTTAATATAAATAAAAATATTTTTGTGATTGCAATTAATTTAAGCTACTATTGTATGTCAAAAAAACATTAAGTCACTATTTGAAAAAATTAATTTTCCTTTCTTTTGAAATTGTATTATTCTAAATATAAAATTTAATATTAGAAGTGGCGTGTAAGTTCTATGGCAGCATGCTCCTAGAAAAGTTTGGACCATTCATGCACCTTTCAACAGACACAACTACCTAGTCTCAATATACCCAAAATGTATTGTGTGGTGAATAAAATTTAATATAAATATTTATATTTATAAGGTTTAATTGTACCTTTGATCTCTTATATTTAATTTATTTTAGATTTTAATTTGGTCTTTTACTTTAAATTTTTTTAAAGTTGGCATAGTACAAAAGGGAGTTTTCACATCGGGTGAAAATGAGTTTTTTACATCAGTTTTGGAACGGATGGGAATGCAGTGACGTAATATCTATTTTTATTTTTTAATTTAGAATTTAAATATGTTTTTAGTCCCTATGAATATCTCAAATTTCATTTTTATAGTTCCTATATAAAATTTCAATAAATTTTCATCCCTCAAATATATTTTTTTGTGTCATATTGTCGGAAAAACAAAACCTTTGCTAGAAAGTGCCCGATTCATAGGATGTACGATGTAGATGGCACTACAGTGATTTTACAGCCATAAGGTATACTTGTTGAAGCGAGGAATGATTCAGTTTCCAGTTATGCAGTCGTGCAGTCAATTTATTATGCACTCTTCAAATGAAATCAAATTATTCAAATTTAATAATATAAAATATGTTAAAATATATTGATCAGATTTAATAGTTGTGATTCACCTATAGTCACTATTTGACTACAGAGAATCTATATCCGGCCTAGGAAAAAGAATGTGCATAAAAACTTGAATCTTGATGCTACAAATTACCTTCTCCGATCTCCCATAAAATAACCAATAAATATAGATCACATCTTATTATAGAACAAAAAAATTAAGCAACCAATATACAAATATATTTGTCTCGAGGAAGGTAATTTTCAAATTAGATGAGTCGTGAGAAAATTAGATTTTCAAAAAAATTAGAAGCTTTTTATTTATTTATTTGCTTTAGTTCACAAACAAACTGAGAGAAATAATAAATTTATGGTGCCCTGAAGTGTCTCATCTCTTATTTGCAAATGATTGTTTCTGACTTTCTTGAGCTAATGTTTTTGAGGTGAAATGACTTTTGAGTATATTCTACATACATATGAACAACATCGGGTCAGGAAATTAATTTGTCTAAGTCTGAAGTGTTTATTAATCGCAATATATGTTGCAGATCGCACAAGAAGATTTAATCGGTATACTAGGTGTCAGACATGTTTTGGTTACATGTATTTATCTAGTACTACCGTATATGATAGGTAGAAGCATGAATGCAATTTTTTCCCCATATTAAAGATCGTATCTGGAAGAGGATAAGTTCTTGTAGAGGAAGATCATTATTGAAACTGGAAAAGAGACTATGATAAAGTCAGTGTTTTAAGCTATTTCATCATATGTTACCATCCTTTCTTTTATTGATGATATCGAAAAAATGATAAATGTTTTTTGGTGGGGAGGTGATAATGGTAATAGTAAAAGTATTAATTGGTTAGCATGAGAGACTTGCTTGTCCTAAAGACAAAGGTGGTTTGGGCTTTCGTAACTTTGAAGCATTCAATATGCACTAGTACAAAAAACACTTGTTAATTAAGTCAGTTAAAAATGGTTTCTTAAGTCGGTTCCACACCTGACTTAATAGTTGGTGACTTAAGAAGTTTTGAGTTCTTAAGTCCAATTTTTACCCGACTTAATAACACTCCTCACTTTCATTTCAACGTTTGTTTTTCTCTCTTCATTAGTTTCAACAAAGATTTCTCTCTTCGCTGTTTGTTGTTGTTTCATTCAGGTTTGTTCTATCTCCATTTCTAGAAATTTAACAATTTCAACTCTAGGGTTTCTCTTCACTCTCTCAACATTCGTTTAGTTTCAATAAAGATCTTTGTTGGTTCCATCGTTTCATTTCAACAAATCAACAAACAAAGTTCTTTATATTTTCAAGCATTTCGTCATTCAGGTTTCTTCTAATTCCAACTCGTTTCAATTTTTTGGTTTCTCTTCTCTCTGTGTTACTGTGCAAATTTAGGATTTTTATTCACCTCTGTTACTTGTTGTAGATAGATGCAAATTTAAGGTTTTTTTTAATTTTATTTTATAATATAGAATCAATTTTAGGGTTTCAATTTTTTATAACAGTATACTCTCTCTATTCTTTTTTTATAAGTAAAAAATCGTGGTTGAATAATTGATTATTTGGTCTATATAATTACATCAATTATTCAATTATCGTAATAAGAGAATTTTTGCTTATAAAAGGGGACAGAGGAATGGATGGAGTACTAAGAGTTAGACAATGTTTCCCACAATGTCTCCTATTTTTATGCATGTGTATACACAAAAAGGGAAAAAACTATGCAAAAAGGATAGATGAAAACAAGTGAGAAACAAAACAACTAAGTAATTATATTTTGATAAAATAATATTGCAAAATTGTATGCGATTATTTAAATTTAAAAAAATAAATTGCTACATTGATGAAATGACGTCCGACCTTGCAATTTCGACATTTCTATCAGTTGAGCTAAAATATTTTACATTTAAATATATTTGTGGACATTTAAATATAATAAGTTATTTGATAAATACTAGGTACATAAATATTGTCCAAAAAAAAGTACATATTATGAAAGAGGTAATTTGTAAAAATATAATAAAACAATAGGGGTTAAAATATAGAATCACTTTAAATTTCAATCATGTATAATATTCAATTTCACATGACATGCATGATTTAAAAAGTCTTATTTACTAGGTGAAAAAGTTGAGAGAGATATTTTTTCTTTACAAGATATGTTGTGTTATTTGTTATTGAAATGCATGACGATTATCATATTTAAATAATGAAATGAGAGAATAAATTAATTGTGAATTATCTGATATTTAAAATTTATTTTTAATTTATAATTAATAAATTAATTTTGTCATTTTCTTTAACTAATGTTTGATGACTTATAGTCATTACATGGTTCTTGAGGCAAATTCAGGGCGAATTTAGGAGTTATTGTTAAGTTTTAAGTCAAAATAAAGGAGGAAAAGCACATGATTAAAGAGATGACTTGTGGATGAAGAAAGAATGCAAATTTCACTTGAAACTCGCGCGTAGGCGCAAGCTGAGCCAGGAGCTGGAAGCTGAATTCTGTGGTGCTGCGCGTAGGCGCGAACTTTGGTGTTTTGGTTCTGTTTTCCTGCATTTTTGCCTGCGCGTAGGCGCGAAACTGCTGCGCGTAGGCGCAGATCTGATGCAGTTCTGGCGCGTAGGCGCAGCAGGCATGATCTATATAAGGAAAAACCAAATTCTGGATCCGGGTTCGGCAGTTGGTGACGAAAATTGAAGTTTTGAAGCTGAAGTGGTCCTGGATTCAAGAAGATTCACGATTGAAGCTTCTCCACACTTTGATCATGAACTCTTTGATTCTACTCCATGTAATCTTTGTCTTTAATATGGATTTCTAGATAATTAGATTGGATTTCTAGGGAATTATCATGTGGTTAGTTTGATCTATGTGATTTGGATTAGTATTGTATGAATCATGGTGTAATTTCAATCAAGTATCCTTTATGCTTAATGCTTTACATAATTAGGCCAATTATGTGATTGATCGAATAAATTTGTTTTATCATGAGAGTGAAAATGAATCTAGGAAATAGGGATAATTGAATAATTGCTATCATTTTAGAGATATTAGATTAGTAATTGGGATCATTGAATTATGTGTGCAAAACCTCATTAAATCACTACTCATCTAAGAGATTAGAGAGTAGTGATGGATTGAGAGGATCATGTTACCAAGAAATTGGATATGATCAATTTTGATTAATTCATCTTGAAATTAATTGTGTCATTCATTAATATGAAATTCAATTCACCAAGCTAATTACATTGATATGCACCGAAGAAATCCAATCGCTTCACAAAGTGTGTTTTAAGTCTTTCTAGCGAATTTAATACAACAAAATCTCCCCCCAATATATGTTACAAATATGAACTTTAGCATTAATTGCCTAGTGTAGTTGATTACCACAATCTTCGTGGTTCGATATCCTCTTTAAATACTATAACTTGATAGTTCGTGCACTTGCGAGAATTATTTCATCAATGTTCATAACGCTTAAATTTTTAAATTTATCATAAAATTATTAAATTCAGATTAAGTTCAAACTTTAATAAGTTTTTTTTTAAAAAAAACAAAATTTAATAAGCTAAATATATGTTATATATGTTTATTTTAATATGAAATAAACTCTACTAGTTTACGAGTTGAATCTACGTTTCGATTCTGTTTTTCATTAACTAAGATCAATAAATATTAAATACTTATATTAAGGGGATTAACATAACTAAATGACAGATTCTCCAAGTCTTACTAATTAATTGAAACAGCAACCCATTTGCATTGGTCAATGAAGAAATTCTAGTATATAACTATATATGCATAATGTTTAAGGTCACTTTCAACTATCAAATTAGAGTTAGCATATAATAGCTATGTAAAGGGGTTTTAACCACATAGAAGTTGGAATACAGTGCTGAATTTGTACCAAATGCAGAAAGTAGCTACACTATTGAAGTTGAAAAGGCAAGGAAAATTGATGCATTTTGAAGCTTGATTGAAGGTTGAAATTGACGAAGAACGAAGGTTGATGACGAAGGTGAAATTGGAAACGAATCGAAACACTCGTTGAAGTTTACGGTGAAGAATATTGAACGAAGGTGAAGAAGGAGCTTATGAGAGTGAAATTGAAGAACTTGAGAGTGGAAAACAAATTAAAGAGGGAAGAGTAAATGCTTCGCACGTTATTGTGATATAAGCCGCCAATGGTTTATACGAAACAACCACAATTCTCAGATATTCATAAAGCGGCGCGTCGGTTTCTAGAGACGGCCGCGGACAAGTATGCTTCACCCCCCCTCCTATACATATATCTCCTTATTATATTAAAAAAGGAAAAATATATCTACATAAACTGTGGGCATAAACCTAACCTAGTAAGTCCATAGGACTTTGAAACGTACAACTTCTAATAAATCCAAAAAGATAATCCATATAGAATCCATTTTTTATTGACTATTTTATTCATTTCTTTTTTTTTTTCTTTTTTTATAGAATTGACTATTTTATTCTTAATTCTATATTCATATGATATATCTAATTTTTTTAAAATATATAATCTTTTTAATGTATTTATCTTATATTCTTTTAGTGAGATTGTTGAGTTAATCATATTCATCTCTTTTGTTGCTATTTTTATGCATATAGATTATTCTATTTTGTTCCTATTTGATGATTTGTTTTATTCCTAATTTTAAACATATCCTCTTTTTTATTGTATTTATCTTATATTATTATAATATTTTTTTAGTGAAATTATAATAAAGGATATAAACTTGAAATGTGATTAAAATTACTAAAAAGGATATATATTAACAAATTTATTGGTAATCGATTTTATTATATTAAAAGATAGTTATGGCCACATTTGTATGGAGTATAAAAACAAATGCAATAAGAGTCACTGCAAAATGTTCTTATTATTGTAAGAAAGATTAGATAAGAAAGTGAGCTATGAATTATGATTATGAGAAAAGAAATTATATGTTTTATCTTTAAAGGAAATCCACATAAAAAAAAGTAATTATCATAGTATATATATAAAACACCTTATCATAGTATTAAACACCTTACATAAAAAAATAATTATCATAGTATAAAACACCTTATAAAAAAAATGACTAAAACTAAAATTATGTAAAAAAAAGAAAAACATGTTGTACTAAAAAAACATATGATATTTTATGAATATAAAATATATAATAATAATAATTATTATTATTATAGGGATTTAAAAAGGGATTAAAATTTTGAGAGATTTATTTTTCACGCCTCCTAGAAATTCTCACGTGCCTCCTGAAATTATAAAAATAACTTCCTTGCATTCTAGGATGTGAGAAACGTTCACACCTTATTTTGCGAATGACAATTTTATTTGACTCAAGCACAACATTTGCGCCCCCATTAATGAAAATATTATTAAAAACAGAGTTCGCATTATAGGATGCGAACTGTGTAACAGTCCGACCCTTCTCTTATGTAGTAGACGACTTGGCACTACACCTCACGATCATTTGTGCTTCACTCTCTGTAGATTTTTTGCCTTTCGTGGGAATCGAACCACGTACCATAGGGTTCAAGTACATGTTCAGTCTATTGTCATTTCACATATGTTGGGTTAGTCCTGTTTGGCCTAAGATTGTTTGAAAAGATTGGCTATTATCGGCACCAGAGTTGTTCTATGTTGGACTTATCTTCCCTTACAGTCATAACAGAACCACCGCGGAGCTTCATTTCCTCTCTCCGAAACTTTTCGCGATGTCGCGACTTTAGCCCTTTAAGCCTCCGCCTTTGTGTTTCTTGTTTTGGATTTAGTTGTTCTTAGAGGTTGTTTCATGCTTTGCGTTTTGAGTAAGCTCTTTCGGTCATCTTGTTCTGTCGCAACCCGGTGTTTTCCTTTTGGCCGCGGTCATGGCTTATGCTTCGTGATCTAGTTGTTTTGTATTAGATTATAAATGTTGTTACTGCTTGCACTTGGGGTTTGGTTTGGATTTTGTGCTTTGTTGTGGCTGCTTATGCACCGTCGTCGTATGGCTTTCTCTTTTGAGCTGGTTCGGTTTTGATATCTGAATGGGTTTGGCTTATGGTGCTATCGATTTAGGTATTTTAGAGACGTTGATGTTTGTATCTTTCACAGGTGTTGGTATTGGTTGAAGGTGTGAAAAACACAAGAAGAGGGGGTTGAATTGTGTTTTGACAATTTAAAATTTCTTTTAGATTTACAAATCTATCAGAGTCTATTTTGCAGCGGATGAGTCAACAACAACAATCAGTAAATCAGAGAGAGTAAAGAAGAGATGAACACACAGAATTTATACTGGTTCCCCTCACAAAACGAGAGTACTTCAGTCCCCTTGTACTTACAAGAGAGTTCATCACACAAGATTACACAATTGCTCAAGCACACAAGCAAGAGATTCCAAATGCTCAAGCACACAAGCAAGAGACTTCCAAATGCTCCAGATCACACTGCAGGAGACTTCACAATGCTCAAGCACACAAGCAAGAGACTTCTAATTTGCTCAAGCACACAAGCAAGAGATTTCCAATTTGCTCAAGCAATAAAGCGAGAGACTAGCTTAATTTACACCTATTGACTAAACTCTATTACAAATGTAATCAAAACTCAAAGTCTTGATTTTGGAATTAAAACAATTCAGAGTTGTAGTCTTGTGCAGATATCTTCTTCTAAGCTCTTGGTGAGAACACTTCTTCGTGCAGTTGATAGGAGCTTTTGTGTTTAACAAATTCTTCTATCTTTCTTCGTTTTTGCACTGGTTCGTTCTCGACACTTTGTCCATTCAAAGAGGTCTTCAATATATAGGCAGTTTGAATAAAGACGTTTGAAATGTGACCGTTGAAAGTTAAACAGTTTGCCTGGAAATCCATCTTTGTCTTTTTCCCAAAATAGGCAAACAACTTCTGCTCCTTTTTCCTCGAATGTAGATGTTTGTACATAAGAGGTAATATTCTACCGTTGTCTTCAACTCCCTTTTTGACTGATCTAGATGACATGGATTTGCCTTTGCATTGGTCATCTCGTCGTATCTTTAAACGTAACGGGAATATCTTGAGACGTGGCCTTATCAGAGTTGTTATCCTTAATATCATCGTAGCTTCTGAGAGCGTACTGTGTTTCTTCTGATAACCTCTTCTTGCTTCTAAGAGTTTTTGTCCTCTGAGAGGTTGTAAAGCACTTCTTGGTGGACTCAGACCTTCTGAGTCATTCAGATGCTTATATTTTATTCTTTGACTCCTCAGATTCTATCTTCTTTCTTTCTGCACACTCAAGTAAATTATTAGTATTCTCCACCTTAGCAATAATACTTTGTTATTATCAAAACCTCATTAAGTTCATAGTGTTTGTTTGGAAAGCCTTTCTTATTCCAACATTGGTGTTTGGTGCAGGGACTGTTGTTTGGCTAAGGGGACGTCGTTTTAGACTTTTAGTTGTGGCTCATGTGGCGAGGTTTAATGTTGAGTAGGATTGGTAGGGGGTGTTGGTATGCATTTCTTTTACTTTTGTTGTACTTTTGGAGAAGTTTGTTTAGGGGTGTTTAAGGGCCCGTAATTGGTATTGGTAGATTTAGGTATTTAGGCTAGTTTATTTTTCTTCCTTTGTGACGTACTTGTATGTATATTGTGCTTGTCTTGGGCTCGATTGTATTATTAATAAAATTAGCGTGATAGAATAAGCAATTTGAAGGTAGTGGTTTCAAAAATAATATTAATAATAAGGGTTAAGTGTATTTTTAGTCCCTATAAATATCTTAAATTTCGTTTTTAGTCATTATAAAATTTCAATAGCTTTTGGTCCTCAAATATTTTCTGTCATGATTTTTGGTTCTGCTTTTCAGTCAACTTGTATATATCATTCAAAATTTAAAAAAAAAGAAATTAGGTTTAGTACATTATATGAATCTCTTTTTTAACAGTTTATATTTTTTAACAAAGAATGAATTAATATAAAAATTTTAGTTTTTTGCACTTAAAAATTTATAAATAATTTATTGTAGTTTAAAACATTATAATTTTTTTTGGAGGAATTCTTATAACTAGAACTTCGACTCGTGCAGTGCACGGGTCTAATCAGCCGTAATATGTAATAATAAAATAAAATTTGGATAAACATTACATTAGGATTGTGCTTATAAGAAGAAACGCTCCACGTATTTACCATACGAATATTCACTTTCAAATTCTTTTTTCCAGGAGAGAGCAGCCAATGGAGTATAAATGTCAGCTATGAATGATAAAAAATAGTAGTTCAAAAGCAAATAATAATAATAATAAATATTTAACATGTTGAGAGATATATAGAATTTCATATTTATTAAATGATGATTATAAAATTATATCAAATTGATTGATCTAGTGTAGTTGCAAAATGTACAAAATAGATTTTAAAGGTGTGAATTCGGTTCTTGGTGAGTTATTTTTCTACATTTTATTTGAATTAATTTAGGGTAAAATGGGAAGGAAAATGAGCAAGAAAAAATTAGGGTTATGACTTATGAATAGAAAAATTGACCAAACTTATAATATAAAAGATAAGAGATATAATATAAAATGGGAGAGAAAATGAGCAGGAAAAAATTACGGTTAAAAATAACAAAACGGACCAAGCTTATTATATAATAATAATAATAATAATAATAATAATACAACATAATATAACATAATAAAATAATAATAATATGAAGTGATTGTTGATTTTCTTTCCACGCTCATATATGCAAGTCATATAATAATAATAATAATAATAATAATAATGTAAAATAATAATAATAGTAATAGTAGTAGGAAACTAATAATAATAAATATTTAACATGGTAGCCGGCCCTAGTTTTTTTAGAAAGATAAGTTTTTCCTTCTCTCTAAGTTCATTCACCTTTTTTCATCGAGAATGGGTGGTTTTGGGTCTTTTTTGACCCGAAATCACCCATGTGCATCTCTTTTTTATTTGCTTTAATCTAAATAAGTGATTTTCACATAGATTAGATTTTTCTTTTGTGTTTTTCTGTGTGATTCGGTCATTTCAGTGCGACATTATTTGATATCCCGTCTTAGTGCGGTGTTTGTTTGCTATCTCGTCTTGTTGTGCGGTGTTCGTTTGATTGAATCTGCAGATCAACTTCGGTCAACTACTGATTCACACAGTGATTAAGTTCGTCAACGATGCAGATCCGGAGACATAGGTATTCCGATTACTTTGATTTTATCGCATTATTTGTAGGCATAAGTAAGCCGATTTATGCTATTAACTTGGATGTTGTGAGCTTGTTCGCAGATTCATCCTTTTATTTTGTCAAATAAATATTTAACATGGTGATAGATATATAGAATTTCATATCTATTAGATGTTGATTACAAAGTTATATCAAATTGATTGATCTAGTTTAGTGGCAAAATGCACAAATAAATCTTAAAGGTTGTGGGTTTGATCTTTGGTGAGGTATTTTTTAACATTTTATTTGAATTAATTTTAGAATAAAATGAGAGGAAAAATTAGCGGGAAAAATATTAGGGTTAATATAAGAATAGCAAAACGGAACAAGCTTATAATATAAGAGATATTTTAAACATGAATACAAAAAATCATTTAAAAATTAAAAATGTGAAAATACACAAAAATTAATTTAAAAATACGTATCAAAAGTTGCTGAAATTTTTAATATAAACAAAAAATAAAATTTGATATATTTATAAGAATGAAAAACTTATTTAACCATAATAATAATAATGAAAACAAAAAAAAACATAATTTTAAGAATAAAAAAAAAATAAATAAATAGCCTTTGTGCAACAACGTAAAAGTCTTACGCTCCATTTTCATTCCTTATATAAATAAATCGGCGCCGCACTATTTCGCACACACTCAAGTGTTCTTTCATTTCATCCGTTCCTTTCAACATCTATATCAGCTTCAATTTTCAACAAAATTTTCGCTTTTCCATCGTTTCATTTTAACAATTTAACAAATCTTTTCTTCAGGTTTGCATTTAACAAATTCAATTTTATGCAATTCAATAAATTTAACAATTAGCGTTTCTCTTCTTCACTATCTCTGTTAGCAATTTTAGGGTTTTTTTTAATTATAATTTGGGTATAATTTACTTTTGTTTTCTGGTCAGAGATTATTAATCGGGTTGCTTGTAATAATTGACTTGTTTGGGTTTCATTTTAGTGGGTATTTGAATGTTATTGTTTGAGACTAATTCTAATATGGACCCGTCTTGCAAATGGTCCATGATGGACAAGGATTAGTTACCATTAGATTAATCTATAACTCATGCACCTTCCCGCACTTGATACTTTCTTTCAAATCAGTTTTCTCTCTCTCCATCACTCATCAGTCATATGATCTTCTGTATTTTTTATAAACTATTATAATTATTAATTATTTTTTTTGGTTGGTCACTTATAATTAATTTTATTAAAAAAATTGTGAACTTTTATTTAACGTTTTATTTTTTTATTGCTTTTACAACTAACTGTTTTATTTTTCGGTTAAATATGTTTTTGGTCCCTATAGTTTTGCATAATTTCGTTTTTGGTCCCTGAAGATTATTTCCACACTTTTTAGTCCCTAAAGTTTTTTCCGTCAGTGTTTTTAGTCTATCCTTTTCATTCAACTTGTGTGTATCATTTGAAATTGTAAATTTTTTCCGCGGTCATGTTTAGTATATTATATGAATCTCTCTTACAAAAGTTTTAATTTTTTTAACAAAAAGATGAATTAAATATGAATCTTTTAGTTTTTTGCATATAAAAATTCATAAAAAATTCATTTTATGTTAAAAAATTCTAAAATTTTATCGAATATGTTCTTATAATATTATAACATGAATATAAAAAGTTCAGTCAAAAATGTGAAAGTATACAAAAACGCTTTATTTTTGTATACTAGATTAAAAGTAGGGACTAAAAACACTGACTAGATAAACTTCAGGGATTAAAAAGTGTGAAAAAAATCTTCAGGGACTAAAAACGAAATTATGTGAAACTATAGGGACCAAAAAAATATTTAACCCTTTATTTTTTAACCAACTCATGTAATTCATTTAAGTTTGGAAATTATATTTTCTTTTTAAAATTATCTACAACTAATATAATAAAATTATCTACTACTAATATAATAAAATCAGGGTTTTATTCCATTTTTTATAATATTTTAAGAAAAAGCTACTTTTTTTTAGAGAAAACTACCTTATTATTTACGCCGATTCGATTTAATTCATCACACAATAAGCGATTAACCTCTTCCTTTATATCAAATATCTTTTGATATTTTTATTGAAACTTTTTACATAAATAATTAAGATGCGAGACCTAAGATTAAAATATCAATTGCTTTACTTTTTACACGATCTTGATTAAAATTTTCACCTCGTTAGAGATTACTCTCTTCCGTTAGAACAAATCCGTCTTATAGTTTAATTGAACTATTTACCACCAAAAAATAAACTTTCATCTTACCTAAATAACAAATTTTCTTAGTCAGTCTGTTAATCTAACCTAATTGGATTAACAATCACTTAATATTTGGAATTTCAACGATATAATGATTAAATCTCAATTAGTTAGAGTAACTGTGACATAAAAATCCTAGTTCAAATAAAAAGATTGTGAACATAAATTTTGACAATGTAACGGTTCAATTTCAACTGGTTTGACTTAATGTGGCTTAATAAACATTGTACTTATGAAAGAACGATGAAAGTCTCTATTGACCGATATGTCTCACCTAATTGGACTAAAAATCACTTAGGAATTCAAATTTCGAAAATATGACGATCAATCTCAACTAGATGGAGTAACTATGATTTGAGAAAATTAGTTCATATGATAAGACCGTACCAATTGTAAATAAGGAATTTTAACCCGACTGTTCAATTGTTTTGGAATACCTCTTTAATTTATTTCAGAAAAACAATTTTTGTCGTGTCGTATCTTTAATTTATTTTAGAAAAACAAGTTGTAATTAATTTTATTCACTGTTGAGTACCAATATCTTCTATACAAAAGTCAATACTATGTCACATTTTTATATTAATTGTTTAAAATAATATAAATTTATATTAGAATACAATAATTGAGACCATAATCTTAGGTTTCACTTCTTAATTATTTTTGTAAAAGTTCAATTAAAATTTGAGTAACTAGAGATATATGAAGATTCTCTCATTTTTGCCCCATATGTGGAAAACTAGATATATAATACTGTGTATTTTTTATGGCATGGCATGCACATATGGAAAAATTTTAATTATTTTTTATGACATGGCATGCACACGTAAAATTTTTTAATTTATTTTTAATAATAAACTAGCGGACGTGGAATTAAAAATAAATTAAAATTAATTTTTTCCCATGTGTGCATGTCACGTAATAAAAAATGCACAGTCAGATATCTAGTTGTCCACCCAGTGGGTATAATGAGAGAATCTTATAATATTGCATGTAAACAGAATTTTTTGTTACGCTAACTTTGTAGAGGCAAACAACCATTTACACTTAAAATTTCAAGAGGAATTATATCTAACAGAAGAGAGTAATTTCTTACTGTGTGAATAACTAAATTAAGTGTGTGTAAAAAGTAAAATAATTATGACCATGAAATTAGGTTTGTCATCCAAATTATTCTTGTAAAATGTTCAATTAAAATATCTAAAGATCTATGATCTAACAGAAGAGTATAATCTGTTACAACGTGAAGAAATAAATAACGCCTGTGTAAAATATAAAACAATTGAAACTATAACCTTAGACCTTACATCTTAATTAATTTTATAAAATGTTCAATTAAAATATCAAAAAGAATTTTATCTATCAGAAGAGGGTAATCTATAACAGTGTGAAAAACTAAATCAAGCTTGTGTAAAAAACAAATCAACCGAGACTGAAATCTTAGGTCTCGTGTCTTAATTACATTTGTAAAATGTTCAACTAAAATTTCAAGAGAGATTTGATTTAATAGAAGAGAGTAATTTCTTAATGTCTGAAGAATTAAATCAAACTCGTATAATATACAAAACAACTTGGACCATAACCTTGAGTCTCACATCTTAATTTTTTTTATACCGCACTTTCATGTAAAATTTATTGAATGAATAATGTTTTTAGTTATTGTCTCATGTATATTTTTATAATAAATTATAATTATTAATAAAAAATATTTATTCAATTTTTTTTTATGTATCATTGACAAATATTTGTGCCTTGTTTTTTCTTTTCTTTTTTATATTTACCAATAAGAACTAATTGTCCCATTGTTTAAAAAAATATTTGTTATAAAATATTTTTAAAATATAAGTGAAATTATTGTGCAATTACATGTAAAATGTATTAAGTGAATAAATTTGTTTAGGCGAAAATACACCAGAGGTCCTTTATATTTTATTTGTAACATATTTTTTTTTTTTTCAGTTGGAAGATATTTCTTTTTTATATATATAAGATAAGTCATTTTTTCGTATTTATACGTAACACTTTAGTCTTTTAGTTAAAAAAATGCTAATATTTATTTTTTAAAATCTTTTTTTTAATATTATGGATTTTTTAAAAGGACAAAACTATGCATTTCCATACATGCATTTCTTACTTTTCCACTCACAAATAAGTGGTTATTTTAATTTTTTCATTTTGAAAAAATAAAAGAAAATTACTTTTTAATAAAAAAAACTACCTATTTGTGAGAGGAAAAATAAGAAATGTATGTATGAAAATGCGGATATGGATTCCCTGCAGTCAAATAGTGACTACAGGTAAATCCTAGCCATCCATTTTATTTATATATTTTGTTTATTTGATGAGTTTTAAATCTGGACCATGAGATTGGGTGACTGCATGACTGCACAGTCAATTTGAATGCACCCAATCCATATCCATGAAAATGCATGTAAGTTTTGTCCTTTTTAAAATAAAAGAAACAAAAACCTGACAATATTAATCTTCTTCTCTCTCCATCTTCATCTTCTACGCACAAAACTCAAACCTAAAATTCCATAAACTTAAAATCCTAAAAAACTCTTATCCAAAAAAATCCTAAAAAACTTTATACGTCTCTCTCACAACAATACCTCGCCACTGGACGCCCAGATTCGTCGGAGATCTTTGCTTTCTGCCATTGAAATATATCTTTCTTCATCTTTCTATGATTTTACAGAAAAATAAAAAATAAAAAATTAATTTTTTGTTGATTAATACAGTATTAATTTGTTGGAAAGAAGCATGTGGTGTTGTTTTAGTTAGAGATTGAAAGAAGGATGTTGTGGATGAGGGAACTGTAGCGTTGTTGCTTTTGGAACAGTTGCTCTTGATTATGAATTTCTGGATCTGGTTGTTGATAATGGAGTCAGGTTCTTAGCAATTGTTCGTTATGGAATCACGTTGAAGGTTGGGGATTCTTCAATTGGGGTTATTCATGTGCCCATTTCATTTTTGAGATCTGGGAAAGATTGATGAACATGTTTATCAAAATTCTAAATTTGTTCAATTTTAATAAAAAATAATTTTAAAAAATAAATATCAGTATTCTAAGTTTTCCATTTTTTATTAATGTTTTTGCTCAAAATTGAAGGAGTTGAAGGTTGGGTTGATAATTTTTTGAAGAAAATGATAAGGAGTCTATGAATTTTTGGAAAGAGAAGAAAATGTTGTGTTTGATCTTGGTAGGGATGACGAAGGAAGAGCAAATATTAGTAATTGATTTTTATTAAAAAACTGAATAAATTATCAAGGGTTAAATATATTTTTGGTCCCTATAGTTTTTCAGAATTTCGTTTTTAGTTTCTGAAGATTTTTTCGCATTTTTTGATCCCTAAAGTTTTATCGGTCAGTGTTTTTAGTCCCTATTTTTAATCAAACTCTTGTATACTTTCGCATTTTTAATGATTTTTTGTGTCCATGTTTATAATATAATAAGAATATCTCCGATAAAAATTTAGAATTTTTTAACATAAGATGAATTATTTATGAATTTTAATGTGCAAAAAACTAAAAAATTCATATTTAATTCATCTCGTGTTAAATAAAATTAAAATTTTGTGAGATTCATATGATATACTAAACATGACCGCGAAAAAAAATTTAAAATTTAAAATGATATGCACGAGTTAAATAAAAAGTAAGGACTAAAAACATTGACCGAAGAAACTTCAGAACTAAAAAGTGTAAAAAAAATCTTCAGAGACTAAAAATGAAATTCACCAAAAATGCAAAAGTATATGACCAAAGACACATTTAACTCAATTATCAATAAAGAATTGAATCTATATTTGACATTCTCAATTTTTTTTTTATCTAGAAAATTTAAAATTAAAAAAAAATGCATAGATTTTCATTTTTCCAATAAGATTAATGGGGAGACAGTCTAAATCTAAACATAGAAGATAAAGGCGTAGACAAGATGAGACAAATGAAAAAGAAAGTGAAAATACACTTTATTGAGTGTTTGAAGTCTATCATAATCTTTGTGCACTTCTTTCATCCAATGGTTAGCATTGAAAAAGAAATTTTGAAAACTAGTGGTCCATCATGGACCATTTGGTTAACTAGTCCATGGAAGCATCAGCCTATTGTTTGATAGTATATAATGTTGTCTGTTTATTATACAGTATAATCATCATGGCTACCAAATGGAAGAGAGTCGATCGAGGAATCATCCCCACAACTTGTCTAAAATCATTGAGTAAAATAAAAACGGAAAATGAGTTTATACGATTTAGCTACATATAAAATCAATAAAACCACTTAAACTTGCATAATTCCCTATATACAAACATAAATGTCAATTTATTTTTAGTCAATTTTAAAACTTCAATTTTATCATTTTAATAATAAATACATAAATGTCCTTTTTTTATTACAATACATGTTAATAATGATAGGAGTAACAATGATTTAATGTTGTGATTATTTTTTTATAACAATATACTCTCTCTATTCTTTTTTTTATAAGCAAAAGACTGTGGTTAAATAATTGATTATTTGGTTATATTATAACCAAGTACATCAATTATTCAATTTTATCGTAATAAAAACACTTTTGCTTATAAAAGGGAACAGAGGAATGGATGGAGTTCACTAAGAGTTGGACAATGTTTCCAACAATGTCTCCTTTTATTTTTATTTTTATGCATATGTGAAAAAAAAAGGGAAAAAAATAGAACAATACAAAAAGGATAGATGAAAACAAGTGAGAAACAAAACAATTAAGTAATTATATTTTGATAAAATAATATTGCAAAATTGTATGCAATTATTTAAATATAATAAAAAAATTGCTAGATAGACGAAATGACGTCCGAGCTAGCAATTTCGACATTTCTACCAGTTAAGCCA
Source organism: Trifolium subterraneum (assembly GCA_951799995.1). Classification (NCBI taxonomy): domain Eukaryota; kingdom Viridiplantae; phylum Streptophyta; class Magnoliopsida; order Fabales; family Fabaceae; genus Trifolium; species Trifolium subterraneum. The sequence continues at coordinate 53,508,377 of OX637462.1, forward strand.
AAACTTTTTACATTTATATATATATATATATATAGGCAAATTCTATGGTACATGTAATAATTCCTAATGTACCGGTACATTAGGTAATTAAATTAACATATAAATGCATTTTTTTTAAAGGAAGTTATTTTTCTTATCATTAAAATGATTATAGTAACTAAATATTATTCATCAAAACTAACAAAAATATAAAATTTGATATTTTTTGAATTTTTATTCCTCATAATAGTGAATATTGATTTTTTTTCTAAAAAAATTAGAAAAATTAGTGTAATACTTTATAAACAATGAAATTATGTTTTTCTTGTGATATTATTATTTATAAAATACAATAATCGACTAATAGTTTTTTAATTCATAAAAATAATCGTTAATTTATCAATTTTCTGACTTAATGTACCGGTACATTCGAATTATTCGAATGTACCGTAGAAGCTCCCATATATATATATATATATATATATAGGACTAAACTTATGTACAGTTCCATATCTACAGTTTTTACTGTGCTAGATACATGGAGGTAGTTATTTTAATTTAAAAACAATTTTCTTTTATTTTTTTAAATTAAAACAAAATGATAACTACTTTTTTGTGAGAGGAACAAGAAAAAATGCATCTAAAGAAATGCATATAAGTTTTTTCCATATATATATATATATATATATTTGTGGACATTTAAATATAATAAGTTATTTGATAGATATTAGGTACATAAATATTGTCCAAAAAAAAGTACATAATATAAAAGAGGTTTGTAAAAAAGTAATAAAATAATAGTTAAAATATAGAACCACTTTGTATTTCAATCATAGATAATATTCAATTTCACATGACATGCATGATTTAAAAAGTCATATTTAATAGGTGAAAAAGTTGAAAGATATTTTTTTTCTTTACAAGATATATTGATGGGCATATAGTTGTTGTGTTATTTGTTATTGAAATGCATAACTATTATCATATTTAACTAATGAAATGAGAGAAAATAAATTAATTGTGAATTCTCTAATATTTAAAATTTATTTTTAATTTAAAATTAATAAATCAATTTTGTCATATTTTCTTTAACACTTAATATTCATAACACTTAAATTTTTAAATTAAACATAAAATTATTAAATTCAGATGGGAGTGGTTATGGTGCATAAGCCTTGCTTCATGCACCATGCATAAATAAGGGAAAATTGTTTAGCGCACCCCCAAATTTCTTGCGCGCCCCAAATTTCTCGCACGGCCTCCAAATCATGCCAAAACCATTTTACTATGGGAATGATTTCAGGGATTTGCACTCTAAAACCATTAAGTGCATAAAATGGTTTTGGATAGAAATCAGGGGAGAGAAAAAAAATTTGTTAAGTGCATAATTATAGGTTGAACTCCAAAACCATTTTAATGGTTTTGGAGTATAACCCTCTGAAATCATTCCAACAGCAAAATAGTTTTGGCTAGAAATTTAGGGGAGGGAAAAAAAATTGGGGGCGCCCCAAGACATATGGGGGCGCGTGAGAAATGGGGGGGTGCACTAAGAAATTTGGGGGTGCGTGAGAAATTTGGGGGGCGCGAGAAATTTGGATGGTTCGCTAAGCAATCTGAGGTATTTATGCACCGTGCATGTGAAGGAAAACGTAACTGTTTATCAAAGATAAAACGCAGCGGATTTTAAAATTTTATTTTCCTTCAATGGATCCATGTGAAAGATCATGGTGAAGAATATATTGTTACCTTGAAGAACTGATGCTTTCTTTCGCGAACAAGGAGCTTTCGATCACGAACAGAAACTGCTTACGATCACGAACACGAACTGCCTTTCGATCACGAACAAGAAACACCGTATGATCACGAACAAGAACCTTCAATCGATCACGAGCACCACAATTGCAGCGCCTCCACTTAGTCCACACGAACAGGAACCTTCAACCTTCGGTGCTAGCCGTTCTTGGATGAAGAATGAGGGAACTTGAGCGGATTAGGGTTTAGAGAAATTCAGAATTTCCCAAATACGAATTAGGGTTTAGAGAAATTCAGAATTTCTCCAAAAGTGTGTAAGACTGAACTTCATAAGGCTCTATTTATAGAGTTTCTTATGTGAGCTTCAGTTCACACGAATTTGGACTTCTTAAGCCCAATATTCGTTTTTCACTAATTGCACCCCCGCAATAAGTCTTACTTATTTTTCCCGTTTTAACTGTCCTTATGTGTGTGACCCTGTAGGTTCTTATAATATTGGCAATAATATTTATCTTAATATTATAAACAGTGAGCGGTGTCTAGCAACACATCACTGTTACCCAAGTTATAAGAATGTCATGTGATCTGACTAACCTTTCTGTGATAAACATCTTGTGCATAATTACCCTTTTGTCCTCATGTCTATATTGAACACAAGGCATAGTATGTCATCCTTGTCTACTTCAATATTGGGCCCATAGACATATCTCCCGTTATGTAGGAGGGACAAATCCCATCTAGGTCACTCATGTCCCTCAGCATGATTC